>JAODXP020000029.1:23823161-23835661 GCA_027497455.2 Sardinella longiceps
CGCTGGCTGTGCTAAAAAGCTCAACTGGCTAGCGGCTTACTTTTGATCAGAGTCAGCCTCTCTAATCTGGCATGGATTCATCTATCCGGGTCAGTGCCTGTGCCTACTATACCAGCATGTGGAGCTGGGAATATGGACCCTGTTCTGTTGTAGCCTAGCCTGTTGGCCCCATTCCCATGACCCCAATTGACCTGTTGGACCTCTGAGGGAATACCAAGGTGAGGGGATCACTTGGGGTGAACTCAATTGTCCTCCCTAAGCCCTGAACCCTCAAAGACTTCACTGGGATGAGTTGACTTTATGATAGGCTGATAGGCCTTGAACTCTCAAAGACTTAACTGGGATTAATTGACTTCATGATAGGCTGATAGGCCTTATTCATACAAGTTAAGTCTTTGGGTGTAAAGGCTTTGGGTGTAAGGCTTAGAAAGGGGGCATTGGGAGTCATGTCTTCATGTCCTGGCTTTGAGGAGAAGTTTTTTCTTTTTTCTTTTTCAAATGTTGAGTGAGAATCATTTACAGCTTGTAAATGTCGGATAGGTACAAACCAGAACAAGCAAGAATAAAAACAGTGTTGCTGACGCACGGTAGGACTCATGAGTGTAATCCAGCTCAGTTCCGTCCATCTTTCTTCCTTCCTTCCCTCTCTCTCTCTCTCTCTCTCTCTCTCTCTCTCTCTCTCTCTCTTTCTCTTTTCTCTTTTCTCTTTCTCCCCCTCTTTGTGGTTGTCAATGTTGTCTGTATCTTCATGTCCCCTGCTGAGTTCCACGTCATGGTTGAAAATGCTTATTATAAGCCGACTGATAATATGTTAGTTCTTTTTTCATAAAATATACACAAAAAACAGAAACATGCTGCGTTTGAGTGTCTGTAGCTGTCCCTGCATATAGCAGATGGGGATTTACTTTTGAAGTGTTTTTTTTTTTTTGGCTTCACTACCACTGCTGTTAGGAAGATGATTAGACTTAAATAATTATATTTTTTTATTTATAATACTTACTCATTCCATCGTAGTGGAAGTAGAGTAAAAGAGCTTTTAAGAAGTCAAAAGTCTTTGGCTTTTAATTTGTCACTGTCATTGTAACTTCTAAGTGCTCAATTATTGGCTTACAGTTCTAAGTTGGATATTGCTAAGGATGTCAGAGAGACACCCCTACAGGCTCTCTGCTATTAAGAACCACTAGCAACAAAGCAACAGACTGGCACTAAATAATTAAAGGTGTAGGATATACTCTTCCCATACTATTTATCAAATTAATTGAATTGTGTGTCATAGTCTGTATTGCAGAGCCAAACAAATGGAGCATGTTTGTAAAGTTAATGAATAATTGTGATATTAAATAGTCATTACGTCAATATTGATTACATTTTTTTTTTTTCCCCCTAATTGAGCAGCCCATTTCGCTTAGTGGCAGTCTTCAATGTCCTCTCTGAATGTAAGCAAAAAGCTCAAACCACCATCCAAAAATATATACTTTAAAACATCCCTGGTGTTTGTACACAGCCCTAGTTCTGTAAATATAAACAAAGTGCATCTCACAGAACCATAAACAATTCCAGCCAATCCAGATCTATCCATTAGGTTGGTGGAGGAAAGGAGTTCCGTTTGATTGGTTGCTGAGTTCAGATAAACAGTCGTGGGTGGTACCTTCATATTGCTGAGCCTTGTGGGAATCACGGCAATGCTTCTATGATTCTCCAAGGCTGTGGCATGCTGGCTCCGACTGCTAACAAGGTCTACTGGATGTCTTTTGCTGCAGGCATGTAGTGCTCTCTCTCTCTCTCTCTCTCTCTCTCTCTCTCTCTCTCTCTCTCTCTCTCTCTCTCTCTCTCTCCTTCTCACCCTTGTTTGAATCCTTGGTGGAATCAAGGATAAATAGAATACAGTGTAAACTGATGATAATATGAGAAGCTGAAATAGGAAAAATGCCATTTTGCCAGTTAATAACTCAGGACAGCTAAATGGTTTCAATTTTAAATGGAAACATTTTATATTCATTATAATATATTCAAGATTATAATCAATTACATTATATTCAAGGTTTTTCATTGGTTTAACCTATAAGAATGCAGACTCTCTCTCTCTCTCTCTCTCTCTCTCTCTCACACACACACACACACACACACACACACACACACACACACACACACACACACACACACACACACACATTTTCTGTCTCTTTCTTACATAGATTATCAAACATAGCCAGAACACCATAATCTCTCTTTGGATTTTATTACTTACTGTTAGTTGCCAGTTCACCATTTGGATCCAAATTCTTTTGTTCTCCTTCCTGCTCTCCTAAACCCTGTAGTGTACAACAGGGCTGTGATTGAATGACTCTGAAGCATCACTTTAAAGATAGCACACACACACACACACACACACACACACACACACACACACACACACACACACACACACACACACACACACAGAATACAGTAACACTTGCAGTAGAGGCAGAACTGTGCAATCTGAACAAGCTAAACGAGACATTACATGGTGTACTCATCATCTCATACCATCTGACATATCTCTGTCCTGTGCTCTCTCTCTCTCTCTCTCTGAAGACCCAATCCCGTGCGCCCCGTTACCCACAGGCCAGTGCAGGGACCATGATGCTCAGCGGTTCGGTGGACGTGCCCAGCCCGGGCGGGATGAGCGCAGCGGCGGCGCGGAACGTGGTGCGTAGCTCCAGCATCAGCGGGGCCATGTACAGCCTGGAGAAGAGCCCCAGCAGCGGAGTAGGCAGCGGAGGAGGCGGCGTAGGTGGAGTCGGAGGCCCGGACACTGGGGTCCTCGCCGGGAACAAGAAGAGGCGTTCAAGCCTTGGAGCCAAGATGGTGGCCATCGTGGGACTCTCCCAGTGGAGCAAGAGCAGCCTGCAGCTCAACCAACAAGGTGTGTGCGTGTGTGTGTGTGTGTGTGTGTGTGTGTGTGTGTGTGTGTGTGTGTGTGTGTGTGTGTGTGTTTATATAGTGGAAGTGTGAGTGTGAGAGAGAAATTGTATGTGTGTGTGTGTGTGTGAGAGAGAGAAAGAGAGTTGTTTTGATATTTTGCATGTTTCTGCACTATATGCTTTTGCAACACTGTTTTCTATATGAATGGTCATGTTAGTAAAGCTTGTTGAATTGAATTAAATTGAAGAGAGAGAGAGAGAGAGAGAGAAAGAGAGAGAGAGAGACAGAGAGAGTGTGTGTGTGTGCTTTAGTGATGTGAGTGACTGTATACTGTAAGACTCGGTGTGTTTGTATTGATGTGTAGAACATGGTTGCCAATGAATGTTGTGCATTGGGGGAAGATACTATGCTTTCAAACGCCAAGGACATCTTTTGAACAGCTTGTTGTAATTTTAATAGTGATATTGAAGGTATAAGGTTCTACTAAGGTGAGCTCAGGAGACTCAAGCAAATGCCAAAAGGCTGTTGATGTTGATGTTGATGTTTTTGTAAGGCAGTCTTTGTGCAAAGAAGCTAGTGGCTGTTTGTGTAGCTAAGTGGATGATTTCTGGTTTTTCTGTGTGTGTGTGTCGATCTGTAGTGGTGGTTGCTATGGATCTCTCTCTTTCTGTGTGTGTGTGTGTGTGTGTGTGTGTGTGTGTGTGTGTGTTTGCCTGAAGGTGGCTGAGTGCTATTCGCTAGCTCAATAGTAAGCCCACACTAGCTTAATTGGTGGTGCTAGCTAGCTGCACCAAGGTCACAGATTCAATTTCTAGGAAGCTAAAGCTCCCATGTTTACCCTCCCTGTGCTCCAAGGAGCGTTGTCTAAATGAATGTGCCTAGGCATTAATGAGGGGGAGGATGTATACATGGCCTCTTAATGTGCTGGGATGCTTCTGTGGTTATATTAGCTCAAATTATCACCCGTTTTGTTGTTGCTAATGAAAACATGGTGTCCCACTTCACTCTGGTGGTAGTGCGTGTGTGTGTGTGTGTGTGTGTGTGTGTGTGTGTGTGTGTGTGTGTGTGTGTATGTGTGTGTTTCTGTGCTCATTTTTTGTTGGTCCCCCATCTATCCATTTATGGTCTTTCCATCTGTGACACAGTAGAGAGCCAATCCTGTTTTCCTTTGCTCACTCTCCATCCCTTCATTCATACATCTCTCCATCTCTCTCTCTCTCTCTGTATCTCTCTATCCTGCTGGGTTGTTAGTTTAGTGATCATGGTTCCCATCTCTCTCCTGCCTCCCTGTGTTGGCTAATGTGCTTGATGGGGCTCGGGTCAGTATGACTTCATCAGTCACCCCAGTCTCTCTCTCTCTCTCTCTCTCTCTCTCTCTCTCTCTCTCTCTCTCTCTCTCTCTCTCTCTCTCTCTCTCTCTCTCTCTCTCTCTCTCTCTCTCTCTCTCGCTCTCTCTGTCTACATTTCTTTCTCCTACCCTCTGTCTTTTTTTCCTATTTGCTTTTGCCTCCACTTTTTCTTCTACCCTCTTTTTCTCCTCTCCTCTCCTTATCTATCTCTATCTATCTATCTTTCATGCCTCTTTTCCTCTTTTCTTATTGCCATCCATCATCCTCACTCTCCACCCTCTCTCTCTCTGTTTTTCTGTGTTACCCAGTTCTTTCACATAGTTTCACTTCATGTTGAACTAGAGAAGCATTTGGAGAGTGCAGACGTCCGCCAAGGCAATAGGATTACTGACGCAATGCCAATTCTAGATGGTCTTCCGGGTCACCACCAAAAGTGAATCATCTGTTCCTTGTCCAGCGAAAACACAACCTCCATGGCGGAGATGATTACTGTATTAAAGTAATTATCATTGCTCTGGAGTGATTTCAAGCATAGCCCTGCTGCCTTCTAAGAGCACTAGATAGTGCATGGAATGAAAGAATTTGGAACAGCCTAGGCCAAACGTGGACGCAATGGTGACCGGAACCTCAGATTTTACTCTCGGCTTCGAATAATCTAGTAACTCAGTGTGAAGTGCGTGTTCGCTTCTTATTCGCGTTCGGTCTATGTTGTTCCAAATTCTTTTGTTCAACTCGCTAACTAGTGCATTTAGCAGGCTCGTTAAACGGGGTATGCTTGAAATCACTCCGGAGCAACGCTTTAATGTTTCAGCATTGTTATTGCAAAGCCGCATTACACACACACACACACACACACACACACACACACACACACACACACACACACACACACACACACACACAGAGTTGCAAGTCTGACAAGGTGACAACAATAATAATAATAATCACAAAGGCACTGACAAGGCGTTATGAGTGAGTTCTTCATTGACTTCTACCAAACTCTTACAAATGTTATTGCTCAACCCTCTGGCAATATTTATGGTGTCATGTTCTATTTTTTTCTTCTTTCTTTTGTATAGATTAGTCATCTGTCCATCACTCGAATTTCTCCTCTCACAGTGGCTGCCTTTCACCATTCTTCTCTCTCTCTTTAATCCTCCTATTTTTTCTCTCTTCTCCTCCTCTCCTTTCATCCACATCCTATTACCTTTTGATTTTTTTCTCTCACTACCCTCCTTTACTCTTCTCCCATCCATTCTCTCTCTCTCTCTCTCTCTCGTCACACACACACACACACACACACACACACACACACACACACACACACACACACACACACACACACACACACACACACACACACACACACACACACACACACTTCTTTTTATCCTCATTCCCGTCCTTCCATCTTGGTCCCTGTCATCCTTTTGTGGAAGAGAGGCACTATTTTCTGACAGAGGAGGTGTTGGATGTCATTAAGGTTACGTCTGTGTATGTGTGTGTGTGTGTGTGTGTGTGTGTGTGTGTGTGTGTGTGTGTGTGTGTGTGTTGCTGTAGCTCAGAAGAGGACTCCATATTATCTTCTCCACTATCTGTGGCTTTGGTGGGATTGGTACAGGCAGATGTCCTGATTACAAAAAATGGGAGGATATAGAGATATGGAGATGGAGTGAGAGAGACAGAGAGAGAGAGAGAGAGAGAGAGAGAGAGAGAGAGAGAGAGAGAGAGAGAGAGAGAGAGAGAGAGAGAGAGAGAGAGGAGCATTGTCACGGGTGTCTTTTGGTTAGCCGTCACGTTTTTTTTATCTCTCTAAAAAAAATCACAATGGGCCTACTGCCTATTACATGGCTCTTTTGTGTTGAGATGGGGGTGAGTGTTCGAGTGTGCCAATTGGCATGCACGCACATATGCACACACACACACACACACACACACACACACACACACACACACACACACACACACACACACACACACACACACACACCTGGCCTTTGAGAGCTCCTATGGAGTGGGCTTGTGCCTTTGTCCTGCCCGGAGCGAGTGGGCGTCTTTTTTCTAATCTTTTCTCCCCATGAAGAGATCCTGGGGGTCTCAAGCAGAGGGGACAGAAGCACTTTCATTTAGCCCAGTCAGAATAAGGGCATGCAGAAGGAGATGGAGCTATCATTGCTGTCGTACTGAGCTCCAACTAGCAGTAAGGGATTGATCAGACAAGCACACAAATTGATTGTTTGTGTGTGTGCTTTTAAATGTGCCTGTGTGTGTGTGTGTGTGTGTGTGTGTGTGTGCGTACGTGCGTGCATACGTACAGTACGTGCATGCCAATGTGTGCACATGCTTGTGTGTGTGTGTGTATGTGTAATGTGGTGTGCATGTGTGTGTGTGTGTGTGTGTGTGTGTGTGTGTGTGTGTGTATAAGGACGTGTGTCTATATTCATGTGCTCATTTCTGTGTGTGTGTGTTTTCATGTGCCCGTGTGTCTACATTCATATGCCCATTTCTGTGTGTGTGTGTGTGTGTGTGTGTGTGTGTGTGTGTGTGTGTGTGTGTAAGGGAGTGAGTCATGAGTTGAGTTGTGGGGCTTGGTGAGTGTAGAGCTCAATAATGCAGCACAAGCTTGGCGCTGGCGCCGCTCCTCTGAGTCTGACCTGCTCCACTGCCTCCACTGCTCACTGGGGTGGAAGATCTGAGAGAGAGAGAGAGAGAGAGAGAGAGAGAGAGAGAGAGAGAGAGAGAGAGAGAGAGAGTACCATCTCCACTGCCTCACTCACTCACTCACTCACCACTCACTTCCATTTTTCCTCACCAGTCCCTAGAAGTCGTCACTTTTTCTTCCCTCTCTCGCTCTCTTCCTTCCGTTTTCATTGCCTCTCGATCTTTTTTTGTCTCTTTCCCAGACTCTTCATCCAACCATCTCGCTCTATCTCAGTCTCTGTAATGTTTATTTGATCACCAGACTCTCGCATTCTTTTTCTCACCGTGTTTTTATTCCCCATTTTTCTGTACCTTTTCTTTTTTTCTATTCTCATGTTTTGTGTATTCTTTGCTTTCTCATAAAAGGACTCAGTGAAGTTGTGTTGCCAAAGCTGACATATGACAATGCAAACAGATGCAATATCTGTCTGAGGAAAAACAGATTCTCTTTCTCTCCTTCTCTATGTTTCTCTCTCTCTCTCTTTTTTTTTCTCTCTATTTGTGTGTTCATAAACCTCAGCCTCTCTCTTTCTTTTTCTCTTTCTCCCCCTCTGCCTCTTTCTTCTATATTTATTCCCCTATTCCTCTCTTACTATCCTTGTTGTTTCACTCCGTCTTTATTTACCTCTCCTCTAATCTCAGTCTTTCTTTGTAACACCTCTCCCCTTTACTCTCTCTTTCTTTCCCTCCCTCCCTCTCCCTCTCTCTCTCCCTCTATCTCTCTTTCTCTCCTTCTGCCCGGTGTCTTGTAGGTTAATCACAGGCGTGCTGTGTTGAAGTGTCGGGTGGAGGGCCACGGCTCGGAGCTCAACTCCCTCTCCACCCGCCGCTAGCACTCACAGCAGCAGCTAGCGAGCGAGCGAGCGCTAACCCGTCCGCCCACTCTCCACGCACAGCAGAGCGGCCCTAGCTAGCCCCGCAAATGGGTAAACATGCCAGAGAGACCCACAGGGGACTTAGTGCTGCAGTGGAGAAAGAGAGAGAGAGAGAGAGAGAGGAGAGAGAGAGAGAGAGAGAGAGAGAGAGTTACTGGGAGAAGCGATAGTAATAGTTCTTTTCTCCTTATTCCCCCTATTTTGTTATTTTCAGCGTTTCTTCTCTATCAGCCTATTTTCAAATACATCTCATCCGCCCGGTTCATTTCAGTCACCTTCACATTCTGGTGTTCTATTCATTCTCATTCCTTCATTCTTAATAGCTATTCCCTCTCTTTTTATCATAGTTTGGTTCCTATCAATAATTTCTCCTTTAGTCCTCAGTCTTGATTGTCCTCTAGTGGTTTTCTCTTCCTTTCTTCCCTCACTCAATTTCCCTTCTTACTTTCACTCGTCTCATTTTCCTTCTCTTTCCCCTTCACCCAGTCTCTCACTTTCTTACCTTCTTCCTGCCCATCTTTTCTCTGTCTATCTACTTTTCTCTCCTTCTCGCTCCCTGTCTTTCTCTTTATGTCTCCTTGCAGCAGCGGTGTACAAATACACACACACACACACACACACACACACACACACACACACACACACACACACACACACACACACACACACACACACGCACAAACACCTGATGGTGGTCCAGACTCATGGGTTTGGTCACTTGTGTCTTTGCGCCGTCTTCAACCCTCTGAATAGGATGACCTTTTCTGGAAACTACCTCCCTGCAGGGTAGAAACACTGTGGTCACATAGGTGTGTGTGTGTGTGTGTGTGTGTGTGTGTGTGTGTGTGTGTGTGTGTGTGTGTGTGTGTGTGTGTGTGTGTGTGTGTGTGTGTTTCTGTTTCTGTTTCTGTTTCTGTGTGTGAGAAAGAGAGATATATTTAAAATACATACTTTGAAAAGATCACTGAGAGAGAGCAAACTGGTGTGTGTATGTGTGTGTGTGTGTGTGTGTGTGTGTGTGTGTGTGTGTGTCTGTGTCTGTGTGTGTGTGTATGTGTGCACCGGTATGTGTTTGATATGTGTGGGGTCAAGAAGTCACCCAGGCACCAAGAACACCCACCCCCCATTCCCTCTGTCTGGGTCACTAGCATACCCCTCCATCTCTCTCTTTCTCTCTCTCTCTCTCTCCGTCTCTCTTTCTCTGTCTCTCTGTCTCTGTCTCTGTCTCTGTCTCTCTGTTGCCCTTATCCAGGCCCAGAGTGCCTCTGCTCTCTGTCACCCGTCCACCACTATCGCTCATGGACTCCAGCCATGCTGGAGAGCCAACACAGACCCTCACTGCCTGGGGCCATGGCTATGCCAGAGCTATGCCACATCTGGACCAGAACTGGGCCAGACCCACCCTATCTCTACAGTCAGTCAGTCAGTCAGTCACTCACTCAGTTAGTCAGCAGCTGTGACTAGCTGGCTCCCAGCCAAAGAGTGCCTTTTTAAAATCCAGTGCAACGCTGGAGAAATAATCATCAGCTGGGCAGTTATGACCCCCAACGACACACACACACACACACACACACACACACACACACACACACACACACACACACACACACACACACACACACACACACACACACACACTCCCCCCCCCCTTCCTCCTGCTCTGTTTGGGCTGACCAGATCATGTTGGGCTGATGGCCAACAACTTTGTGCCCCTTTAACTTAATGGATGTTGGACAATTTAAAGGGGAGTTATGACCCCCTCCCTTCTTCCTCCTCTGGGCTGACCAGAAGGTCATGGTGGGATTATGGCCAACAACTTTGTGCCCCTTTAAGTGTATGGATGTAGGACAATTTAGATGGGACCATTTTCAGAGGAATGGAATGAGGGGATAGAAGAGAAAATGGGGAGGAGGTGAAGAAGTGGAGGATGGGAGGTGGATGAGATCTATTGCAAAAGGGAAAGGGAGAATTGGCCAAGTAGATAGATGGTAGGAGTGTAGTGTTGAATTGGAAAGAGAGAGAAGAGGAGAGTAGAGCATAGCATGAAATGGTGGGTGAAAGGCAGGGACGGAGAGATGGAGTGAAGGAGTGTGTGTGAGAGAGAGAAAAAGATGGTGAGAGTGATAATGAGGGGTAGAAAGAAGTGAGGGAGGGAGAGATGGAGTGTGAGAGATAGAGAAAAGATACAAAGTGAGAGAGAGATAGAAGGAGGGATGGAGATATGGAGTGAAGGAGAGTGTGTGAGAGAAAAAGATAGAGGGAAAGAGATCGAGGGAGGGAGGGAGGGAGTGGTGGACATGTGAGAGAGCAGCAGGGCCAGAATCAGGGCCTTACCTCATCGCCTGGCGTCTCTGCCAGCTCCGGCCTGGGCTGGCACAGGGGCACGGGTGGCGCTGCCAGGCTGCAGCATGGTACCTCAGTGCCCGTGTGTGCCCGCTGGAGCCTCTGACACCGACTCCCCTCCCTACTAGCCTGCCTGCCTGCCTGCCTGCCCGCCCCTGCCTGTGTAATCACCATGGCGATGGTGTAAGGGCTGAGGAGGGGCCTACCCCACCTCCATCCATTTTTGTCCTTCCTGTGCCTCTCTCTCTCTCTCTCTCTCTCTCTCTCTCTCTCTCTCTCTCTCTCTCTGTCACTCTCTTTCTCTCTCTCTCTCTCTCTCTCTCCTCTCCTACTCTCCTTCTCCTCTTCCTCCTTACCTTTCCTCTCTCCTCTCCCCTCTTCTTCCTCTCTTCTCCCCTTCCTCTTCTTCTTCGTCTTAAATTAATGCACAGCTGATGCCAAGCCTGTCAGAAAGAGCTGGCTGTACGTGTGTGTGTGTGTGTGTGTGTGTGTGTGTGTGTGTGTGTGTGTGTGTGTGTGTGTGTGTGTGTGTGTGTGTGTGTGCGTGTGCGCTGCTCCTCTGAGGACCTGTGTTCTGTGGGTACCTTTAATGAACAGCAGGGTTCTAAACGCTGGAGAGGAACACTGCTAAATTTAGATGCCTCTGAGAGTGACAGAGGTGAAGAGAGAGAGAGGGAGAGAAAGAGGGGGAAAAAAGAGAGAATGTGAGTAGGGGAGGTAGAATGTGAGAGAGACAATGAGGTGGAGGGATAGAGAGAATGACGAGAGAGAGAGAGAGAGAGAGAGAGAGAGAGAGAGAGAGAGAGAGAGAGAGAGAGAGAGAGAAAGGGAGAGAGAGAGAGCGAGAGAGAGAGAGAGAGAGAGAGAGAAAGGGAGAGAGTGATCCTCCTCAGCATGCAACACCAAAACCATCCAAGATGCAGAAGCACATATTGTTCTTAAATCCTCTTTGACAGCGGGGTTTTTCAACACTCTTCATTCTCCCTTCCTCTCCCTACATGAATACACAATTCTTTATTTGAGGAGAATCAAAGCAGGTTTTTAAATGGCCCCTGTGCCATCGTCAGTCTCCACAGGAGTCAGCAGCTTTGATATTCATATTTATATTTTTATGCCATTGTTTGTGCTTCTGTGCTTCCTCGGCACAGAATCACACACACACACACACACACACACACACACACACACACACACACACACACACACACACACACACACACACCAGTGTGCTCTCTCTAAATCATTCCCCACCTGCTGAGAGTACACTGAGAGGCGGCCCAGGGCTTCAGCAGGAACCAGCTAGTCTCTGCTGCTCTGCATCTGCCAGGCTAGAGCAGTCAGCTCTGCAAGGTGGAGAATGATGATGATGATGATGATGATGATGATGATGATGATGATGGTGATGATGATGGAGATGATGATGATGATGATGGAGATGATGGATGTTGATGCTTAATGCTAGTCTCTTGAAATGACGGGAGTGATGGAGTACGTCCATGCAGATCCTGCTGGAGTGAGATGATAAGAGGTGGGGTCATCACATGAAATCACTGAAGGGCAAGAGAGAGAGAGAGAGAGAGAGAGAGAGAGAGAGAGAGAGAGAGAGAGAGAGAGAGTGTGTGTGTGTGTGTGTGTGAGAGAGAGAGAGAGAGAGAGAGAGATGCAGGACAGTTCTTGACTGTGATTATTCAAGAGTAATGAGTAATGAGTGAATGACAGTTTTAGAGTCGTGGGCAGAGTTTACACTGGTGCGTACAGTTGATTTAGTTGAACAAAAAGTGTATTGCCCTAAGAGTTACGCACCTCACCTTTAAGTAGTTACAGTAAGTGAGACAGTCACATAGCATTCGGTGTATAAAGTTATAACTACGGTGGGAATCAAGAACCAGGAATTGAGTAGAACTGAGAATTTAATGTTTCAATTCACTGGAATCGTTTGTCTCTGACCTTATCTTCTGTGTTTCAGACCATAATCAGGGGGTCTTTCTGAAAGCAGAATTGAAACAGACAGTTCTACATGATTTGCCTCATTTACTCACAGTTATGTGGTAATGTGCTAATATTAAACACCTTAAACTGTAAGGATTGGTGATAAGAATCACTATTTATAAAATATTAATAAAATATCCTATCTATTCTCATCCCTAGTTATGGCTGTCTATTTTTAAATAGGCATCAATCCCTTAGCTCTTTATCTCTTTATCATTTGAGGTATTTTTATTTTCAACTTACAGTACATATGTGCAAATTGCAGACTATTTATTGCCATTTTAATCATGCGTCTCTGGCCTTCCGCTTCCCTATACGTTCCCTTCCGCCCACTGGA
>JAODXP020000029.1:23843161-23850661 GCA_027497455.2 Sardinella longiceps
TGGCATGACTGAACTAAACAATCTACCGCCCCTTCAAAGAACACCTCGGGTTGACCTTCCTTTCATCCCTCTCTTTATCCACCTGCCCCCCCTTCTCTCTCTCTCTCTCTCTCTCTCTCTCTCTCTCTCTCTCTCTCTCTCTCTCTCTCTCTCTCTCTTTCTCTCTCTATACAACACTATACAATACAACGCATGAGATGGCAGCAAGCAACAAGATTATAGTGGGCTGCAATTCTTCTGCACTTGAAAAAGTACTTAAACTATTTGCACTGCTAGGCTATGAAAGATTTACTAGGCTAGTGGGCATAAGGGAAGTGGGTGATGTGAAAAAACAAGAGTAATGCATTGAAAGGGAAACAGAAATAATGGTAGTTTTCCAACATCATAGAAAGAAACTGAGGTGGTGCCCTAAATAGGCCTATTGCTTCTTCTTGTTTATCAAAGCAACAAAATCTACTTCAAATGTTTTTCAAAACTTTACTTTTCTTTCATGTGTAATTTATTTGTACATAACAATGCCATATATGCCATATACTGTTTTCTCCAGCATATTATTGGATATATTTTTTTTTTTTTTGTTGACATTTTGACATGATGTCTTAAACCTTAGGCAGTTGATAATGGAACTGTTGTATAGAAATGCAACGCAAGAGAGAGATAATAATAAATAAGCACTCGTGGTGATGGGGTTGGTTATCGGATATAGCCACGGCAATCGGCTTCTCGTTAGAGCCTGTTACCCCCTCAAAAGGGCATTATTTTCCGAAATATGCACACTGTGTTGTTCATTACCCCATTCGTATCCTACTGAATCCACTGGCTGGTATTCTCCCAGGTGCTGAAGTCTAAAAAAAAGTGCTCAGCACCATATGTTTCAGCTAGCTCTTAGCACTCTATTGGACTCAAGCACCTGGTAGAATCCCACCCCATGTGAGTTACAGCAGGTGTCTGTGTGTTAGGGAGCATCAGGTCCTCTGAGTATGTCTGTCTGTATCTCTCTCTCTCTGTTCCCTCTCCTCTCTCTCTCTCTCTCTCTCTCTCTCACTAAATTGAATGCCATGCGTCTGTATAGCCCCCTAACATTAATGAATCATTTATGCCAGGCGTGTGATCTCTAACGAGCATAAATCAGCGGGCTGCCCGGCAAACGCCCCCGAGGCCAGGCGAGGCGAGGCTAGGCGGCCGTATTGATCGGGGTGTCACTCGCTCCGGCGCGGCAAACATAGCCATAGGCTGAGATTGGGAACTGGGTTTAAATTCACATCACCAGTTTGTCAAACGACTCGGCCAATTTCAGTGCCAATTTGTACGGCCACTGATGCTCAACTGCAGCACAAGTTGCTGTGAAAAGAGCAGTGTTCACCTTAAAGATGTGGCCCTTGATTGTATTTGTGTGTGTGTGTGTGTGTGTGTGTGTGTGTGTGTGTGTGTGTGTGTGTGTGTGTGTGTGTGTGTGTGTGTGTGTGTTTATTTCCCTCACAGAATATATTTGTATATGATTGAGACAATGTTAGCTGAACCATCTTGGCTTTGTAAATGGGATATACTCCAAGTCAGTGAACAGCTGCTGTTCAGTAGTCTTGTGCCATGACTTTTCTGTGATAGAGGGAGAGGCCTCAACCTGGCCTGACACCTTGGAACTAAACAACTTTGAGCCTCCACAACATCTCAATCTCCACACCTTCCTTCGATCCTTCCATCCCTCCCTCCCTCCCTCTATCCCTCTCAATCCATTGGTCATACTCTCTCTCTCTCTCTCTCCCTCTCTCTCCCTCCCTCTCTACCCACGCAATGCACATAAGATAGTCGGTCCATCAGTGTTTTTGGTTATGTAAGAGTGCCCACGTCATGTCTCGTCTTGTGTTTACCTCATGAGGTAATATTGACGCGGAGCAGCACGTTTTCCACCATGCTAGCCATGTGGTGCTACCACTGGGCATGTGATGTATTTCCTGTAGGGGGTTGTCATGACAACTCAACAGAATGTCATATCATTCGCCTCCTTAATTCTCTCACCTTTACTAACCATCTGTGGAAAATAATACTGTGCTGAGTGTTTTGCTACTAATTATCATGCTATGTAAAGTATCTATCTATCTATCTATCTATCTATCTATCTATCTATCTATCTATCTATTGGCATGACAAATAAGATAAAAACAATCATGCAAATCTATGTATCTATGTATCTATCTATACATCTATCTAATGATTTGCTTTGCTGTTCTTACTGTAAAATTGTTTATTTGATGTCATGTCAGTTCATGTGTTGTTCATGCCAGTGTAGTAGCAGGGGCGCCGCTAGGGGTGGGGGAAAGTTAGGATGATTCTAAGGGCCCAGCACAGACAGGGGGGTCCAGAGAAAATTTTAATATCAAAATCAATATTTGAGGGGCCCAAAAAAAAATTTTGTCATAGGGCCCAAAATTTCTAGCAGCGCCCCTGTGTAGTAGTGTTGTAATGCTATCCCCATGTGTTGTTACTATGATACCAGTGTAGTAGTGTTGTAATGCTATCCCCATGTGTTGTTACTATAATACCAGTGTAGTAGTGTTGTAATGTTATCCCCATGTGTTGTTACTATGATACCAGTGTAGTAGTGTTGTAATGTTATCCCCATGTGTTGTTACTATAATACCAGTGTAGTAGTGTTGTAATGTTATCCCCATGTGTTGTTACTATGATACCAGTGTAGTAGTGTTGTAATGTTATGCCCATGTGTTGTTACTATGATACCAGTGTAGTAGTGTTGTAATGCTATCCCCATGTGTTGTTACTATAATACCAGTGTAGTAGTGTTGTAATGTTATCCCCATGTGTTGTTACTATGATACCAGTGTCCCATTGCAATGATGTCCAAATTAATGCCGTGAAATATAAAATATAGTGTCATACCATAGACGTCCATTGTAGGGACAAAATATATTTGATTAGAACTTAGTTGGACGTTATGCATGGGCATCAAAACTTTCTGTGGTTATAGAAAACATCCACTTATTTTATTATATATATATATTATACTTTATATGGATATACATTCTAATTAGGAAAATCACACGCATAGTGGACAGTCACACCATATGACATTTTTTATGTTTGGATAGTTGTTTTATGTCAACATTTAAATACAACACAATTTTAGTATGCAGGAAGTTGATCCTATCAGACCAACAACATTTCCATATCAATTCTTAACAATTACCATTTTTATACGTGTGTGACAAAAGGACAGTCTGAATGTTGCTATCCGTCATCCACCCCCGGATGTGTTGTTACTATAATACCAGTGTAGTAGTGTTGTAATGTTATCCCCATGTGTTGTTACTATAATGCCAGTGTAGTAGTGTTGTAATGTTATGCCCATGTGTTGGATGCTTGGCTCTCTCCCTCTGGCTGTGGAAGATGATGGTGCCTTCTGGCATCTCGGCTCAGAATGTTGCCATGACATGGCACAGTGTGTTTGCACACAGCGAGGGCCAACGGATGCACCATGCACGCTATTGGCAGTTCCCGCTGCACCAACGCTTGTCTGTGTGTGTGTGTGTGTGTGTGTGTGTGTGTGTGTGTGTGTGTGTGTGTGTGTGTGTGTGTGTGCATAGTTGCGCATGTATGTGTGCACGTGTTTTTTGCATGTGTGTGTGTGTGTGTGTGTGTGTGTGTGTGTTTAGATGCACCACCATCTTCAACCCAGCAGAGCCAGCTGGTGTGTTGGCAAAGCTGCTCTACAGGGGCTGTGAATTGTGTGGGGGTAATGATATGTGAGTTAATGCTGCAGGGGTGCACAAGCCTCCACACACACACACACACACACACACACACACACACACACACACACACACACACACACACACACACACACATACAGAGAGGGAGGAGGAAAGAGCTTGATGCAGATGCTTATGCAAATGCGGAATATATTTAAAGATGATGTGATATTATTTGATAGATTTGAGGTCCCTTTGCATGCATGGTATGAAACTATATGTCAACATATATATATATATAGGCCTATATATGGAACTAGTTCCTTATGGGCTCCAGACTGGCTGGATGCTACTGTAAAAGCACACAATGGTAAAAGAGGTTGTCCTCTACTCCTCTCTCTCTCTCTCTCTCTCTCTCTCTCTCTCTCTCTCTCTCTCTCTCTCTCTTTCTCTCTTTTCTGCTGTGATACAGTGAGGAAGTCCTGCATTGGGGGAAGGTCACGACCCCAGATTAGAACAGGCTCAATGACTGCATTTGGAAAGTCTTTTTCTTTTTTGCTCAGTACGGTTCCTTTTGAAATGAAATCAACTAGAAGCATTGACTTGTAAGTGGTGTTCCGGTTGGCTACGTGCCTAGGTGCTCCAATGAATGCACACCACTGTTGTCTTTTATGTTGTAAATCTTTATAACTTTATCTCCTTTTCTGACTTATCTTGGACTTAGTGCCATTTTATGTGTAGGTTGTGGTAACTAAAAAAAAAAAGTGTGCTCCATGATATTTTATTTGTACTCAATAGCACCTTCCAGGCAGTGCCTCAAAGGCAGCACTGGCTGGAAGGCACTGTTAAGGGCTTCTTTCCTGAGTGCCATCCATGTTAGTGGATGTGGAGGAAAGGATGGCCATCCCTGTGTCTTAAGTAAGAGGGGTCCATTTAAAAGAATTAGCCTGTAGCCCTGTTGTTTTACATTGCTAAGTGCGATCGAAAGGTATGGAATGACTGAATTTCGTGCAATGCAGACCAAATAGCGAATCAGCTGTCAACGGTAAGTGTTTCATATGCAAACATCTGTCAGTGATAGCTTAGTGAAAGTTCGGTCTATGATGTACCAAATGCTGTTCTTCTGATACCCACCAATAGCATCAAAAAGCAGGTATTTGATTTTTCCTTTAATGCATGCAGAAACCTGGTTACTGTACAGTGAAAGAAAGGGAAGAACAAGGAGAACAAAGAAAGAAAGAGAGAGAGAGAGAGAGAGAGAGAGAGAGAGAGAGAGAGAGAGAGAGAGAGAAAGTTATGAGATGAGGAAAAATAAAAGTGGGAGAGAAATATATTTTTAATAATATAACATTAATGTCAATAGCTGGGGCTGAATCTCTCATATATCTGCGTGTCTGACTCAGACGAGCCAACATATGCATCCAGATACCACGGAAGCGAGGGAAGAAGGTGTGAAGAGAGGGAGAAAGGAGAGAACATGTTGGCATGCACAGCACAGAAATATATATGCTGATAAGCACAACCCACTGTATGAGCTACATTGTCACTTTCAGAGCTAATTAGCATCAGAGGGCCTGAATATCACAGAAGTGACTGGGCTGAAAGAGAGACAAAGAGAGAGAGGGGGAGATAGACAGACAGAGAGAGAGAGAGAGAGAGAGAGAGAGAGAGAGAGAGAGCAATACAGACAGCAGACAATAGAGATGATGACACAGTCAGACTCCTAATTAACTCCCTAGTAGATAGCATTAGAACACAATTAACCAGAGAGATGACCTATTGCACCTTACTAGCCTTTTAGATACTATACCCCAGAACCATCCCCAACACACACACACACACACACACACACACACACACACACACACACACACACACACACACACACACACACACACACACACACACACACACACACACACACACGCACAGACATACATACGCACACACACACACACGCAAACAGACACACACACACACACACACAAACACACACGCACACAGCCTGCTCCAAAGACCACTGAAATGCCTATGTAACATTTACCCACCTGCAAGAAGAAGCTGAAAAACTCTCACATACACACACTTACACAGCCACGTCCGCAAGCTTGTAACTGTGTGTTCACACCAAAAGCAGATAAAGCTGTAGAATCACTGGAAATGATTTACGTAGTATGGACAAGATAAAAGCGATTACAAAGAGACTAAAGCTGCAAATGATAAAACCGATGAACAGAATTCAAGACGACGAGAGCGACTAAAAGTGACCGGTTTCATCTGTAAATTAAATGTAATCTGTGTTATCTGAAACTGTGTAATTAGCGGTGAGAGCTAACAGATATTTTAGCAGCTATAGTAGCTCTTGTTAGCTTGGTAGCTGCTATAATAGCTAAAGCTTTACTAGCTCTTGATGTACACGTTAGCCCCCATTCTACAGCTTCTATAGATGATTTCAAACATCCGGGAATTTTGCCGTTATGACATGTGTGACGTCCAGTTTGGGGGGTAAACGAAAGATCGGAGGACCATTCAAATGAATGGAGATGAGGAGTAGCAAGTACACTTAACACCTTATTATAATTTACCAGGCCATCAAACAATATGATGAACATAGCGTTTTTTAAGACCCACTTCCACCCAAATGATTCATGGTCAGAATTTATTATTTATTCACATTATTATTATTTATTCACAGCCAAATTTGTCTGCAGTGTCCTGATGTTGCTGGCTAACTCATGTATTTGCTAACGTTGGTGTTAGCTCCGGTTAGCTTGCTAATAGGCAAATTGATTATATTAGAGTAACACAGCTTACTGTCTGGTCTTACTTGTTGACAGCAATATCGTATGAACATGCTAGAGTGTGAATGTTGCCATGTTAATAAATTTAGATGTGTTCAGAAGCCTACAGAAGTGCCGTTTTGACGGTTAGCTTGCTATATAGCCGCTAACGTCCATAGACAACAGCTCTAAGCTGTGAAGAAGTTCTGTGCTTCCTTTGGGTAACGGAAAAATATGCGCAATTTAAACATTAAGGTGTAGTTTAAAATCCTCTGACAGAAAGAAAACACTTACATAAAACGATCTTGTGGGTTTTATTCTTGTAAACTGACACATCCAAACTTATAAAGCCATGACTCTGCTGAAGTATAGTCCGTTTTGCATTGAGAATAACGTAATCAATCCGGTCAGGTTTACCCCTGAAAGTAGGCGTGTCCGGCCGTTGCCTGATTGTTACGTGAAGTCGAAATCATCTATTGTTCGACTGAGTGAACCTTCTAGAACGTTCCTTGGTAATGGGTAGCAAAGTGCTCCCCCAGTGTTGTCTAAAGCCTAATCCAATATCTGTGTTGGGCCACTCTGAGTCTGATCACACACACACACACACACACACACACACACACACACACACACACACACACACACAGCTCCCAGTGTGAGGGGTTCACAGCTGTGCTGATGCAGCGTGCTTTACCTTTATTACCCTCATGCACGCAGCAGCACTACAGCAGACACACACACACACACACACACACACACACACACACACACACACACACACACACACATAAAGAGTCAAGAGTGTTGTGATGTTGAAAGGAACTGAATGAGGGGACAGATCATGGTTGTCTTCGTGTTGTGTTTGTGTTAGAGCGAGAAAATACAGTACTGCACGTGTCACTGTGGTAGTACTTGTACAACAGGTCGACTGGGGTTTGGTTGAAGCAAGTATGTTGGTGTGTGTGTGTGTGTGTGTGTGTGTGTGTGTGTGTGTGTGTGATGAGGTACAATAATTA
>JAODXP020000029.1:23855661-23858161 GCA_027497455.2 Sardinella longiceps
CATGGAAACGGGTGGAGTGAGAGAGAGAGAGAGAGAGAGAGAGAGAGAGAGAGAGAGAGAGAGAGAGAGACATGAGGGGGGAGAGAGAGAGAGGCGTAGGGATAATGAACATGAGACTAAATGTACAGGAAAAAAGATGGGTAGAGCAACATGGAGAAACAAGTGAAGGAGTCTCAGAGATTATGGAACAAGAAACATCAAGATGTGTGTGTGTGTGTGTGTGTGTGTGTGTGTGTGTGTGTGTGTGTGTGTGTGTGTGTGTGTGTGTGTGGAGGGGTATACTAGCGGCATGTAGGGGGATTTAGATAAAACGAGTGATAAGAGGGCAAAAGAGTGAGAAACATGGATGAGAAATGAATATGAATGCTATAAGATAGGAGAGACTGTGGTGCAGTGATAGTTTTCTGCGCTGACCACAAGTAGCCACTGGACACAGAGGAACAGGAACAGAGTAGCACTGACCCAGACAAGTTGTAGAGGAGAGGCCCAAGGCCACTTTGTTAACCACAGAGGTTGAGGCAAAGTGCTTTATAATTAAAGGTGACCAAAGTGATTTCTTCTAATTGTTTGGGGGGCAGGCTGACGATTATTTCTTTCCAGCTTCAGCCAGGTATCATTTGGTTAGTTAAAGTACATAAGATAAGACAATAGCCTACTTTATTCATCCCTTAGGAAATTCCAGAAAAGTAGCCTAGGCCTTACTGTGACTGAAATTGTTAACGAGTGTTGGCCAGAATATTGTGTTATTGTTTTGAGGGAAAGCCCCCTATTGTTTTTTCAGAGCCTAAATATTAAAAAGATCAGATTTTTTTTTTACAGTGACCCAAGAGCATAAATAGCTAGCAAGTCATGTGGATGTATTATCTTGCAAATGTATTGCTTTTTACAAAACATGTAAAATCACTTACTGCACCTTTAAATAAATACAAATGATTGTTTTTCATCAATAAATACTCTCTTTTAAGACAGTGTTTATTGTCTATGACAATAAACAACAATGCCTATCTTTGGCATTTGAACGCAAGACATTTTAGGACCTTGGGCTTTTGGAAACACTGATCAATATATTTCTTTTCACCATTTGGACACTTTATTGATTAAACAACAAAAACATTTGTTGAGAAAATTCATCATCAGACTAATCAGCCATGGAAATATTCACTGGTTGCAGCCCTGTTGAGTTGTGTAATCCAGTAGACACTGAGTTATGAAGCAGTGCTTCCCACTTGCCCTCCATAGTCTTAAAGGGGAACTATGCACTTTTCACCACTGTTGAAGAATCCTTTTTATCAGGGAATAAAGAAAACCTACATGTAGTTACAGTATGACAAATATTTTTTTGCTATCAGACATCATTATATGTTCTAGCAGTACCAGAAAGATTCTGAGAAATGTTTGTATGCCTATTATGTTGCCAGTTCATTTATTTTATTGAAAAAACTGCACAGGTCCCTTTAATGCGGTTGGCAAAATATTTCTGCCATATCTGACACAGACATACTGATGTTTCAGTCTCTTCTGTTTGCAGTAGTTATAGTTCTTCCAACAGCGCCAATTCAGGCGTGTTTTGCTGTAGAAACGATGGACATGATGTAATCAAATCAGTGGGAATGCACTCACCATAGTCTCCTGTGGAAAACATTGTGAAGTTGTGTAGAGAGAGGCAGTGGTGAAAGAATATGAAGGTCTTTATGGTCTCTATCTTGATCATGTATTATTAAATATGATATAGCAGACCCTGTATTGACATGTCCTCAATGTCCTCTGTATTATCTGTGCTATGTTTCACACAACAAAGGCGTTCTCAGCTGAAGTTCATTGCCTGAAGCACGCTAACTCACTCCTGCTCCTGTGGGTGCACTGTGTTTCATGCCTACAGTACGTGTGTGCAATTTAATAGGATGCCAAGTCTGGGACTTTTTTTAACGACAGAACTCCCTCTACAGTTGCCACTTTTTCTATCTCTCTGTGACATACACCTACATATACATCCTAAATTCAAAGCATAAGGTAGAATCTAGGGATGATCATTTTCGAAGTGCTTCGATAGTTACCTCTGCCAAGGAGGTTATGTTTTCGCCAGCATCTCTGTGTGTGTCTGTGTGTGTGTGTGTGTCTGTCTGTCTGTGTACAAGATAACTCGAAAAAGTGCTGATCATTGAAATTTTCGGACGTGGTGTGTATAGAGACAATAACAACTGATTCAATTTTGGTGATGATTGGAAAACCATCTGGAATCTATATTGTGTCAGTGACCACATTGCTTTGGCAGAGGTCTGCGCTCTCCAAGCGCTTTTCTAGTTACTTTTGGCGAGGTGCCGATGCCGTCTTGCAAGCGCTGTAAATTTGCCAAAAGATCATAGGGGGAGCTGGGAGCCTTCATTCGCCCTGTAATGAGTCATTTAACTACCAATGTAGCCACAAAGCCGGCAAACGAGCCAAAATTCTTATGTGTGTGTGTGTGTGTGTGTGTGTGTGTGTGTGTGTGTGTGTGTGTGTG
>JAODXP020000029.1:23863161-23921219 GCA_027497455.2 Sardinella longiceps
CAACATTTCACCATGAATCTGTATTAAACATGTCCTCTGAGTGTGCTTTCGGGTAGAGCTGAAATGATAACTCAAGTAACTCTAATAATTTGATTTAAAAAAATAAATGTTTGTGGCAAATTCCTTGCCTCAAGACTTCAAGAGTTCAATTCCTATCACCACATTTCGTCTTTATGTAGCTTTCTCAGCTCCGGTATCATTTCAAACAGGGTTTGTTAGCCTATTACTGAAGCACATTCAAAGATAGAAAGCTGCGCTAGCCTGCTACTGTATCTATGACGATTAAAAAAAAACCAAGCTCCCGCCGAAAAGGCAGAAAAAAAGGCAGAAAATGTCAACAGTGTGGATGCATTTAATGTTTTGTAAGTAGGGCAACCTGGTGCAATGTATACACTATTCAACCCGTGTGTGTGTGTGTGTGTGTGTGTGTGTGTGTGTGTGTGTATGTGTATGCATATGAGGGCATGTTTTGAGCACATTAGGAGTACAATGTTAGAGGGCTTTGTACTCTGTGGCCCTTCACAGAATGAATGCACTGACGGCCACTTTATTACCACGGCAACACATCTGCTCCAGTCAGATGTGGACCCTCAGGCATATGGAAATATGGAAATGTCGCCCTGTTCTCTCTCTCTCTCTCTCTCTCACACACACACACACACACACACACACACACACACACACACACACACACACACACACACACACACACGCACGCATGCACGCACGCACACACACAGACACACACGCGCACACACACACATCATGGCCTTTGCTGAAAAAGCCAGAGCAGAGACCTTGAACGTAAAGCTCTCCCATGCCTGTACTTGTGGACTACGAGTATATCATCTAGATTGACCAGTCCACTGTTACCATGACTATTGTAGCCCTTGGCCCAGTAAAAATCGATAAAACAAGACAACATTGGCACAGGCAATATAATATCAGGTCTTGGTTGTTGCTGTTTTCTGATGGAAAATTCCATGCATGTCATGTCTTGTTGTCTTGAAGAGGCTTCTGTGATCTTTACGTCATCTTGAGAGAACATCATCTCCGATGAACTGAGCATGCTAACAGAAAGGATGATGCTTGCCTCCTTATGCCAAGTTCAGACTACACGATATTATCCAAGACATGACACGATACGACACCTCTGTGAACTCTCCAGTGTCTCCAGTGTCTCTTTGAACTCTCCAGAACTCTCCATATTACGCAACCTGCATTTTTGTTAACGGGAGTCTTGTGAGAGTCTCGATTTTGGGCTGATTTGCATCCTCTATACCCGCTGGTTAATCTGCATTGCAACTCAGCCACCTATGTCCACCTATGTTCTAAAGCATAGGTTCTTCAAGTGCGGATGATGGCATCTCCTGGCAGCCCGCGATGACATATCATTATAGGCCTATCTGTAAAACTGTACATTACTTTGAAAGAATTCATCTCCATTTAGTGGTGTTTAGTGGCATCCATAGGCATTAATGTATTGCTACAAAGTAGCCTAATCTGTTGATATTCAACATGGTCATTACAGTGATTACAAATGAGATTTTTTTCACTTTTTTTTTTTCTCTCCCGCCCTAAGTTCAATGTTGGGTCCCTAAATTGGCCCTCACGTATCAAAACTTTGAGAACCTTAGAGGAAAAGTCTGGAGTCGATCAACTGATAGCTGGTTTGAGGTTGGTGAGTGCTGTTGATAGGTATAAGAACTACAACATTGGGCACAACACAAGCGATGGGTTGAGTAACTCTTGAATATTGCTTTAAAGTCTTCAGCATTAACTGCTGGTGGTCAACACCTCTGGTGTGGTCCCACTTCCTTTGGCCAGTATATGAGTCACACATACTCACACAGAGTGCAATGTCATCTGCAATGTCACAAGCCATGTCTTTTCACCATCCTGTGAAAAAAAGAGGTTGTACTTCTGTTTGGTGTTTGTTTACTGTTGGTATACTGAGTGCACACATGCACACACACATGAATTTGTACTCACAAGCACACACACACACACACACACACACATACTCTAACTTTCAGGGAACAAAGGTCATACATCGTATAAGTCTAGTGATGAGTGTAATTGATTGCTAAACTGTAGATCTGTAGTCGAAGGTTGTGTACTGGTGTACTGTGTATAGGTAGCCTACTGCAAGCCTGTGGAACATTGAAAGTGTTCTGAGATGAACCGTGGTGGCCGTGGTGTGGCTTCCATGGTTCAACATAGTAGCCTACTGCAGATGTCAACCAAAACTCAATACCTAGAAAATAGTGCCTCCAATAGCATTATCACAAGCCTCCATGACCTTTAAGCTTCTCGAGTTCCTTTGTAAAATGTGCAGCAGTGCAGTGTGTGTGTGTGTGTGTTTGTTTATGTGTGTGAGTGCCACATTTTTTCATGTGTCTATATGTGACTGTATGTGTGTATGTGAATACACAGTATGAGTTCTTACTATTAGCTTGTGTGTATGTGCATGTATATAATGTAAGCATATAGTACTGGTACAGTATGTGCTTTGTGCTCTTGGTGCGTATGAACTTGCCTAGATGTGCGTGCGATTCAGTGCTGGTATCTACATGTATATGTGTGTGTGTGTGTGTGTGTGTGTGTGTGTGTACTCGCATAATCTTCTGTACTATTCCGTTTCACCCGTTGCATCCTTGGCCTAGTCTCGTCTTCACTGTTTTATCCCTTTGGATCTTCACCACTGCTGACAGCAGCCTTGTCTTTTTTGTTCTTCGGCAGAGCCGGGCGCCGAGCGTGGAGCGTCATGACAATTTAAAGAGCTCGCTAGCTCACTTGCTCACTCACTCACTCTCTCTCTCGGCCGACGCCGCAGCATGCTTTATTGATGTTTCCAGGACATGGAGAGTATTCATGTTGGGAATGTCTTTGAAGTCACTTCATAGTCTATTGAAGCTTTTCAGCTTTCTCCTTTCTTCCCTCCTGCACTTATTATTATTTTTCTCTGTGTATGTGTGTCTGTGTGTGTGTGTGTGTGTGTGTGTGTGTGTGTGTGTGTTGATACTTATTACAAGTTGTTTAGCTGTAAACACAGTAAATCCTTTGGCTAGCGGCAGGAGTCAGTGCCGTACTGTATGTTATACAAGTATTACTCACTCACTTGTTTTTTCTCTTTCCCCAAATGCACTGATTCCAGGTCAGGTCCTTACAGTGCGCCTGTCATTTGGAGCTGTTTGAGATGTTGAGGTGTATACTGTTAGTAGCGCTGATAGTTTGGATTGGTTTCTTGAGGACACGCTATTCATTATTCAGCCTTTTGTTAGACGCTTTGTTGTACTCTGTGTTCCAACAGAGTTCTAGTCAAATGCAGCTCTGTGCTTTACGCAGGCCAATAACACACAATTTGTGTGTGTGTGTGTGTGTGTGTGTGTGTGTGTGTGTGTGTGTGTGTGTGTGTGTGTGTGTGTGTTTGTGAGTGTTTGTGTGAATGCAGCAGACATAAACGAAACCCCCCTCCCCCTTTACCAAAGTTGGAGACTCCATCATCTTTGCCTGCAATGGACTGCCTAAAAATAAGTGTGTGTGTGTGTGTGTGTGTGTGTGTGTGTGTGTGTGTGTGTGTGTGTGTGTATTTGGTACTTGTGTGTTAGACCAGTGACCTTTGTATTGTTAATATCATGGTCTACCAGTTTTTTGAGCAGAGTGATATTCCAGATAGATGGTTACTGTAAGTGACAAATCTGGATAAGAAGGAGCGGTAAACCTCCTAATAGATTAACCTGCAGGCTTTGTTTAGCTAAGAGAGTTAAGGACCCCAGGCCCCTCTATTAGCAGGTTTACCACTACTGTAGCTCTAGCTTTACTTACCCAGGTTTACCAGTTAACCACCTACTTACAATCCCCTCCAGCTGTTCCTCACAGCCTGCATGCTCATTACTCATACAGCATTACCATGAGTGGGAGTCTGTCATTTGCCCAGGAACACCAGGGCTGACATTTTTCAACTGACAAGCATTCAATAAAAAATGGATTTATTGAATGGCGCTGACATAAATAGAAATGAATCGTAATTTACACTGTGGGTTGAGGAAGGGTTTGCCAGTGTGGGGAAGTTGGACAGAAAACACTTGACTCCAGAATTCTCAAACCTTTCAAAGTGGTGTGTGCTGGACTCATGTCAGAGGTCAAGGTAATGTTGACAGGTATTTAGAGGACAGTCTTTTTTTCCAAAGCGGTAGGGACTTGCAATATCATTTGGGAATCAGGCAGAAATGTTACATGTCAGATTAAAAATTGGGCAAAAACCTAGTAGCCCATGCACTGTAAGAAAGCCTGTTATTAAACAGGCACCTGGAAGTGCTTGAAATCTGGACTCTGGACTGATCAATGCTTCTAACCACTGATTTGGAAGCTTAGGCTTTTCAGCTCAGTGTTTAGAACGTTCGACTCCTATGCCGTGGGTTTGTTGGAGTCGACGGGGTGGCAGGTTCGAGACCCGATTGTGGGGTGAACGGCCCTGGCTACAGTGACAAGGGGCTAGGAATGCTGTGTACAATATAAGCCTCCTCTCTGGCTGCCTCTCTCTCTCTCTCTCTCTCTCTCTCTCTCTCTCTGCTAACCCTGCCCAGGGGATTAGGAGGGGGCTGATCCTCCCAGTGATTATGGAGCCATTGCTCTCTGTAACAGCGCATTCTACATCACCTTCACTATGTCATCTTTTTGGCTGGCTGACATACCATCCAGAGTCTCTCTCTCTCTCTTCCTCTCTACTGCAGTGGCCAGTGCCATGCCATATCTCTCTACCTCTCTTTCTACTTTTCTCTTCTTCTCTTTTTTTCTTTCTATCAGTGTCAGCAGAGCTGCAATCCCAACCCCTCTCCTGCTCTCCTTCTTCTGTCTTTTTCTCATTCTTTTTCTCTCCTCCCCAGCCCTCCCCTCACTCATCCCCCCATCCTCACCCCAACCCCCTCATTTCTTATGGTGCAGTCAGCAAAGTGGGCATAGCCAAGCTCATCCCCCAAACAGCCTGGACTCCCACAATGATGCGCTTCTGGCAATACACTGTGTGTGTGTGTGTGTGTGTGTGTGTGTGTGTGTGTGTTTGAGCGCGCGCGCATGTGTGGGTGCGTATGTTTGTCTTTGTATGTGTGTGTGTGTGTGTGTGAGTCTTGGCAAGTGTGTGCATGCGTATGTGTGTGTGTGTGTGTGTGTGTGTGTGTGTGTGTGTGTGTGTGTGTAGGTTGTTGAAGTGTGGTTTGCCTTTTGAGCATAGATGCCGATCTGTGCTATTCTCTCCTCTGTGGGAGAATGGGCTGAAATTGGCTACAGCAGCCACGGAAAGGGCAACGGTATATTTTGCACACTCTTCTTTTAAAATACCACCCAAATGTGCTGACAGAGAGAGAAGGAGAGAGAGGGGGAGAGAAAGAGAGAGAGAGAAAGAGAAAGTGCACACAGGAGAGGGAGAATGGTAGAGCAATGGCACTTAACTCTGGCACGGATGTTTAGGATGCTGTTCAAAGCCAATGCGGGACGGTGTTCCATATTTGTGTAAACAGCATCTGTGGTGTTTGTGGTCATCTGTCTAGACTAGAAGCTAGAATAAAGAACTATACTGTTGCTGTATGATTTCTTTGGATCTATCCTTAAAGGACCTGCCTCCGCCTACAGTAGTGAAGTGGGTGAGATGATGTCATTCGATGTACAGTAGTCTAGGCCAGAAAAAGACTAAATATGAGTGTACTATATATTCATATGAGTAAGGTGACCTAGGATATGGCGTATATTGAATATTTTGGGACACGTTACATGCTTTATAAATTGTGAGTAGGAAATCTAGGCTGTAGAGAGAGAGAAAGGGGGAGTGAAAGAGAGAGAGAGAAAGAGAAAGCGTGCGACTATAAGTCAAGTCTTATATTTTGTCTTTATGCATTGTGAGTATTTGAAGTATATTGTTATGGGTAACATTAAAATGCTGTTTTACTAACTCTCTCCATCTCTCTTTCTCTCTTATTTGTGTTTGTGCGCGTTACAGATGGCGGGACGAAGAAGCTACGCAGCACGATCAGGCGAAGCACTGAGACCGGCATTGCCGTGGAAATGCGTAACCGTGTCACCCGGCAGGGCAGCAAAGAGTCCACAGACGGCAGCACCAACAGTAACAGCTCAGACGGAACGTAAGTCAACCAATCAACCAAGTGATCACTGAAAAACTAGTTAACTACTTGACATAAAGAACATTACATATATTAACATTTTTCGAGTAAATAGTCAATGGACTGCATTTATACCGCGCCTTTCTCCAAAGCGCTTTACAATGTGCTTCACATTCACCCATTCACACACACACCAATGTCAGAGGCTGCCATGCAAGGCGTCAACCTGCACATCGGGAGCTACGGGGATAATTGTTTTGCTCAAGGTCACGGGGTCAGAAGGAGCTGGCTTCGAAGCCGCAATGCTTGGGTTACCGAGTGACTCCTCTACCTCCTATGCCACCATCGCCCCAAGATTGCTTTACACTGACAACCACCACCAATTTGCATCACCCAGCTGGGTACTGTCAAGCCCACCACATAGACTTACCTTTATACTCAGCCTGTAAATCCAACTTAGTGTGTGAACATGTAGTAAAACCTGATCCGTGTTTCACTGTGAACTTGTCACCTTTTAAATGTAGCCATATTTACTCCCCTCCTGTTTTAAGACCAGAAAGGATGGCGTTCAGGGTGACTGATTTTGGCCCTAAAAGCGCTTCATGCCCAATAATGAATGAGATTTATCGCAGTCCATAAAGATGCAGTTACCAACACCATTCCTCTCACTTAACCTCTGACAGGAGCTCTGGCTAACAGAGTTGCCCAGCCACATTGCAGTCAATATGCTGTGAAAATGACCACATATTATGGTTTTGTCTATCTTAACTTTCTCCTTCTATCTCTATTGTGCCTCTATGTATCTTACTCTATGTATCTTTCCCACTAATCTCTACTTCTATCTCTCCTTTTCCCTCTCTCTCTCTCTCCTTTCTCTCTCTCTCTACTGCAGGTTCATCTTCCCCACTACTCGCCTCGGTCCAGAGTCTCAGTTCAGTGACTTCCTGGATGGTCTTGGGCCTGCCCAGATTGTGGGACGGCAAACGTTAGCCACACCACCCATGGGTGAGTATCCCTGTTCACTGTAAAATCATGGAATTAGGGAAAATATCAAACTCCGAACTAAAAATAAAGATCTAGGCTGATACGTTTATGGAAGCATTATCTGTTTTTGATTACGAGGTTTGAAGCATTGATGAAGATAAATATGCAGACTTGCTCAGCTGTGTACATGTGCTTTGTCATTAAAATGAGGAGTAATGAGGCTTCAGACAAGTAGTGTGCAGTACAATATCTATCAACCACTTTTTTTTCTCATACTTCTCTAGCACCATCTAGTGGTCAGCGTTTGTACCACAATGCAACGTGCTGCTTACGATAATGAACCGATGGAAGTTGCAATTGGAAGTCTTCTTTTATCTGCAGTAATGTTAAACTGTCATAGGTTTTGCACAAGATCTGACAGAATATGAACACAAATTTGTGTTAAATCAATTATTTTAAAATAAATTGTTAATCACCATAGAGCAATATAAATAAATCTAAAAAAATATAATACACTTTCAGTTTTAAGTCTGCACTTTGTGATCTCAGTTGACCTATTGGACAATGTCTCAGTGTGTGTGTGGGGTATGTATGTACTTTGTATATGAGTTTAGTTGATAAATTGGTTACTGATGTGCCTTGTGCTGCAGGTGATGTCCACGTAGGAGTAGTGGACAGGGAAGGGCAGCTGGAGGTGGAGATCAACCAGGCTCGAGGTTTGACCCCCAAACCTGGCTCAAAGAACATTCCTGGTAAGGAGCCTTAAAGAGCTGTGGAAAGCTTTGTCACTTTCAGAGGTCCGCAGACTCTTCTTCTGACATACCCTAACCCTAACCCAAACCATGACAAATACCGGGTGACACTTAATGACAGAAGTCATGACAACGTCATGTCATGGTTAATGACAGTGTCATGTCAGTCTTATGACGGTACCTTCAAATAAAGTGTAACCCAACATTCTATTGCATTGTTTTCAAAGCAACCCCACACCAGCACCGAACTGCTTGTTGATTATGTAAGGGATAATGTATTGTCTGCCGGTCATTATAGAGAAATATTTCCAGAGAGGAAGAACCGGAGACCGACGTGCAGCGGAGGTCTCTGATTCGTCCTCAAGGGAAATATTTCTCTATAATGACCGGGGGACAATACATTATCCCGCTTATTATATGGGTTCTTGCCAACATGACGATATAATATTTTACAGAAATGTCTTTTACATTTAATTTGTTAACGTTTCATGGCTTCTGCGGAGAAACAAATAGTTCGCAAAGAAACTTCAACTTGAAGCATTCTATAGAACGCAGCTGATCTCCTTTCACTTTCATTGTTGATCTCTATGCGCGGAATGATATGGAGACGTGAATCTCAAGCAAAAAACCTGTTGCCATTGACAGCGGTCATTATAGTTTTTCAGCGGTCATTATACAAATATAACTGACCTGCGAACGTTGAGGAGGCCCATTGAAAGTGAATGGAGCCTCCCTCAACATTCTAGAGACCCGTATAATAATGCCTGATAATTCTATTTTGTTGGAGCTATTCACAAAGATCCATTTGGGGATTCTACAGTGCAATGCTGTCGGAAACCAGTGTAGGGAGGCCTTCAGAAATATCTCAAACACAGCGTTTACATTTCCTTGTGTTCCATTTTATATAGTAGGCAACACATAATAGAATGTGACGTTTTACTTAAGCTGACCTGGCGCTAATTGTTTTCCAGACAAAAATATGCCCCAAAATGATCAAAATACCATATGCATTATTTTATTAAAGCAAACCTATGTAACTTGTCACTATACGTTTTGAGAAGTTTTCTTTTATCAAGACCATTCTTTTTTTTAAACCATCTTCAAATTGATTTAACTGCCATTTAGTCATATGAAGCCATTCAGGATATGCACTGTGCAGTTCTAGGTTTAGGGCAGGAAACCATTACAGAAGTAAAGAAAAGGCTTCACAGCATGACATTGCCGATTATATCAAACATCAATTAGCAGCATCTAGCAGTACCAGAACGTCTCTGGAAATAGTTTGGAAATGTTTTACATCAGAAACCTCACAGTGTTGCTTTTACAGTAGGTCTATAGTACGGAATTGAGACCCATAAGATAAGCTAGGAGCTTAAAGGAGAGTACCGGAGTGAATTCAAGCATAGCCCTGTTGAAAGAGCTTGCTAAATGCGCTAGTTAGCGAGTGGAACAAAATAATTTGGTACAGCACAGACCGAACGCGAACACAGAAGCGAACAGGCACTTTACACTGAATCAATGGGACCTGACTGTTGGAAACCGAAAGTAAGATCTGGGGTTACATTGACTCAATGTACAGTGTTTCGCGTTCGCGTTAGGTCTGTGCTGTTCGAAAATCTTTCATTTCATGCGAAATATATTGCTGTTAGAAGGCTTGTGCAGCAGGACTATGCTTAACTTACTCCAGTATATTGCTTTAATGAGCAGAGTAAAATTATCTTGAATGACCTTCTATGTGTGTGTGTGTGTGTGTGTGTGTGTGTGTGTGTGTGTGTGTTTGTATGGTGTCCACCAGCGACGTATGTGAAGGTCTATGTGCTGGAGAACGGAGCGTGCCTGGCGAAGAAGAAGACCAAAGTGATCAAGAAGACACTGGACCCGTCTTTCCAGCAGTCCCTGCTCTTCGACGAGAGTCCCCAGGGCAAAGTCTTACAGGTGGGAACAAATACTACAGCAATACACTGAGTACAGATAAGGACACAATTTCTCAATGCTGAGGGATTTGTTATACATACAGCGACCAGAAAATAGCCTTGTACAAAAAAAGAAACTTTGATAATAAAAGAGGAACTGCTCACTGGAATGTAAATATTATAGAACAAAATATTAAATTTTGTTTTTTACACAACCAATGCATGATCTCACATAGCCCCAAATGTGGCCTCACATGCCCTTATGTACCCACACTCAATACCTGTACACAAAAGATAGAAAATCTTTTTTTCATTGTTTCAGTCACCCCCTCTCTTTCTCTATCCCTCATCTCTCTTTTTTATCCACGTATCTCTTTCTCTTTTCCCTGTTCTGTACACAGGTGATAGTGTGGGGCGATTACGGCCGCATGGACACCAAATGCTTCATGGGAATGGCTCAGATCCTCCTGGAGGACCTGGACCTGTCTTCTATGGTGAGCGGCTGGTACAAGCTGTTCCCCACCTCCTCTCTGGCCGACCCCAGTATCGGGCCACTGACCCGACGCCTCTCCCAGTCCTCCCTGGAGAGCGCCACCAGCCCCTCCTGCACCTAGGGGCCCAGGGGAGGGCACCGCGCTGGAGGGAGGGGGTGGGGTGAGGTGGGGGTGAGGGTTGGGGTCCGTGTTGGGTGAGAACCAAACAACCCACCTGTCCCCTACCCCTTACCCACCCGACACACACTCACCCATACCCTGATGGCAGGCCGGCCAAGCAGCCCGCCTGTGCCCTGACATCCAACCATGCCCCCTTTGCCCCCTTCTACATGCCTATTGCTAAATAAGAAGATGCTGCAAGCCTAGTGGGGTATAGAACATTTGTCAACAACGTCCCCATAATGTAACATGGTCCCATGAAAATACACATACACAAACACACTAACACACACACACACACACACACAACCAACACATGAGCTCATATAATCCTGAATGTGGCCCCACATACCCATATATACCCTACCCTTACCTGTACACACACACACACACACACACACACACACACACACACACACACACACACAAACAAACACACACACACATATAAAGCATTCAAACTGAGCATTTATTCTGGCAAGCACATTTTTTATGTTGCATATTCTGGCACAAAAAAGACACACACACACACACACACACACACACAATCTCATTCCCACTCAGCCGAGATGTACAACTTAACCAACAAATATGCCATTGTCTAACATCTTATCCCCTTTCGATGGTGAACTCTCCTGCCAAAAATGAAATTACACACTCACACAAACACACACACACACACACACACACACACACACACACACACACACACACGCCTTGCTCTCACTATTATGATGCCATCTATCTCAGAGAGGGAAAAACAAGATGTAGCAGCACCCACATTTATTTCCTGTACAGGCACCTTCCCACACACACACACACACACACACACACACACACACACACACACACACACACACACACAAATATATGAAAGGGCACTTGTTGATTTTTAAGGTACTTCTTTCCTAGGGTCACTCCGATGCCAGTCTTTGACCTCTCTATGCCAAATCCCATAAGAAGTTTATTTTTAAAGCCAAAGCTAATTATTATTATTATTATTATTATTATTATTATTATTATAACAGTAAAAATTCTGGTAATAATAATAGTAATAACGTTGTCAGTGTAGAAGTATTGATATGTAGCATAGTCATTGACTTAGATGAGATGCAAAAAAAAAAAAAAAGAAAACAAGTTTTAACAGTCAATCCTAAAAGTCATGGTTAGTGACACCACTGAAAGTCAGGGCTCTCAAAAACTCTAAGGTCATGCACAGAACAGTGCATAACGCCTGTTATGTGAAGTAGCGGGAAAAAAAAAACATGACCTTTCCCTAACACAGAGCTTCTCAATGTGTAGATAACTTAGATGATATCTGTGATCCTGTATGTATTGCTAACAGCATTCTGCACGTTTTTTTTTTTTTTTTTTTCCTTGCAAGCTCTGATAACAAAAAAGAAAATGTTTTAAAAAATGCTACTTTTTAAGCTTGCCATTAATAGACTAGAGATGCTAGTTGATTTATTTTGCTGAAGTTGAATACTGTTTTGTCTGGGAACCCGTGAGATGCACTGAAACAGATATACCAAGGTGTCCAGGAGCTCTCAGTGTTGAGAACAATTTCAAGCAGTGGTCTTAAACCAGCAGCCTTCCTGGCCCAAGGGAACCTCAGCAAAGGGAAAACAGCAGCATCGTCAATGCAGTGTAATGCCAGCTCGAGAAAAGCCCATTCTGAAGGACTCTCACTGCTTTAGACTCTGGGAAATGTGGACTTGCAGTAGGGAAATGTAGTCAGTAGAGCTGGGAAGGACTTCACCAGCGTCCCCAACCAAACACCCACCCACCCTTGTGAACTGACTCCAGAACTAAGACCATCCTTTGACCTCTCAAAAACAAAAAACAAACAGCTCCATGTCAGAGTCCTTCCCCCTTATGGGTCTCATTTCTACAGGACCTAAGCTCTCAGTACTTACTGTAGGTTATCCATTGCTGGCCTGTTGCTCCGAGTCCACGAAGATAAACATCGATGCTCCCACTAGTCACGTGAACCAGCTTCGATACTAGTACCAATGGCCCGAGTGATGGAACTCCATAATTGGCCTCTAGAGTCTGCGAGCAAAATGTTAGACTCAAAAGGGGATGTAAAATACAAAAAAACAAAATACTCTTTTGGGTGAACAATTTTGGGCAACACAAACAGGAAGTGGGCATCACAAATGTTTTTTCAGTGTTTCACTCTCATTCCCTTTCATTGTGGTGTGTGTGTGTCACCACAGGACAGCAACCAGGAGGTCTGTACAGTTGACTGTATGGACGAGTATTAGACAAGCTTACTGCAATTCTCTCTGTCTGGCTCTTGAGGCAGCCATGTTTAAGAAAATAACATAAAATCAATCAGAAAAAAAAAAATGATGAAATGACTGTTTTAACCCCTCATTCTCATTTTGACTGTGGTCATTCCCTCAGTTTCAGTTTTTGAGAGAACTTGTTTGCCATGGCACTTTTCCTAGTTACCGCGGCAGCTTGTTATAAAACTCCAACTGGTTGGTCATCCATCTCGTCAGCTCTCAGAGGCAATGCATCATAATCATCATCATCATCATCATTATCATCATCATCATTGTGTGGTGCCAAGACTTAGGTACAGTTAAACTTCCAGAGACCCTACGGATATCCACAGTCTAGTGTAATAGATGGTGCTTACTCCAAGGCTGTCCTCAGTCTAACGTTGTCAACCATGCTCTACTTATTCCCCATTGAATACGGACACTGATGTGTATGAAGGAGTGATGTTAGCAGTTATATCAATATCAGTCGTGAATATGTTAATTTTATTTCAATGTATTTATTTTTATTTTCAACAAAGTGGATGTAACCTAACACTTCTCCTAGCCTAGACATCCGCCCCTTGGTTTGAACGCGGTTAATTGGTCGTACTCAGACTATACATTTTCATAATAATATTTGATTATAATCTGGTTTGTCAGGCTACACTCCTACTGCAAAATCCTATAATATTCTGGTCCATTGCTTTGGTCAAGATTTCTTTTTTTTTTCTTTCTTTCTTTTAAAAACAGATCATTCCAGTCTGAGGATTTGAGCATCATCTTTCTACCTGAAAAGCGTCCTTTTACTAAGCTTTATGCATGTACATCTCTTCCGCTTGACCTGAGCTTTATTTCTGGGAAATTTTGATCATGATTATCAATGTGGTATTAGTGTGTATCTGTAGTAAGTCAATGTCGAGCTGTAAAATCAAATAGCTTTTATTTGGTGAGTTTAGACTACACCAATGCACTTTTATTCTGGTTATTTATAGAGTGTGTTTTGAAAAATGTTAATATAATATTTCCTGTTGTCCAGTTGTTTTCTGTACATAAACTGGGGACGGAGTACTTGCTTCATCTAAAGGAATCGGATGCTCCCAGAGTATTCTGTATTCATTTCAAAGATGTGTTTTGGTCCCTATTTGTACAATTTTCTTGTTCTCATGATGAACCTTTAAGATTTTGTTTCAACTCAGTGGAGTTTCAGACAAACACTCTTTTCCTCTCTTTGCACTGGTTAAAACATTAGCTGTCGGTCTGTTCCCATACACATCACACATCAGATTTTGTAATAAATGTATAATTATTATTCTTTTTATGGAGCTTAAAACAGACACTTCTAGAGATTTAGTTTTGATTTGGAGATACTCACTGGTTTTTCTGAGAACTATTAGTTTACTACAGAAGTCAAGTGAAGATTTTTACTGACATCTAGGCCTACTGAGCTTATTTGCTTTGAAATTAACTCAGCTTTTGTGTCCTTTTTTCGTCCTTTCTTTCAGTTTTTCTCTTGTGAAAAAAACAAACATTCGAAATGCTATTTAAAGAATACGCTTATTTATTTTTTGAAGAAACAGAAAAGATTGAATTTATTAATGATGTTCTTGAATCACTTACTTTCATGTTGAATGTCACTGGGCACCTAATGGAGGATTTCTGAGATTTAACTCCACAAAATGTCAAGAAGTGGGAAAATTTGCTTGTATAGTTTAGGCAAAAGCATGAATTTAATCAGGACCAAAAAAATTCACCCTCCATTTCCCGGTGCATTATGGGAAACAGAAGGAAGAGCAAAAGCCACTGAGTTGTATGTTCAAAGGCATCTCCATGACAACAGTGCTCTAGTAGGGCTGCTTTGTTGAAAGATGAAAGATGACATTAATTTAATGTCAGCAATTATTCATATTTTCTGTCTGCAATGTACTTTTGACTTGGAGAGAAAACACAGCTTTCAGAAATGGAAATATATTTATCGAAGGGACAGGCTCAAAGCCAGCTAAAAGTAGAATTTTTACACTTTACTGTTATATCAAATATGTGTTATTGTTTTGTCAATCTGAACAGAGGTAGACACTGAACAACTGACAACTGAATCTGGTCTGTTGAGAAAATTTGATGTCTCTTTCGTGCCCCAAAAGACACTTCTTTGTTGACATATGTATGTGTACAATAGTGGGGTAAGAGGGTGAACTAATCCATCCAGTGCAAAAGAAAAAAAGACAGTATGGACAGTATGTATGACTATATATATTTTTTTTGATATTTGCACAATATTGTGAGGTACCGCCTTTGTAACCACTTATGGACCTATGTATGTGGATAAGAAGAGCATAAAAAAGAATTGCATTGTTTAGTCAAAAGGAGAAAAAAGATAGATGATATTGAACATGTATTGAGAAACAGAACTGAAAATTGAATTACTTTACAGCTGAATGTTTTTATCCATGGTATACACAACTATGAAATGATTATTAGCTTTGTCAATGTGATTTTCATGTTCTTGGGGGAACTAGAGAGCATTTGTGTCTCTTGTTGTTGATGAGGTACCTTCACTTGCATTACAGCGGGTTTTACCGAGTCCAAATACTGTATGGTACAGTAGATTGTGTGCATGAACTGTATCTGAGTCTGTATCTAAACTCTTCATTACATTGGTTATTCCCTCCAAATGAAAAAATATATATAATTCAATTTAAACTAAAAGAAGTAGATGAAGAGATAGGTGAAATCCAATTTGATCCTGTTGGTGTTAGGAACCCTACTGAGGTTTGAAATGCTCAAATGATCAAAGTTGCCCCTGGTGTATGAAGTGATGCACTGTAGCCTTCGCATAGGCCACTCAATATGGTACTGTATAATAGGTAAATATATATGGTGAAATATATCTTCTTAAAAAATGTAATTGCCTAATTATTAACACAGTTGTTGAACAAAGAAGTTGACCTCCTCATAAGATCTAAATTTGGATAGGTAGATCAACAGAAGCAAAGGGAAAACAATGAAAAGCTAAATGGCTTCTCACCTCTCTGGTCATGTGTTTTCCTATGCTAGTTGACCTATGACCTCTGCCAGGTCCATGCTCCTCTAAGGGAGATTCAGCATCTTGTTGACTAAGCTAGGTCAAGGTTTTGATCCTGGGGCAGTTTGGCAGTGTGTGTGTGTTGGAGTGGCTGGCACGTCGAGTAGAGTGAAGGTGATAGGAGCAATTTGGGGCTGTTGCTGGGCCATGTTTTGGGGTTTCTGCCTTGTTGACGGTAGTGGTAGGGAGACAGTGTTGAGATAGTGAGCTGATGTGAAATCATTGGGCTGGATCATGGCTATTTGCGGCACAGTCAGGGGGACTAGTAGAGGAGAGTGCTTGAGCAGAGTCTGAAGCAGTTATGTACTGTACACACACATACACACATTTGCTACACAAAGAGGATTCGGTTTTCTGTTTGGGTACACGTCAGCCCTTAGAGGACATTTGTCTAAAATGTCTTTTCCCAAGAAGCTTTTGGATAGGCGTGAATTTCAGGACACTGCAAAAAGAAGTAAAAAGGCATTGAGCACTCATAATGTGTTTTGGATGGACTTGTGTCTTATAAAGAAAAAATATATTCATTATGGGACATATTTTCCCATTATCCTTCCATATTATTTATTGAGATCTATGTATATAAGATATATATACCTGCTACTGTTTTTAAAGATGACTAACAAGGAATGACTAATGTATTTGCCATGTGTCTATTGCGTATGTAAGGTAAGGTGCTGAGGATTGTCTGTTGACTTGGTTAAGAGTGTATGTGTGTGTGTCTGGTTACCATCCAGAGGAAGACCACTGTAGCACAGGGAAAGAGGGTTCTGGTTGCGGTCCTCCTAAGACAGGTTTCCAAGGTCACATTTATAGAAAGAGAAGAATTGGATGGCGGACAATCAGACTGACCTGGGTTGGGTTTTTTCTTGTATTGCTTAACTGGTTGGCATGTTTCTCAGATGCTGCTGTTGGTATGGATGGAGGGGAAGGGCTTGTCATAGCCTAGAGGCTTTCTGATTGGCTGTCGTTAATTAAAGAAAAAAAAAAAAACCTTGACAGAACTTCAACAGTCCACTTGTTGATGGGTGTTAGCCCTTATATTGACCGCCATTTTGGAAATTCCATGGCTTTTCCCAAATCTTTCTTTTTGTGGAGATTGTGTCTGTGAAGTTGTTTATATGCGCTTACTTCTGACCAGGTTTTATTGATATATTTACAAGTACGGTAGATTTGAGATTTTATTTTATTTTTGTAAACAGTGATGAGATGATTTGTCGGAGACTGGTTCAACGACAGTTGCTGGGTTGAATTCTGCCTTGGAATTCATTCAATGAGGGCTTGTGAAGTAAGTTGCCTTACTTTATTTATGAAATGTAATTTTTACTGCAGTAGCACGAGCACATGTTCGAAAGATTGAAAGAGAAAATTACTATTGTACGTTAGCATTTGCTGAAAAAAAATATGAATGTATTCTTGAATCATTTCACTTGATTTTTGGTCATAACTAATGTCTTATTGTGGATAATGTTATTGAGACCCTTATGGGAGGGGCAACCTGCCCTTTATAGCAGATATTTGTATTCACCAATCTACCTTTGTTAAAGAGGCTTGCTAAAGACTTGACTTTAAAGAATTTGCACCCCATTTAAGAATTTGTATTTTAATCTAAGATGTCTCTGGCATGAAAGCATTGGAAGATATATTAATTGACTGTATTGCTGCCAGATAGGCTATACACATTTGTAAATTAAATTGTAGTTAAAATTGAAACTTTTTTGCATGGTTACTTAAGAAAACTGCTCTTTTACGGTCTTGAGAAGAATATTCAAATGTATTCAACTGACTACAGTATGTTAATGAGAATTTTCTGAAGCATTGTGAGAACTATGACCAGGAATTCATTGTAGCATGCGATCGGACTAACGCTGGCTAAAACCTTTTCCTTGCAATAACTTGAGTCCGTGAACCTGATTAACCCTGGCTGTTTAAAGCTGGCTTCCTCTTCAGAAGGGTTTTCTGGCCACAGAATACCTCATCTTTTGTATTAGTTGACTTTGCACTATTAGAAGGACTAAATTTTTTATTTAAATGTTTTATTTTTTTCAGTTTGGTTTGTTTCATTTTGGATACAATTTGCTAAAAGCATGCAAGGTTTAAGAAATTATTTTGAAAATGAGACCCAATAGCTTAAGGAAAACAAACAAAAACACACATATGTTGAGAGTACAGCCCATGTCTGTCTTTCATGTAGCACCGTTGTGACTTTTGTTTTTGTCTTTATAAAACTACATTCCCAACTTCAGATCTCCATCAGCATAGTTATTGTCCTTCTGTTATTATCAGAACAGCACAAGCAGTTGAGCGGCCAAATTGATGTTTAAACGTAAAAATTGAATCACCACAAGGAGCAAGGACTAGAAGACGCAAAAATTACTATTATGTAAGCGAAGAGCATCTTTGTATTGAGCAGAATTATACTGATTAGGTTCTTGTAAAAAGAAGCCAAAAGCACACCACTTTTGGGCCTCCTCATCTGATGCTCAGGTGCACATTCTGGAGCTCCAGATATGAATGTTGTCATAATGACTAAGATCCATCTTTAGTCAATACACCTATTGGGGGGAAAAAACGACTGTGTTTTTCTCCCCCTGCCCTTATTGCATAAGGAAGGTATTGGCAAGCCAGGAGGGCACCTGTTGACGCATAATGAAAATCATACAAGCAACTCACATGTATAAGAAGGGAGCTGTAATTTTATACTTGTGCTTTGTAAATGTTTTCTATGTGCAGTATTTGATAATGTAAAACTGGTATTTTTGTGGTTTGTACGCGGCAGAGTTGATTATTTAAAAGTGCACGTAGTTTTGTACGAAAAGAGAAAAAAACATCCTCTCCCCCAATCACACATAGAAATTTTGATTCAAAATTCTGTATCTGCATGCCTCTTTGACAGCTGGGAGCAAAGTCAATAAAGTTTTATTTGAACCATCTCTGGTGTTGTCATGTTGTTGATCTTCATGTTATAAGCGACTTGCTTTCAAATCATTGAAATACTATAGGCTACTACAAATTGCTTCCTAGGGTCTATGGAACATTTTAAAATATGGTGAGAATTTTTTTTCTCTACTAAGCTTTAGTCTCTATTCCAACAGGCTATGATATGCCTTGTGAATTCACACGGTTGCACTATGAATTCAATCAATGACTGTTATTTAATCAAAAGCATAACTCAAGTCAAACAAAAACAAGCTCACAAGTTCTGATGTTGAATACATTTTTCTTTTATGTCACATATATTGCAAGCCAGGCCTTTAATGATGCATTACATTATTTATTATTCTAAAAATGCTTTTTTAAAAAAGGGAAGATATAGTTGGAACAAATTATTTGATGTATTGCAACTATACTTCACAAATTATACATCAAGGTGAGGCATCATTTATACAAAGGTAGAATGCAAAAAAAGATTAAATTAATCCATGGACAAATATTAAGATTATTAATAATAAAAAAAGTTGTACATTCCTTGAGAGTGCTGATATTTCACAGAAGAGAAGCAAAAAGTCCCATACATCAGCAGGGACTGGCCTATGGGGAAAATCTGATCAGACGCAGTAGCACCTTTACACCAAGAGGGGGTGATGTTGATTTCTATCGATTACAAGTCACAGCTCTCTGATGTATGTTTGTATTTAGCTTTTGTTTTGTTTGTTTGTTTGTTTGTTTTTTCAAATGAAGTGCCTGCCTTCTTTTTCATTTTAAAATACTAAAACAACATTACCATACACCATGCAATAATATTGCAAAAAAAAATACCAATTAAACAGCAGCCTAAATAGCCACTAATCAGAATCTGTGTCTTTCACTATAAATCAGCTTCTTAGGCTTCTAGCCCCATTATATGACAGCAGAGGTGGGCTGCACAGAGAGGTTAGTTGGTAGCAAGTGCGCTTCCTGTAAAGAGTCATGGTGACAGACACATTTGTCTCCCTAGCCTGACGAGACACCTCATTCGTTTCTCTCAACCCATTTGGTACAAGCTGAGCTGATATGAATCAGATGTCGGCGAAGGAACGTAATCTAATCTGTCCAGTCCCCACAGGATCCTATCAAATCCAATCCAATCCAATCTGAGAGGCGGTGCTCGAGAGACTAAATTGTTTTGTGTTTTTTCGATGTCTACAACTGTGGATGTGATAGATTTACTCACTTCTGGTCTCCGAGCATTCGCAGCATTAACCAGACACAGATACAGTCACAGTGTGCGTAAGCCCTACGACACCCTCCGTCACTACTGATGCTGTCCACACCATTACTCTAGTATTGCTCTATGCGAATTGACGTGCAGGAAATACATTTGTCTGGGCTCGAGTGTTGCAGTGTAGTGGCACACTAGTCAGAATCAATTAAGACCATGGGTGTGTTTCCCAAAAGCATAGTTGCTAACTAAGTTAGCTACTATGTTGCTTGCAATGCAATCTTCCATTGCAAACCAACTAAGTTGCTAGTAACTAGCTTTTGGAAAACCTACACCAGACGATGGCGCACACACACACACACACACACACATGGCCAGGCTAACCTAAATCTACAGCAAATGGCTGGGATTGACGCAATATTCAAACACACACTTCCAATTTGAGAGCCCTAAACAATTGACAAAAAGCATTATTGGGTGTATTGCAAAGTCTGCTGAAGCATACTGCCTCTTGTTATTATGTTGGACTAGTACACTATTCCAGATCCTGGGGGATATTCCTAGTAGAAGCTTGAAGTAGTGGTAAACCTCGTAATAGAGGGTCCCCGGCTCCTGATTCTCTTAACCAAACAAAGCTTGCAGGCTCCTCTATTAGCAGGTTTACGACTTCCTCTAGGTTAACTTAGCCAGGCTTATCACTTGACCACTTACTTGGAATACCCCCTGGTCAGTAAGCGGAGGGTGTCTGTGTCTGGGGCTGTTGTCTCCGTCTCCTACACTACCGCTCTCCTCTAGTGCTCGGCCTCCTCCACTACAGCCTTGGATCAGTAAAGTGCTGCAGGAGTTTCTCACAGACGCTTTGACTTCTCTTAAAGTAAAATAATAATAATAATAATAATAATAACAAAACAATATACAGATACATCAGCTTCATGCAGTTAGTAATAATAATAATAATAATAATAATAATAATAATAATACATTTACATTTTTCCAATGGGTGTGACTGTAAAGGATTCTCAGTCTTGAGTATTATTAAAAGATGTTTATGAAATAATAGATGATTATGGCTTTGATGATTATAATGGCGTATCGTTTTCAAATGAAGCTTTTAACTGCATGTCTGATGGACCATTTCTTTCAATATAAAATCAAAAATATAACAATGCTGATACAATAGTAAAACTAACATCACAAGAAAGAACATGTAAAAAGCAAAAACAATCGCAGTGCATTGGTGAGACCAACAGTGCAAGGACATCGGAGAGGAATGGTGTTGGCTGTGCGTAAGTTAGCAATAGTAGCCTGTTCACACACGTGTGTGTGTGTGTGTGTGTGTGTGTGTGTGTGTGTGTGTGTGTGTGTGTGTGTGTGTGTATGTATGTGTGTGTGTGTATGTATGGGAGTCTGTGTGGACAAACACATTCATGCCCCCCCCAACACACTCACACAAGTCCATTGCCAAAATTCTGGCAATTTGTTATTAGATAAACCTCCTGCAATTTCTTCCACTTGCCACCAGAGGGAGCTGCAGAGTGCACGTCCCTATCTCTCTCTCTCTGTCTCTGCTTTTTTTCTCCCTCTTCAGTGGAAGCTGCTCTGTTGAAGGTGAGGTCACTGCAAAGACCAGCTCACCTGGCCAAGGTGACAATCAGGTGTGTCGTCATCGCCCTCCTCAACAGAACCCAAAGGTGAGGCGAGGCTGTGGCGGCGAGAGGCTGGTTCGAGAGGTGGAAGTTCGACATTCAAAGTCACAGTGTGTGAGGTTCATTCACGTGCCAGCCAGTCGACCGGGAGGAGGGGAGGGGGTGGGGGACAGGAACCCGAGGATCATATTACGTTGAATCGGGGGAAACATGGTGTTCCTCGCTGCACTGATGGTAAAAGGCACCCTGTCCTCGTTCCCGGCCTCTAGACTGGTACACAGTGAATGCTGGGAATGTCTTCATGGCGACACAGGAAGCATCGACAGTTACCCTTTTAAAAGAGCATTGTGGGAACTATAGGACAAACAGACGCCCACACACAAGACAGACACTGAGCAAGCACAACGCACAGAAATACAAACATGCCCACATTGCACAAAGATAAGGGGACGCTACATCCATTTCTTTCTCACACACACGCACGCACACACACACACACACACACACACACACACTCACACATATACATGTACACACAGACAAACACAAACAAACACGCACGCATAATCACAAAGAAGGAACAGGATAGAGAGAGAGAGAGGACACTTTCAGAAACCGATGATTCAGACATTCAGAAACGCATGCATAAGGTCTCATTTAGAAGAAAAAAAATGAAATAAAATAACAGCGCATGACCTCCTCTAACTCCTGATCAGCACAACCCGAGGTACTGGGCAGCTGGCTTTTAGTACAGGTACAATCAATCTAGAAATAACCAGCATACAAGAAAGAATCCCCTCCTTCAACATTGGTAATGCAGAAAAGTCCAACTGAACCAACTCCCTGATACAGACAAAATAACATTCATGCCTAAACGGTCGAGAACAAACATTTGCTGACACTGCAATAGAAGAAAGAGCATTGTGAAAAACAAAGACCGAAAAAAAAAAAAATTTAAATGATAACTTACAGTAATTTCTTAAATCTGTTAAAAAATGTCTAACCAACCCCTATATGACTACAAGTTCTTTCCTGTCGGTCCATCAGTAACATTGTTCCTCACTTTTGAGTGGGAATCCTACCACAGGTTCTACATGCTCGTGTAAAAGTTCTAAAGCTACGGCAAGTCTTTGGTTCCAATTAACAAATCGTTTCTCGTCCTACGTGTGAGTTGTTCAAGTGCAAGTGAATGTTGACTAAGTACCTCTAAGTCCTTCCACAAGTAATGTCCAGCTTTTGACGTGTGACTCCTGAGTTTGGTGACGGTGTAGGCTATTGGTTAAACACAACACGGCATCCAGCATCACAATGCAGGCTCACATACCTTTTCAATCACACACATCCACACCCTGTCACAGCTTTTTACCCTGTTTGAACGCACAGACGCTAATTTTCATCGCTTGTGCCGATGGTAAAGTGAGGTCTCACTGACAGGCTACGCAATGCTAGCCTGCGGCTAAATTCACCTGAAACCACAGAGATTTCAACACATCCTGACAATGGGCAGAAGCTAATTAATTTAGATGGCAAAGTCAAAGTGCTAGCAAAAAAAAAGAAAAAGAAAAAAGAAATAAAACAAATAAAATCATACTCCTCAGGTAAATCCAAACTACCTACTGGTCTACACAGGAAGTGACAAAGTCATGTCTGATGAAGTCGGATGGCGAAAGGACAGTGATGGATCCACACTGGCGTGAGGCTGACATGAGGATGTGTAATTATGACTCCCAATCCAGCTGGTGGCGCTGTCACTCAATCACAAACCCAATCATGTCTCCACATCACCTTTGACCTCTCAGCTGGGGTCACTGTCGCTAAGCAGTAACAAAAAAAAAAAAGTCTGAAGGCAAAAATGAACATGATGATGTGTGTATATGTGTGTATGTGTGTGTGTGTGTGTGTGTGTATGTGTGTATGACACCCTTCAACCCCCCACCCCCCATTGGTCCACTCTGTCCTCTATCCAAGAGCCACTGTCCAATCCCATTTGTGGGCTCCATGGCTACATCACTTCCATACGTGAGAGCCCAGCATGTGATTGGAAGTGGGTGTGGTCGCCGCCGAAGCTCCGCCCATGGGCTGGCCATATCCCATCATGCTGTTGGTGCCGTAGAAGTTCATACCGGCCATATGCTGAGTCATCTGAAAACACACACACACACACACACGTAAACATATCAAACAATATCATGTCAAACTGAGTTTAGCAACCTAGACAGCTAAATGCCAAGGCCGTGAAAGACAGACAGAATAGATAAGCTGATACTGTAGATAGACAGACAGATAAAGAAATATAACCAGATAGATAGATAGATAGATAGATAGATAGATAGAAGATTGACAAGCAAAAAAGGCAGGCAGATAGTAGACAGATATAGACAGATTGATTGATTGATTGATTGATTGATTGATAGAAAGACATCTCAATCATGATCGCTCCCTGCTGACCTGGGCCAGGTTCCACTGCAGCTGCTGGGCCTGCTGTGCTCCATAGGCCTGCTGAGGAGGCACCGCCGCCACTCCTCCCATCATGCCCCCCTGCACTCCCGCCATGTACGGGTTGGCTGCCGCCGCCGCTGCTGCCGCCTGGGCTCCCATGCTCACACCGGCCTGAGGCATCACGCCAGGCTGCGCCACCATGCCCATCTGGGGGGCCACCATGGCTCCCATCATCCCCCCCTGGGCTGCCATGGCTTGGTACTGCCCATAGCCTGCGGCGGCTGCCGCTGCTGCTGCTGGGTAGCCCATCTGGGCGTGGTTGAGGTACATGCCAGCTGTGGGGAGGTGACAAAGGGGGACAATTAGCCAACACAAATCTAACTCTTAAGTCTTAAAGCAGCACTATTTAACATTTAGTGTAAAACTAGAGCTATTTATCTAAAACAAACAAACCTTTCAAGCATCTCCCAAAACCTTGTTGCCACTGTTAAATTATGCTAATTGTTGTTTGATAGAGATGCAGTCAACAATGCCATGCTACAATTAGCATTTCTTTCATTTTGAGGATGGTGCTACTCCCCATCCAGAAATGCCCCGTGAAAATCCTGGATGATGAGAGACAACTTGCACTTCTATATCCACACTCCTTATGACTACATGCCATCCAAGTTCACTTGGGGATGGATCAGAACAAAGTGTTGTACAACTAGGGGTGAAAAATGACATACAGTAGTGTACCTTTAAGCTATGTATTAATGTGTAGAAATACATAAGTAACGTAATGTCAATTGTGTGTCAGTGGCTTTATTACCACCGCCAAGGAGGTTATGTTTTCGGTCGCTTTGGTTTGTCTGTCTGTTTGTCTGTCTGTCTGTCAGCAGGATAACTCAAAAAGCACTGCAACGGATTTGGATGGAATTTTCGGACAATGTGTATATTGGAACGAGAAAAAAAAACGATTCGATTTTGGTGGTGATCGGTGATCCAGAACATGATCTTGAATTTATATTGTGTCTGTGACCACCTTGCCTTGGCAGAGGTCTGCGCTCTCTGAGCGCTTTTCTAGTTTGCTGTTGGGTTCTACAACATGTGTGCTGTCTGTGTTGTACTGTACCAGTACAGGCACCGCATCAATAAGTACAATACAGTATATGCATAGACATATAAACATATATCAAATAAATACAATATATCCTCTATTGTCTGAGCTATAGAGCTAATCCTGGTGTTTAGCATGGTGTCAGAGGACACACTGGCCTTAACTTGATTTCAAAGGCACATCTGTTGGGTGTTTGAAGCCTTATGAAATCAGATGAGAGATAGGACTTTTATAATCCCCGTGGAACGGAAGGCATCAAATCAGTCCATCCGACAAAACTGGGATACACTCCAAAATGAAACTGCAGATGTTAGCAAAGCTAAGGATAGGTGGATATCATTACACAAAGAGCAAGTAACGTGATACTCCGATTACATCCAAACCTAACACGGGTAATGCACCAACATGCATATACGGACAGACTGATCAATATACGCACAGAAACATCATTCTCTATTACTGTAGTTCAATACATTAGCTTCTATTAAGTTAAACTGACTGGCCCATATCAGCAACACACATTAGCCAGAAACAGCCGTGGGCTACTGGTTAGGGGCCTCGGGTTGGTTTAAGTTTGGAACGCTTTTCCTGTAAAAATGTAAACGTTTTTCCAGGCAGCACAATTTTAATAAGTTTGCGCAGGCCAGAGAAGACTGCTTGTTAGTTGCAGCTAAAGGAGGCTTGTGATTTTGCAATATACTTTCAGTTCATATCACACCGGCATTCTCCTTTAACTCAACTTAGTGTAACAAGGCTATTACACTTCTCGCAGTACGGTGACAGTTATTTCCTTGAATCCTGAAATAAGGAAATTAAAGGCAGGACCAATAGTTTTAAAAAGTCTCAACACATACAGTATCAACCGTGCCAAGTGTGTCCACTTTGCACAAATGCTGGTATTCTCCCAGGTGCTAAACTCCTAAAAGAGTGCGTAGATCCATGATGCATTTTAGCCTGCACTGAGCACTTTTTTGGACTGAAGCATCTGAGAGAACACTGCCCAGAGTGAATGAAGTGACGTGAAGTAGAGTGAAGTTCTCTAATTAGGAGGGAACACTGGAATTCAGACGATGTGATTGGTGCCACTAACCGTGGGCGGCCATGTTGGCCTGGGGCATGGAGGAGTTGCCATAGAGAGAGAGGATGGAGTCTTTGGAGAGCTTCTTGCTTCCGCCGGCACCACCAGCACCACTGCTGCCATCTTCAGCTTTGCTGGGTGGGTCCAGGAAGAGGCTGAGGTTCTCGGGCACGGAGGCTGCCACACGTCCACTGGGCATGGTGCCCGATGCAGGCTAGAGGTGAAGTGGGCATGGCAGAAGAATTAGTGATGCCAATGCTAATGCCAATGTCAGTACACTGGTGATACAGCCAGCTTGACTGGCATGGGTTCATTTCTGCTTGTGTTTGGAAATGAACTAATTGAGAAACTATGAAGGTTTAAAACAGCAGTATGTCTATTTATAGAAAGTATGGAGTGTGCCTGAGTGTGTAAGGATTTTTTGTGTGTGTGTATAGCACTGAATATAGCACATGTGTGTATGTGTGTCTACCTGTTAATAGTTTGATGCTTTATACAGTATTTGTTGTGTTGTGTCTGCCCGTCTATAGGGCATAGGATATGATAATTTAGTGTGTGTGTGTGTGTGTGCATGTGTGTGTCTACCGTGCTTTTGTTGGAGCTGGAGCTGTGGGTGGGTAGAGAGCTGAACAGGTCGAGGGCGGGGTTCACCTCCGGGGTGGGCCTCCCATTGGCTACTGCAGCTCGGGGTGCTGGGGCGTCTGGAGGAGACACAGAGGGTGCTATATTCAGTAAGGGATCATGGCCGCCGAGCTCACTGTTAAAAGATCTTTGCCGAGGTGTCCCGATATTTGTAATAATGTAGTAATCTTAATTCAGCGTCAGCAAAGTAAACAAAAGTAGTTCAACCAGGTTTTTCTTGATCTATTAAGCATTGTCATTCATCTCAGATGGCCTCTCACACACAGTAGCAGTTTCTAAGTTTTGTGCCGGACCACACCTCTTCTTTTAGCGGACACACCTGTAAGGGCGCAATGTCACCTGTGTCATTGGCGGAGAAATGAACAATGCGCTCGCCTGAAATTAGCAAAGACAGCTTGCGCTATTCGCAAAAGCACATTGCGCCAGTGCATGATAAGGCCCAGAGGCATTGTAATGGGAGCAATGCAGAATGTGTGTGTGTGTGTGTGTGTGTGTGTGTGTGTGTGTGTGTGTGTGTGTGTGTGTGTGTGTGTGTGTGTGTGTTTTAGATGTGTGTGAAAGTGAGTAAGTGGGTGAGTGAGTCAGAGAAAGGGAGTACAATGATCGTCTCTGTGTGTGTGTGTGTGTGTGTGTGTGTGTCGATGATTAATTATTTAGTTTTGTTTGTAAACAGTGGGAAAAGAGAGAGAAGTTGTTAAAATATGTGTCTGGGTGTATAGTATATGTGTGTAGAAACAGCATTTGATTACTTTGTATCCCAGTGTATGAGTACCCTGTATGTGTGTGTGTGTGTGTGTGTGTGTGTGTGTGCGTGGTCATGGTCATGGTCAGTTACCTAGTCCTAACAGGTCATTGACGGACTGAGACTGCTTGGGGGTGGACCGTTGTGAGTCATCCTTTTTCTGCAAAACACACACACACACACACACACACACACACACACACACACACACACACACACACACACACACACACACACACACAATTAAATAAACCATCAGACGCATACACTGTGAGAAGGGGTCAATAAAGCAAGTTGAAACGGCTCCAAACCCCATGCAGCTTGACTAGGAGAGGAGGAGGAGAGCTGCTCTCTCAGGCGGGGAGAAGCACTCAAACTCAAACCTGACTGAATTAGTCCCGCGGCTCAGGATGTATTCAGAAATTTGTCATCAATAAAACTGGCTTATGGTCTTACCAGCAGTGAAAAGCAGGATTAAAGTATTACGGACTTTATTAGAAGTGTGTGTACATGTGTTATGTGTAGGTGTGTGATGTGTGAGTGTGAGTGTGTGTGTGTGTGAGTGTGTGTGTGAGTGTGTGAGTGTGTGTGAGAGAGAGAGAGAGAGAGAGAGAGAGAGAGGGGGGGGTAGAGGGAAAAGCAGAGAGAGAAGAATGGAGGGAGAGAGAGAGACAGAGACATAGTGCGTATTGTGTATGTGTGTGTGTAATGTGTGAGTGTATGTGAGAGACGAAAAGGTAGAGGGAGAAGGAGAGTGAGAGGGAGGGAGAGAGAGAGAGAAAGAAAGAGAGAGACATAGTGAGTGTGTGTACAAAAAGCTAGCTTTTTTCTGATGAAGAACAGTATATGTGATTGTATGTGGACATAATGTGTGTGTATACAGAAGCAAAACTGTGTGTGTATGTCTGCGTGTGTGTGCGTGTGTGTGTGTGTGTGTGTGTGTGTGTGTACGTGGATGATTGTGTCTTCCACCTGGGTTAATAGGCCTTTACAGCCTTCACAGTAGCCATGGGGAAATTAAGACATAAATCCAACAGCTGGACTGGAAAAACACACAACAAGACATGCACACATACACACACATTGGCACACCAATTCAGGAAGTCACACGCACACACAAACGTGCCACTCGGTCAATACACACACACACACACACACACACACACACACACACACACACACACACACACACACACACACACACACACACACACACACACGGTGATCCATACCAGCTTCATCTTCTCAAATACGACGGGCGGTTCTTTCGTGATGGCCTCACTATTCTTCTCTTTCTGAAAAACAAAATAAAAAAAGAGACCATGACTTTTTGACCCCATCCCACAAGCTAACACACACACACACACACACACACACACACACACACACACACAAAACCTAATCTTATTGCTGGGAAATGATGTGACAGAGGAATGGTGCTTGGACACTTGGGCTTTGAAAGTGAGCTACAGATCACTATCTAGAGATCTTTAAATAGTCAGAAGACACCTCGTTACCATTATCCAATCAGAACGACGAAAACCAGTCACATGACTCCCCTTTTGGCAACATCACTCAAGCAAATGTGCTTTCATCCCAGGAGAAATTGTCACTGCATTTGACCGTGGTGAGTGCGCGCACACACACACACACACACACACACACACACACACACAGAAAGTTGTTGTGCTCACCCTGTAGGACTGGATGTCTATGCACTTGTCCATGTACTTCTTCTTCTCATACTTGTCACGGATAAACATTTCCGCTGCTCTGAACAATACTGGTCAAGGATGTGTATAGCGCACAGGATACACACACACACACACACACACACACACACACACACACACACACACACACAAGAATGTAAACACAGGCCCATACTGGGGATGGGTAATGCTCTCAAAAAATATATATTTTTAATATTCAAAATATACTGCACTCGAATACAAAATATCCAATAGTTGAAGGTGAAAAAATATGATCTTATTAATATGGATAATTAAATAGAGGGAGGCAGAGAGCTTGTCGAAAGAGCTTACCTTGTACACGTGCACACGTGTGCACTCGCGCTCTCTCTCTCTCTCTCTCTCACACACACAAGCACCCATACACACACACACATAAACAAGCCTTAAGACTGACACAGCTATATATACACACACTCTTCTATATTTAGATATCATTATTTAGGTCTCTCTCTCTCAGACACACATTCTCTCTCTCTCTCGCTCTCTCTCTCTCACACACACCCACACCCACACACTCTCTCTCTCGCTGTCTTTCTCGCTCACACACACACACACACACACACATTCCAACAGACACTTTTCTATTGGCACACACAAACAATACAAAGATATACAAAAATACACACTCCACCGAACTCCACACCCACACACTCTTGAGACAAAAAAAGAGGATACTGATCAGTCTCTGGCCGTAGGAAGCACTCTGGTAGGAAGGCCTCGTAGAGCCGTCTGGCCTTGGCATTGCCCATCTCCTGCACCGACTACGCAACAACAACAACAACAACAACAACAAACAACAACAGTCAGTCCTCAGTCAGCACTCAAACATACAAGCAACTTCACAGTACTTACAGCAAAGACCATAGAATACTGATCAAGATAGAGCAACATAATACATTTCAATGGGAGCAAATGTGAGTAATTCCAGTCTGCATAAGTGCATTACATCCCAATATGAACTTCTCAACAATCTTTTATATCAGCCTATGAGAGCTCCACTTTGGTCCCCTCTTTTTGTATTAGCCTATGAGAGCTCGACTTTGGTCCCCTCTCCCCCTTGCGAAAACAGAACACCGAAATTAACGTTTGGACTCTCGCCCCACTTTTACCCTCTCTGCTTATAGTCTAATAAAACACTATCAATGGAGATGCAATATGAACTTCACACAGAGATGGAGCATGTAATGGGATATAACATTTCCAGAAAAAATGTCTGACCCAAGCATTAGGTCCTCTAGTTATTTGTGCATGTATTTCTTGATGATGTTCAGCTTAATTTTTATTTATTTTTTTTAATTCTGCACTATTGTTGCTTTGCTGTGTGTGTGTGTGTGTGTGTGTGTGTGTGTGTGTGTGTGTGTGTGTGTGTGTGTGTGTGCGTATGGTCTTAAGGAATTTTTATCATCTTTATGGTCAGTATTTTTGTTGCTTATGTTGTGTGGGCTGAGTCTGACTGTATTTATGTTGGCTATTGCTGTGCAACCAATTGTCCCTCGGAGACACTAAAAACAGACACAAACAAACAAACAAACATGTATCTATGTATCTATCTGTCTTTCTCTCCGAAACATGTATAAAGTTATTTCCATGTGAAGCTGCCTTGCCGTGTGACGTGTTGTCACACCTGCAGAGTGTAAGCACCTTATCTTAAGGTCAGCCTTTAAGACCAGGCCTCATCTGACCCCTCTTGATCTTTCTCTCTCTACGCCCAACTCGCTAATATTTGCTTTCTAATTCTCTCTCTCTCTCCCTCCCTCCCTCTCTCTCTTCTTCCCTGACTCATCTGGCACAGAAAACCTCAAGTTAGCAAACGTCATTTCACTCCTTATTGCATTGCAAGGCCTCACAATACAATTATGAGTCAACACTGCATTACAAAGTATTCTAAGACTCCCCATGTTGCTACAGACAGCCAGTGAAAATGACAGATGACTGAAAAGCGTGTATGAGTGACTACAATTAATATTATTACTTTGCTGATATAAAACTGAAGTCGGCAGCAAGACATTCCTCCAGGTGCGGGGGAATTAAATCTGCAAAATGGAGGATTGGAGTCTGGAAACTTGATTATGCATGATGCTATAAGCCTGAAGCAACACTGACTTCCAGATCAACAGTCTGGGTTTTATAATCATTTGTGTTCTATCTGGTTATCCCTGTAGATACGGAGGCTATTAAATGCTGGAAGGAGGATGGTACATCTCTATGGCTGAGAGAGTGAGAGTTCAACTCAAGGACATGGAATGGTGTGTGTGTGTGTGTGTGTGTGTGTGTGTGTGTGTGTGTGGACTGGAATGACTCCTACACTGGTGTGATTGACAATGATTGACCTGTGTGCTTGAGCGTGTACACTCTGTCCTGTGCCCTTATCCCCTCCACACATACATACTGTACATACACTGTAGGTATATTAGCCCAGCTCCACACCGACCATCTTGCGTTGTGCTTTGTCCCCTCTATGAATACATAGACTTTAGTTTGAACTGGACTCCTCTCCTGGCTAGATTAGCCCAGATCCTCATCCATCACACATACCTACCATCTATCTTGTTATGGATGCAACTGGATGCTTGAATTCCCTTCAGCATGCATTAAGTCCCATCTTATCTTAACTTACCTTATCTGGATGTCCTGCTCATTTTCAACTCACCTTGACTTCATGTACTGTACCTTAACATTCAAGCAAAGCAAAATAAACTAGTCTAACACTAGCATTGTGCAACTCTTTCCCGGCTGGTCGATGTATTTAATGATTGTAGTGCCTTTTTTCCCCCTAATTTTATATATATATATATATACATATACACACTATCTCTCAATGTCAAGATTGCTCCTTTAATAGAAGGCTTCCTAGCAAGCCAGTTGCTACAAAGGCAAGCATTTGAGAGGCAAGGCAAGCATTTTGTTCTTTTGTGTTGAGCTGTAGTTTTAAAATCGTCAAAATACACAAAAGTTGAATACCGGTATGTAAGCAAATGATTATGGGTATTGTTTAACATTGAGTATGTTAAAATGCATTCTCAGAAATTCCAACAATGAAGCACTCTGCACTTTGAAGAGTTTTGGAGGATTCTTGGCTTGGGAACAATACTTTGTGTGGTTCAATGACATTGCAAGCAGCCCTCTGACCTGTATCTGTTCCTGAGTCCACTGGTCCAGGTTGACAGACTTGACCCGGGAAATGTGGACCCCGAGGTTTCTGTGGATTCCTGCACATCGGATACAGATGAAGATTCCCAGATTCCAGGAAGCCCATCTTGGACCTGAGAGGAGGATGAGAGGAGGAGGGAGGAATGGAAAGGGACAGAGGGAGGAAAAGAAAGAAATAAAGCAAGAAAGAAAGGGGGATGAAGGGGAAAATAAGTGAGGAAGAGAGGAGAGGAAAAAAGGAAAAAAAGAGTTAGAGAATATGAAAGACATCAAATCATCTCTCAATAATGATTCAATTATTCAGCACTGATTGACCCTTGAGTCACGCTCAATTTGAAGTTTGGGCCGCAGTAGGGTGCCTCATCATCTCCACCCCCCACACACTACGCTACACACACACACACACACACACACACACACACACACACACACACACACACACACACACACACACACTACCCTACACACACACACCATTCTGTATCACTCACAGCAGGGACAAATGAGGAAGCTCTGAGCAACTGCAAACAGAGCACACAGATTTACACATTCACGCACGCACGCACACACACACACACACACACACACACACAAGCAAACACCCACACACACAAAATTCAGCTTTACCCACAACAGAGACAAATGAGGAAATTTGCAGAGCAAGCAGACAGAGCATACAGAATGTACACAAGCACACACACACACACACACACACACAAACACACCAGTATCAGCATAACCCACAGCAGAGACAAACGAAGAAACTCTCACTCACTCACACCACTACACCGAGTACACAGGGTTTACACACACACACACACACACACACACACACACACACACACACACACAAAATCCTACATCCCTTTCAGCAGACAGTATAACACACAGTGTCTAATCAAGGGGACAAAGAGAAAGAGAAACAGATAATCAGGTGAAGGAGGAGCGTGAAAAAGAGATAGATAGAGAGCCCCCAACAATGAAGAGAGAGAGAGAGAGAGAGATGGCCGTGTCCATGTGTGCACCAATGGCATTTCACAGCAAAATGGAATGACGATATCGTCTGTTGACGTCTGTCTCCACCTCTGCATTTTCAAAGGGAGAAATGTGTTGTTGGTCACTGCAGCAGTGTGATACACACACACACACACACACACACACACACACACACACACACACACACACACACACACACACACACACACACACACACACACACACACACACACACACACACACACAGCAGAAGAGCAAACTGCAGAGCATGACTAACACACCAGTCATCACCTCTCTATGTCTCTCCTGAGCATGTGGGCTGGGCTACTTCAGCAGGTACCAGTCAGTGTCTGCCCACCCTACCCCACTCCACACACACACACACACACACACACACACACACACACACACACACACACACACACACACACACAAACACCTCTGAGCAAGAACAGTCGCTTGAACCTCAAGCCAAAGACAACTGCAGAGGGGTCACGTATTTAATGGTAATGGCTGTCAAAGTCAGGAGTGACTGTTTCATGTGGGTTGAGAGTGTGTGTGGGATGTATGTGAGTGTAAGGATGTACGTTTATGCGTGCATGTGTGTGTGTGTGAGCGTGTGTTTATGTTTTCAATGCTGAGGAACAGAAACAACAGCCCCGGGGAAGAATGTATTCCAAATTACGTAACGGTTCTCTTCGGAGGCAGTATGGAGCTTCAAAGAGAATACAGGAGTCACACACACACACACACACACACACACACACACAGCTCTCAAAGAGCTGCCTTATCAAGTGCAATGCCATCTGAAGAGTTTGAACAGCAGGGGGCAGCACTAAACACACTATCTGCCACTGCACCAGAGAACCTGTCAGCCACACGTCCTGTCGCACGCGATTGGTCTGGACTCCGGAGCTAGAGTGATGTCACAATGGATCGCCGTGGAGACGCCTGTATGCAAAAGAGTACCGGCCCTCCCCCTGTGCAGCTGACCCTGTTGTTGACACACAAAGCACCTCTTGTGGGGCCAGCTGTGTGCTCCCTGTGACTTTGCTTTTGTTGTCCCAGGGCCTCCCACCCTCTCCAAAAAGCACACACACACACACACACACACACACACAAGCTGGCATGACATATGGACAAACAATCAGATACACATTTAAGTTTGTGCACATACATGACACAAACACAAACACAAACACACACACACACATACACACACTAAGAAAGAAAGCAAAGTGAGTACTGTCAGGACAGTCTGGTTTGTTAATCAAGATCTGGTTGCCAGCCTTTTGTCCAACTCCACAGTGTGTAATCACAACAGGAAGTGTCCTGTTATTACCAATGGAACACAGCACCAGATTTGAACAACTCCAACTGTTGAGTTGAAACCAAAGAGACTTTGGGCCCTGAGAAGGCACGTGTGTGTGTGTGTGTGTGTGTGTGTGTGTGTGTGTGTGTGTGTGTGTGTGTGTGTGTGTGTGTGTGAGTGTGTGACAGAGAGAGAGGGAGAGAGAGAGAGCGAGAGAGAGAGAGAGAGAGAGAGAGAGAGAGAGAGAGAGAGAGAGAGTCTTATCATATGCCAGCAGTGTGTGTAGTCATTAACACAGGATCAGGATCAAACTGCATAAGTGTGGAAGGGAGAGCTGGGAGCTAGAGGAGAAGGATATCCCCTCAGGGAGGTAGGGAGGGAGACGGAAAAAAAGAGGAAGAGGAGAAGGGAGAGAGAGAGAGAGAAGGAGTGTGAGAGAGAGAGAGGGAGGAAGGAGAGTGAGAATATGAAGAAGACTAACACAGACACATGAGAACGAGAATGGAATTTGAGTGTGTGTGTGTGTGTGTGTGTGTGTGTTGGCACTTGAGACAAACAGAGGCGCAGGACAGGACAACAGACAGACGGTCACTCTGCTCTTGTCCTTCTCGGCTGGGCCAGCCATCAATCCTTCCTCTCTGTTTCATGGCAGAGGGATAAGCAGCTTGAGCGGGTATTATGGGACACTCCTGTGTGTGTGTGTGTGTGTTCTGTGCAGTGGCAGGTGACCCTGCAGAGGATGGCATTAGAAGTAGGGTGTGTGTGTGTGTGTGTGTGTGTGTGTGTGTTTTTTCTCTGTAGTGACAGGTAACCCTGCTGAGTAAGGCACCGTTGTCCATGTGATTGTGTTCATTATAGTGAACACCATTTGTCCATGTGCAGCCTTCTTCACTGTTCCATTCACTGCACTGCAATGAGCCATTCAATAGGCTTCCAGCTGCGTTTGTTCTTCTCACAGAACTTTAGAACCGTAAATCTAGCTATAGTATCGAGCAGGATCCTGTAGAACGCCTTCAGCAGCTGGCCAACTTCTCCATATAGTGTAGGCCTTGAAGAACAGCTTTGAAGTTATCATGATATATTAGCAATACAGGAATAAGCCTATTACTTCTAAATGGACAAACATAGCCATTTAATAAAGCCAAGACTAAGACACAGCTGTGAATACAGGTGTGTGTGTGTGTGTGTGTGTGTGTGTGTGTGTGTGTGTGTGTGTGTGTGTGTGTGTGTGTGTGTGTGTATTTTCGGCACTCAATGACTCAACCCTTGATTGTTTGAAATCCACTTTAACAATTACATGTGCCGGACGGCGAGCACAAAGACATTGTGAGGAAGTGTTATTTTTGGGACCAAAAAAAAAAAAAAACCCTCACAAAAGAGCTGTGTGTGTCTTCAGCACAGGGCATTCAACAGCTATTACAAAGGAATGTTCACAACATCATGAGAGACACAGATTTGATCAGGTTTTTTTTTTTTTTTTTTTTTAATAGATAAGGTATGATGCGAACGAAGCGCTCGATTCACATTCAATGCAACAAACACACACGTTGCTGTGAATTCAAATTCATGCACGCATTTCCCAGCACAGAGCCTGGACATGGGTCATTTGCTGTGCTCCCCTGGTGAGAAGCATTGCTGCTTCGCATCTCAAAAAATCGGATGACATTTTGCATCATGGTGTCCTTGCCAAACAGGATGCATTTTGTGTGACTTGTGTATTGACTATACGGTAAAGCCAATCTGCTAAAACGTACAGTATGACACTGAGAGAACTGTGCAAGAAATGATTTCTAAAGTTTGACACGTAGCTTGCAAGACAGACATACTGTAAGACCTTAGCTAGTCTAATTGCTTGACAAAACAATCTGAGATTAGGACAAGGTATTAACACTTTTTCTAATTCAATACCAGTGCTACATTTGCTGGATTAAAATGGATGACTGCATCTTTAGTTTATTTGAAATGTGAGTGTGTATGGATGGATGTGTGTGTGTGTGTGTGTGTGTGTGTGTGTGTGTGTGTGTGTGTGTTTCTGTGTGTGCCATTAACCATCATTAATGACTTGAGGCCTTCCATTTGCGGGAAGCCAGTATACTACTCCTAAGAGATCAGCAGTGTTTTTAAAGCTCCTGAGTAGTGTGTGTGTGTGTGTCTGTGTGTGTGTGTGTGTGTGTGTGTGTGTGTGTGTGTGTGTGTGTGTGTGTGTGTGTGTGCGCCCATCAGGGGGGCTACCTTAATGAACTGTGGGGTTAACTGATGTAGAAGCACATGCTTGCGGTTGACAAGACAAGCTTATGCGGATACTGACCGCACCAAGTATGTACCGGTATTTATTTTTCACCTTTCAGAGATGGATTATCCTTGGAGTCAGTGCAACAACTAGACTACAGTATTATGGGAGACGGAACAGAAGCCTGACTGGATGGAGTGGTCCAGTGATGTGTGGGGACTTGCACAGATAAACATATAATAAACACACAACAGACATTGACACAGGGGGAAAGTGGGACTCATCTCAATTAGGAAGTGCTGATACTGTAGACTAAGGAGATCGTTTCCAGTCATTATCTTATAACTTTTAGAAATGCAGCACTCATTACACACACACACACACACACACACATTCATTTTAGCCTTACGATAGCAAAAATAGAAAGGAAGAAGGGCCTAATGAACGTTCATTCAGCTACAATTTTCGTGTGTTGTTCCCCACACCAAGGACGTTGAGTTTTCAGTGGTGTTGGCTTGTTTGTCTGTCTGTCTGTCTACCAGTGTCTTCTGTGCAAAATAACTCAAAAAGTTTTGCACAGATTTTTATGAAATTCTGACAACATGGGCCAAGAGAGCTGTTTTTTTTTAGCAATCTATTATATAAATAGGGGATCAGTAAAGTGACCCATAGAGTACAACGACTCTCTGGAGAGACCTGTTCCAAATCAGCTGAATGTTATATCAGAGGTGATCCAACAACATCATCCGCAGTAGAACACCACACAGGCTCAGGCAAGGCTCTCTACTGCTGTGAGCACACAAGCACCTGATTGGACGCCGATCTTGTTTGATAGCACAGTATCCACAGAACTCACACCTTAGGTCACATCTGCAGCTGAGAGAAAATAATTCTTGTGAGGAAATCAAGGAATCAAGGAATTTTATTTGTCACGTGGAAAAACAAAAACATGCAGTGAAATTATGGTTGGTGTCAGTCTTTTTGTGCAAAGTACAGAGGTGCAATAGGAAAAGGGCTACATAGAACTGCATAAGACAAATGACATGAAGATCTCCAGTGTAAATGAGCTTTAAGTGCTAAACTAGGTTCAACACATGGCCCCGGAACTGGCCACTGACAGCTGCCTGTGGACCAAGACTGTAGGACTTCTGAGCTTAATAGAGAACTTAACCCAGAGGAGAATTTAACCCAGTTAACAGGTTAGCTTCAGTCTATTGTGTGGAAGAAAGAAATCTGACTTGGTGGTATTCAAATGTGGGGGCAGCTCAAAAGGGAAATGACAGCTCAGGGAAACAAATACTCCACAGCTCCAAAATTTGAATATTAAAAAAATGAAACGCTATATGGCACCAAAGATCTAAGCCTATCCTCTGCCCAGGTGAAAGAGATCATCATGCAATCAGAGAAGGCAGGACAGCAGCTACATAAAATGATTTCATTATCATTGGCCTGATAATGGTGTAAAATGACTGCAGAGAGTATCTTTTACATACTTAGGCTAATCAACGCTTTTTTTTTCTCTTTACCCTCTCAACACACAACCATCCTCAAAGAAGCATAGGCTACTGTCAGTTAATGGCTGCTTGCCCTTCATTGTGAAATAAAGTAGCCTATGTGTGATGCAAGCACTTGCGCACTTTCTCTCTCTTTCTTTCGCTCTCTCTCCCTCCCTCCCACTCGCTAGTATAGGCCTATGCAGGTACTTAATGAACGCATTTGCATGCTCTCCACCCTCTTTTTATTTTACAAATGTGTGTAACAACTGAATCCATTAAAGAAACTCCCTTGACTCGCCCACTAACAAACACTACCTTTTTAGGCAAGCTAATAGTAGCTTATTAGGCTATTTGACTGCAAGTTAGCAGACCATGACGATAGAAATGGTTTAGGTAGATCGCGTTTAGAAAGGTTGTCTAGTGTAAGAAGGTCATTTGAAACATTGCAGCGGTTCATTTAAGAAAATGACAGCTCCGAAATGACGGTGCTTTAGTTTGAGGTAGTGATAATAATAAAGAAAGATCACCATCACCTTATCCGTTACCATTGATGACCCTTCCTAAAATGTGGAAATGTATTTCTCAAAGCTAAGCCCAAGCGGAATGTTTTCTGATGGACTACAATACGATGAAGCAGACAGAATGCATAAGACGCAGCAAGTTGTAACCTCGTGCAGAAAAGTTAAGCTCTAGTGTGAAATTAGACACTTGGTTCACAACACCTAGCATCACAAAATCAAAACATGCCCCATGGCTAGCTTATCGCTGAAGCAAGTGAAGTCTGATCAATGATGAAACTGAACCAACGCTACTTCAGTTATTGTGATTTGAGATTATGGATCTCAAGTTTGAGCTACCATGCATTGTGCCTCAACATGCATATTGCTCTTGAATTGACAGGATACAACTATTAGGAGGTGTCTTTATACAACATGACAAGCCAGGGGTTTTGTCTGATACACTCCCTGACACATGCTACAGACAAAAGCACTCAGAGGAAAGTGCTGAACTGGAAAGAGGCTAGGCTACATCATACACACTGCACCCATTTGAAGTGCCAATCAAAGAGGACCCAAGGGAGACATAGCCTACTGCACAATACTGCAACTCTTGCCAAGAAGACCGGGACAGCACATGATGGGATACTCTATCCATAGAGACAAACACCTTATACAGAGTTTCCTTCAACAGACCACAGAACAGCATGTCCTTCCATCAGTACAGTGTGCTAACATGCCAACAGGGTCATTTGCAGAGAACAGCACAGCACACAAACTGAGGTGAGGTGGAGGTTGGACTGTTAAGAATCACTAGGAACCATGTATAATTCTAAAAAATACATCTTAAATTTATTTTAGTAGCGTAGCTAAATTGAAAACAGTATAATGTCTCTGTCTGACCTCCAATCAGTCTCTACATTAGGATCCTTGCTCTTTGTGAAGCACTTTAATATGCAGTCTCTGAAAGTTGATGTAAATAAATTAATACAATTATTAGCCTATTGATATCCAGCTATGAACAGTCTTCATGCTGCAGTGTCACTATCATATCAACATTCTCTTGGTTCTCACAGCTAAAGTGGAACCAGCTTTCTTTTAACATCTCAAAACAAAAAAGGGAACCAGTTTTATTCTGGCAAACTCAGCAGGTGTGTGGCTATCACTGGGTTGTTGGGTAATACAAGAGCTCTGGTTTCAACTTCCTCTTCCTCTATGGTCTTTGTTTTCTCTGTCACACAATAATGTCTGTGGTGAGGGTGCCCTGGTCCAAGAGGAAGCTGGAAAAGACAGGTCCTATAATACATGATTAGCTCTGAATTAGCCTAGCCTAGCCAAAGATCTTTCATAGGCTACTAACCCAGATAGAGCAATATGATACTACCATGGAAGCAAACGTAAATATTGCTGGTTTGCAAAAGTGAGTGTCACATTACTGTAAGTAACAACATGAACTTTTTATCTTCATAAATGACAAAATAATATTAATACAATTCTCCACTGGAACTCTCTCTTACTTAGCCTCCCAAATGGCCTCCTAACATTAGCCAAGCAATGGCAGTTTGACAAAGTGCAGTAATAAAACACTTTCTGTGAATGACAATATATCAACTGAGGACTTGTGAGTTTGTGAGGGCTTGTTTTAACCAGCACCCACAGAGGTTTTTTCAACTTAAGACTAGAATGGCTTGTGAAGCATCCATCTCTCAAACTAGATACTGTATTCAGTAAACCTGATATTCAGTTCTTCTATGCAGAGACAGATCCTCCAGGCTGGTTGGGAGCCATGCTTTAGTTCAGAGAGACTTTATTAGGTGCCACGAGGAGCTGTGAGTTATAAGCTGGCCATATGAGCATGAGGCCTGAGCCATGGTGGCAGCTGTAAAGCTTTAAACAAACCCTCCAATCAATGGAGATCCATCTTAGCCGACGGACGAGATAATGTCACAGGGAACCTGGCCAGAGTCTGTCAATTCCAATTCAACAGGGAAGAGAAAGACAGGAGGAGAGAGAGAGAGAGAGAGAGAGAGAGAGAGAGAGAGAGAGAGAGAGAGAGAGAGAGAGATGGGGGAGAAAGAGGCTGTGAGAAAGGGCAAAAGAAAGAAAGAGAGAGAGAGAGAGAGGAAGAGAGAGATAAGTGTTAAAAAAGAAAGAAACTGATATGTATGGAAGATAGACAGAGAGGAGAGAACATACAGAAGAGAGAATGAAAGGAGAAAATGGCAGAAAAATAGTGTTCGGGAGAGAAAACAAGAGAGAGATAGAAAGGGGTTAGAAAGTGAGAGATTGAAAGAGGGAGAGAGAGGAAGAGAGATGGGTACTGACAGATGGAATAAAGACCTAAGAAGAACTTTGGAGAGAGAGGAAAGGAGAGGAGATGGAGGGAGGGAGGCGAGACGATGCAGTGTGGCGCGATACGATGAAAGAGACGGGTTGTCAGAAAGAGCTAACAGATTGGACTTTGATTCTTGCTTCATAGATGCCTGTGATTTAGCCTGAGTGATGTGTACTGAGTAAACACACAAACACACACACACATACACACACACACATACACAAACACAGAGACACAAGAAATCAGAAGCATGATACAAACACGAAAGGCACGACTACAGTGGGAGACAGATACACACCGTGGGACTGACAGTGTGCATATGGTGAGCTAGCCCAGATCCCACGAGGCTTACACTTAAGTCCCCATATCCACATGATCCACACACACACACACACACACACACACACACACACACACACACACACACACACACACACACACACAGGCTACGTTCAAGAATAAAGGGGGGGGCATTAACCCATTTCTCACCAGTGTAAAGAGATTGCAAAGAAACATCGGGACGTGTGATCTTACAGGATCCGACTGATAACACTAATGAGGTGTTAGAGAATCTGCTCTGCTTCAGAGTGTCGAGAAGCATACAAATGACATGCAGCACAAGCCATTGTGGATTGGATCCACCAGCACAATTTAGCGACACACATCCACCCATAGGAACATACACACACAGTGACAAAATGGACACTCAGCTTTTCAGTTTGTGAATATGGCCAGCACCACTACAAGAGTGTTTAAAATTCAGTATTCTTACATCTGGTCAAAAGAGCACTTGATAACTTTACATTCTCACAAGTAAGAACAAGCCTACATATTCTTCAGCCAGCACAGCAAACCTATGTGTACTTTAGTCGATAGCCAAATGTACAGTAGGCCTAGGCCTACATTCTCTATTCATTGGCTGAATCCGTCAAGTTCTCATTTCGCTTTGTATACATGAACTGACTTTATGATTGGTTGATTTATGGCAGTTAGGTCTTTGAGGGTTTAAGGGTTAAGCTTAAGGAGGACATTGGAGTTTAGCCACTCAAGGGGAATTCTGGTATGTTCCCATCTTAATGAGGGTGGCAGTGTATTTAGTCAGCTATAGCCCTCTGGCGAGGAGGGGATTCTCCTCGACCCAGATCCACAGCCCAGCCTAGCCTAGCCTATATCTCTGGGCTACACACTGACCTCCTCAGTGGCCAAGCAGATCCCAGTCTGAGCATATGGTCTCCATGGTTTATTCAGAGACTCTATGTCGAGGAGGCCTAGAACAAGACTGTCCCTGGCCCTTCACTGGTTAATTATGCTAATGAAGCTAATAAGGCAGCCTAGGCTAATTAACCCACTGATAGGCATATGTCACTACAGCAGCATCTGCAAGTTCAAAGCACTATGATGGTGCCAGGGTTACTCATCCAAAAACAAGACCAAGAAACCAGGCATTTCACAAAAGCATAGTTGATAACCAGTTAGCAAAATGAGGGCCAGTTAGCAACTTACTTAGTTGGCAATGGGAAACAGCTCGCTAACTTACTGTAGTTAGGTTGCTAACTTAACTATGCTTTTAGGAAACAGACCCCAGACCAAGCGTTATGGTCTGGGGCCTGCACTGGGGGATGCACTAGCCTATGTCTTTAAACCCATTATTTCAAATCTAGTTTCTGTGTAAAAAGCCATTAGTGCTTCATCTGTGTGGCAATGAGAGGAGATGGGAGAACGACCTTAAATGGACTCTGGCCCTGGTCAGTGGGGAGTGGAGTGATCACAGCCCCAACATCAACAGTTCCCTGGGAATCGGAAGTGCTAGGCTAATAAATGCACACGCCTGACTCGCTAACAGGCAGCTATGGGTAAAAGCTGCTGAATAATACATGCAAACACTGGGATGACTTTCCATAGTCAAGGCCACTTTAGTTCAAGCCCATCCACGTGACATCCTCTTCAGAAAAAGCCTATATTGGTCTCTTTGAAGCCTCAGAGAGATCTTGGTGTTAGACTTACAACTTCCTCTTACTTTAGATGGCACTGCAACTAGAATGGTGTCACACACATGTGAAATAAGTCTAATGTAATGTTTTAAAGGGGGAAAAAAAGGAAATTGCAGCAATATTTATCTTTGTAGCAACGTGCCTGTTTATGGACATAGAATGCCCATTGTTGCCACATTTGGCCAAGCCGTTGGAGCGAAAATATTGACACAAGAAGCTAAAGTACAGCTAAAGACTAAATGTTTTAGTTTTGATTAACCCACCCTTCTCTGACAGTCCAAACAAGTCCAGATGCCAAAAGCATTGCCCCCCCCCCCATCCTCTTCTGTTTTTCTAGGCACAAAACCACTCAGACATACTTCTCTGGCAACCATTTTGTCTAACTAGCCTTGGAATGCCTTCAGACGCAGCAAGTCTGGAGCGTGTGATTCACTGCTGATAATAAAAAAGAAAACATATTGTGCCTCATGTAGTTATGATGAACTGAGAGTGCATAAAGAAACTGCAACACTATGCAATAATAGCCCCACTCCAAAATGCAAACACCTACAAAATGCAATCTGGGTGACTGTGCCTTATAAGCAGTAGTAAAACAGGCTTCAGTATCCACACCTCACCTTTAAGTGACACTGCACCTAGAGGGCTCAGCGTGAGCGAAGCTGTGCAGTGTGTACGTTCAAGGGGCTCGTTTCTGCTGTCCGATGATAATGGGATGCTAATCCAAGTCAGTTTGATACACCATGGGCAGGACCTGAGGGCTTGGGTTTGCTCAATTCTTCAGTTTGTAGTTTGTAGGACTTATTATGTGGGCTAGTTATGTAAATCTAGAGCAGTGGAACGTAGAGTTAATAAAAAGCTAATTTGACTTTGTACAGTTAGTGTGATTAGTTTGTCTACGACTCTTTGGTGTTGATATTTTGGGCCAGTCAAACTATGGCACAGCCATTACCAAACCTGATTCAGAACAACAAACCTTACATCTTAACTGTGTGTGTGTGTGTGTGTGTGTGTGTGTGTGTGTGTGTGTGTAAAGAATAAAAAAAAAATTCCACCTGCTATGCACAGGTGAAAGAAGGAAAGGGATATGAACAGCACAGAGAACTGCTTACATTAGACGGCTGCTCACCAATGGTGTCACCCACTGCGAGTCACCCACTCTCTAATTAACAGCAGGCTCTCTCTCCCTCTCAGCACAGAGAGCTCTTGAAGAGGGAGGCTGGAGTTGTTGGAGAGTTTGATGGGAGACTGCTGGACACGTGTGGAGTATGTATGACTCAGGGGCAGGATGAGCCTGAAGGGGGTAGGCGACCCGAGTGCCCCCCAAAACGGTCCTCAAGGTGGTATAAGATGGTATAACTACCCTCTTCAGCCGACCACCTTCTGCCCACCCACCCACCCACCCACAAACACAACGCCTGTGGCTCTCCTCTCCCTATGCCCCTCCTCCATCCAAAAATCATCCCATTCCCTTCAGCTTCTTCAACAGCTACACAGGTGAGGTATCCATGGCAACCGACCGAACACGGGCGTGCAAATGAGGCTCTGGGCAGCCGAGGAAGCTGTCGAGAGGTCAGTCATGACACCACTTCCTTTTTCTAGCGCAGCTGGTTTGTTCGGCTTTCTCCGCCACCGACATGCAAAGCCATAACATTTTCTGTGAGCGAGCGAGTGCCTGTCAAGGAAAAATGTGACATTTCATTAGGAAGGCTCGTGGTTAAAAAAGAAAATTAATTAATAATTACTACGCAAATCCAATTACGATCCTTGGCCAAAATGTCAACCAATAACCTAAATGCAACACATCTGCCCCACATTTAGCAGAACGTGGGTGGAATGATTCCTTTAGGCTGTGTGCTTCTTTAAAAAAAAAAGCTGCATGGTGTGTCAGAAGTGATAGATATGAAAGGCTGCCTTGTACCTATGAAGTAGCCTAGCCTTAGCCTCTGCAAAAGGCTGCATTATATGAATATGAACTCAATGCTCACTAGAGTTAGCCTTCCAAATCTGGCCCCAAATCTAAGACAAGCTCCAAAACTGTGGGCATATTCATGTGACCCCCTTCCTCCTCCTCCTCCCACACACACACAAAAATAACCCCTCATTTGCTCTGGCGCCAAGCTGCTAGCCTCTTATCTCCTTGTCTCCATGCAAACCAACCTCCACCCCCCTCACCCACCCCCAAACGCTGCTGTCCTAACCCCCTTTCCCCACCACAATGCACCATCTTTAACCCAGCAGCATGCTCCCTACGAATCAATCAGAAGACACACAATACCACCTCTCTTGTTAGCTTACCCCCAGCAGCTAGTGCAGTTCTATGACTGCGGTATATAGGCTAGCGCTAATGAAAACTCTGCCAAAAGTGTAAAAAGGCCTGTCGCGAGCATATGGCTGCACCATTCACCCTGGCTGTGCAGAGGTCACTCTCACTTCCTCCTGTCCAAAGCCTGCAGTGGAGGGATGCAGTGATGCAGTGGTAGCCTACAGTATGTCTGTCCGGCACTGACTGAGAAGGCCTGTGACAGATGCGAGCCAACTATCACAAAGGTGGAATATCAAGTGGCATTCCTACTTACTGGTTGGTTCTTGGTTTGGTCCTTACTCAGCATGCTGATCTTAGGTCAGTTCCTGATAACAATGGATTCATGCACGGGGGTTCTTTTTGATTGATCTTTCAGTGTGTGTGTGTGTGTGTGTGTGTGTGTGTGTGTGTGTGTGTGTGTGTGTGTGTGTGTGTGTGTGTGTGTTTCTTGAGCATGCTCTTGGCATGAACTCTGTGGGTCACACTTAATTTCTCCAAACATTATCAGCGATGGTTTTTGGAAATCATTTAAAACATACTAAGATGCACATAATGAGTTACTTTTACAATTCTTTTGGGAAACCTGACTACTAACAATCACTCAAGGTGAGTAGGTATGTTCATTTTATCAGGGGCAGGCAGTTTGTTTTGAATTTACCAATTTCTTTTGGTCATTTGTAATGCATTTACATTTACAACTTTGTTAGAGCTGACCTTACCCAGAACACTTCAATCTTAGGACTGTGTATACTGTAGGCTAACTTGGCAAAGTTTCAGCAAGTGAGTTTAATCCACTTCCAGTGAGCTGCACTGTCACATTTTTGAGATGCCAGGAACAAGGGGTTGAAACAAGCCACCTGCACCCAATAAGCAGCAGCTTTCTGCACCCAGCACAGGGAGATCCAACCTGTCCTCCCACCTCCACTAGTTTGGAAGAGTTCCTGTCAATCAAAGAACTACCTATGGAGAAATTGAACAGTGTGTGTGTGTGTGTGTGTGTGTGTGTGTGTGTGTGTGTGTGTGTGTGTGTGTGTGTGTGTGTGTTTGCAGTGTATTCCATTGCCACAAAGGTCCTGGTCTATTGCTCAAGCAGAGTTGTCAAAGGCAGAAGCTCAGCACAGCACACTCTCTGATGCCAAGTTGCCAACACACACACATACACCAATGACCCACGTGTGTGTGTGTGTGTGTGTGTGTGTGTGTGTGTGTGTGTGTGAAGCTAAAGGTCCCGGTCTGTTGATCATGCAGGATTGTCAGACGTAGAGGCAGAGAACAACACACACACACACACACACACACACACACACACAGAGAGAGAGAGGGAGAGAGAGAGAGAGAGAGAGAGAGAGAGAGAGAGAGAGAGAGAGAGAGAGAGAGAGAGAGAGAGAGAGAGAGAGAGAGAGAGAGAGAGAGAGAGAGAGAGAGAGAGAGAGAGAGAGAGAGAGAGCCTCCACTGAGAGTACTCACTGCCATGAAACCCTGAGCAGGGTAGACTATTATGTGGCTCCCAGCTGTGGGGGTGCAATGACTCATGGGAAAAAGGTTCAACAGCAGCGCCGTAGCACCTCCAACACAAACACTCTCGTTTTCCTCAGAGAAAACTAACGAGGGGGAAAACAGGAGATAGGAGAGAAGGAGAAAGATGAGGTGGAGAAAAGGGAGACAAGATGACAGCCAGAAATTCTCATTAAGCAGACAGAGAAACAGCATTATAGATGAAGAGAGACAAACCGGTGTGAGAAAATGAGAAAATGAACAAGAAAAAGAATGAGCAAAAGAGCGTCATTGAAAAGGAGGGGAGGGGGGGGCATCAGAACAGGGAAGAAGAGCGAGAAACAGTGTGTTAGTCAGGTAGCCTAGCGTTCAGTAGGCTAATTTTGATGAGTCACACAATTCCCACGGCTGGCTAATGACACAGAGGGGCAATGACCCACAGTGCATTTCATCATCCACCAGTTCTTGATAATCATCAGTGTCTGGTCCGGCCTCGCTTTGAACATGCACTCCCATTGAATTCTGCAGCATCTGAGAACCAGTCATGGCATGACACAGGCAATCAGTGGCATCTGCACACCATTACAACACTCCGCAGACTTGACAGCAGAGAAGGAGGGAGCCATAGCTGACCTGATTCTTGAGTTGGCAAATCTTTCAAAGCTGGAGGGTAAAAATCATCTCCGGATATGATAGGCCTAAGCTTACAGAGACTGCAAGGTGTGAGATTTATTTGTTTGTGTAGGCCTACGTGTGATGGCTAAATTAGAGATAATAAATTATAGGCTAATGAAATTGAAAAAAAAAATAACAACAATTAAATACAAACTGATTTAAACAAGACATTTACAAGGTAGAGATCAAACAAAATCATGAAGAGGGAAACACAGTAGTGTGATTTGAAGGAACAGGGAAGGTTCTGGAGCTGCATCGCCATGTAGTGACTGTGTTTCCCCTACGCCTGCCTAACCGCTAATCCCAAACAAGCCTGCTAATAAGTCTAAGCACTGACATGATTAGCTGCACTGAAACACACACACACACACACACACACACACACACACACACACACACACACACACACACACACACACACCATACAGCACTGTTTTCCCAGGCAGATGGAGCCCATCCAGAGCTGTTTCCCCCCACATGCACACAGATTTCCAGCGCTCCAGGCACTGTTCTCATTTTCAGGGCACCCCAGTCAAAAGCCCTGCCAAAACTATTCAACAACACAAGCCAGCATGACTGGCTTCTCTTCAGGAGTCAAAAGAAGAAAAAAAAAACCATCAGTTTAAAATGTCTGTTTCTGTCAGTGTATCTGTGTGTAGTGTCTGTCAGTGTATATGTATGCGTGTGTAGCGAAAGGCTATGCTACCCTGACCAATATTGTGATCAGAAGCAGATGTCATGTCACAACACGCACTGACAGTCGGCTTCGGGATCCGTAACGTTCATTGTGCGCGAGTCAGTGGGTCAGGCCAGCAGCATCCCAATCCCAAAGCTTGGTGGTGGTGTGACATACAGTAGCTAAGGCCCCTGAGTCTTTCACACAGGCAGAAATCACTGCTGTTGCTGCCTGTCTGTCTGTCTCTCTAACTGACTGACTGACAGACTGCCTGAATAAGTGACCCTGCTGGGATAAGCAGCAGATGCTGGGAGCTGATATCCATGATGACCGTGCTGCGCAGTCAGAGGCTCACTACTCCTCCCAGCCACAGTGTGTTTGTGAGAGGTGACAGGCGGGTTAGTGGCACGTGTTTGTTTGGTGTGTGTGTGTGTGTGTGTGTGTGTGTGTTTTGCAGGGTGGGTGGGGAGCTCCAGGTCAGTAGGTGATGTATTGCTTGATGCTGTCGTCCTGCATTGTGAACAACACTTCTGAGAACTGAGGTGTAGCAAGCGAGCAAGAGAGATTGGGGGGGGGGGTCCTTTGTCTCAGCTGGCTAGTTTGAGAAAAGGGAGGGAGAGTGAGGCAAATGGTGAGAGCGAACAGTCAGAGAGGGTAAGGAGGGGGGAGGAATTTGAGATTTACAGCCAGCCAATGACGGGCCTCGGTGAGGACAGACGGACGGGGTCACGTCCCCTCCTGAGCCCTGAGTCAGAGGCCAGACAGGACTGTCCACTGCGAAGGTCAAGGGTTAAGAACACCAGTCTGTCAGAGGAGAACACAGACTGAAAGGACGTGAGGAGAAAGCTTCTGTAGGCTAAGAATATACTCTAACTGTTGCAATAATATTACCTGCAGTTCTACTATTATAAAAGTTCCACTTTTATAGCACTCACAATTCAAATTGAATTCTGCCAAGTGTTTTATTTTCTTATACAAACAAACCAAAGAGGGCATTGATCTTACTGAATGCCATATAGTCTACTTTATGACAGTCTGACAGAGCTAACGTTATTTCACCCTAAAACAGGAGTAGGTCTGGTTAAGCATAGATGTGTGAACATGATTAGGTGATGAGAAGGTTGCAATCTGAACAATCCAAACAGGAAGCAGTGTTGCAAAACAAGATGTGCTGAACATGTCACCGCAAGACCGATGAAGTCATACGAAATCAACATAAGCGGCTAAAAAAAACAATGACGATACGCCCACCAGCCAATTGATGGGACGCGTTCTGCAACAATTACTCAAATGGAGCACTCAACAACCACCACAGTTCAAAAGCAAGAGTGAAATACATTTGGATTTTTGAAAGAGGAAATATCTGACGTTGTTTCTCAAAGATGTTACCAGTAAACCACTTCCTCTCACACTAAACATACATCACATACCAGCGCAGAACAAACAACAATTCATACAACGTGCGTAAAACACGCGCAAAATACACATGCTGCTGATTGCACACATGCCAAAGGCCGAGCACTGAACATGGGCTGGGATGAGAGAAGTTCCATCATCACCGCAGGTGTACAGACTTGCCAAGCAATACTCGGAAGTAACTCTTCTGGGAACCGACCGGTTTGCTACACAACAGGGTGATCATGACAACCCATGTCACGATGTTGGGACTTAAAAGCCAAGTGTTAACGTTACCTTTTGCTTGGCAGTCGGCGCAGAACTTGTTTTCCTCCAAAGACAGAAGGGATGTCAGGACTGCTTGATATCTGTCAATGTCTTTCACTGATTTCCCAGTCATTTCTGCTGCTTCTCCCACTGTCGCTGGTCACGCTGCAATCAGTAACTTCCGCTTTAACAGGGCACTCGAGACGAGAAAAGTACTGCGTCCGTCTTGGAGAGGACACGTTAATTTAATTGTAAAAAAAAACACAAGTGCGCCTTTCTCCTTTCCTCCAACGTTAGCTAACAACTGCTAGCTAATGACCAAAAAGCTAGCTAGTTAGCTAATCAAATTAACGTTAAAAAGCAAAGAGTAGATCTTGTCTGTGCTTCTTTAGATGACGGACGGATGGAGCAGCAGAATTGTCTTTTCTTATACCGTTGCTCGCGCGTCGTCCCCTTTTCTCTCTCCCTCTCGCGTAAGTAACCTACAAACAGCCGACAGACAGTGGAGTACTCCACCGTTACCAGACCTAGGCTACTAACCAATACACGCACAGTTGCCTCGCCGTGTTCACGTTTAAAGCCCACTGGTTGTGGTTGTACTCTTCTTCAAGCTCCTGTGAGGTCTCATGATAAGCAGTAGGCTATTGTAGACTACTAGGAATTTTGCTGCCACCTACCGGATAAGGTCAGCTACTTTGATCAAGGTGTAGCCTAGGTCTACCCAGAGCCATCCAGCGCTATCCAAAACACAAATCATTGTTATTAGTTTTACAAAAAGTTATAATTAATCTCACGTGACTGGACAATCATCCCACCCAAGCACCCTAGAAGTTTCTATAATCCTATGGATTTTGTGCTTTACAAAATTGTCCCAGTGTTATTTTTCTGTGCTTTCCATCCTGTGATGCCATCTGCTGGTCAGTTGATGTGTCACCAGATATGCAATTAAAGCAAACTGGAAAGAATTACTTTTAGGAAATTCCCTCATATTGTTTGTCAGGCCAAGGCCAGAGGCCTATTGAAGGGCCACGGGTGTAACATGTTTGTGTGCCATATTTTATATCATGTTCATCTGTCCAGAATGAACCAAGGATGAGATTGTGTATAGGCCTAGGTCTGTTTTTTTTCTCTCTTTCTGAGGGGTTAATTAATTGGCTGGACAGACAGGGGACATGCATGAGATATGACTTCTTATAAATACCTGTTCAACTATATCTTTTGATGCTGTGATGGGAATTCAGTCTCTGTATTTATCCAATGAATTAGTGACCAGCACACAGGCTGGTATTTACCCAGGTGCTGCTGAAGTCATGTTTAGTGCAGGCTGAAATGCATGGAGCTAAGCGCTGTTTTGAGGCTCAGCCAGTCAAGTAGAGCACCTGCAGCTAATTCATTAATTGTGGGAAGCAGTAGAGTGTGCTGTACTGTGTGCTGGGGCACAAGCAGCATGTAGCACATGTACATGTAGCATAGCAGTATGCAATTACTGAAACATCCAGTGAGTGAATGCACACACCCTATCCTGGAGAAGTAGGTGCTGCTGCAGCGCATGGGGTGCAGTGCAGTGTGGGGTTACTGTGGGTGTGCCTTGCTCAAGGGCATCTCTGCTGTGGATGTGGGTAAAACGATGTTCAACCACTTCTCCCACCCACATTTTACATGTGCTTGGGGATCGAACTTGACAGCAGGAGGAAGATATTTGCAATATTTTAACTCCTCCATAATTTCCAATGTTTTCTTCACAACCATAATCTCTTCCTACTTGTGAGTCATTCATATCAAATGCTCTATTTACATGTACATAGGCAAACGGTTAAAATAATTTGGAGCATCTCTCTCTCTCTCTCACACACACACACACACACACACACACACACACATACACACACACAGTCACCTGTGGCTGTATACATTCAAACAAACGAATAAGGCCAAGGGGTCACATGCACACCTATCACCAGTGAAGACAAGGACCTGTTTGCCCAATCATGAGCAGTGGGCGCGTGTGACGTTTGATGCCAGTACCACGGAAATGGCAGTGTGGGATATGTAACTGGTTTAGTGGTGTATAAGCGGTTACTAACTTGTTTACTTGTTTAACTGACAACAGGTGATTAATTCCTCATTTGTACAGAAGACTGAAGTCCTGATCACACAGTCTGTGCATGTAGGCGAGGTATGTAATGCATCATTTGCTTATTTTAATAATAAGATTTAGGCTTAAGACATTGTAGCAGCAACAGCAAATATCGAGAAAAAAAAGCAATGGAAAAAATGACAATTGTAAGTTAATTGTAAGTGCTTGTCAATATACTGTTAAGCAATGGAAAAATTGACAGCTATAAGTGTGTGTCAGTATACTGTAATGGCCTTTAAGTTAGTAGTCCAGAAAGTAGCTGCAAGAGACTTGTGAAGAGGAAATGAATGCACATTGAAAATGAAGTTTTACCTTTTAACTAACCTATAGTTATATTTTAAGCATCCTATAGACTAACCAAGGTTACACCCATAAGCCAAAGAAGAAGAAACATAACTGCCAAAAATGCAGAACAAGAGAGTTTGTGTGTGTGTGTGTGTGTGTGTGTGTGTGTGTGTGTGTGTGTGTGTGTGTGTGTGTGCTTGTTTGTGTTCATACAGAGGAAAAGTCCCCTCTCCAGTGAAATCATTGTATATTTATTAAATGTATTAATCTGAGTTCATTTTTTTGGATTAATCACGTGATTTATCAGTTAATTTTACCAGCACTAATATTTAAAAATGGAAAATTTAACTTTTATGAATTTTACGTATAACCTAGACTACACATCATAACCTAAACAAGGTTACACTCATGAGCCTAAGCAGGAAATGTAACCCATGTGCATGGTTGCACAAACTGTAAAAACTTGATTTGATTTCAGGCATAGAGGAGCTCCTTTATAATGCATCTTAAGTTAAATGTTCTTGGTTGCAGAAGGCAACAGTGCTCTGACAGGCTACAGATAGACAGACTTCAGACAATGGAGGACCCTTCATTAGGATACAGTTCCATGGGTTTAGGCCCTAACTTTGCCATGGCGGATGATAAAATAGGGTAAGTCTTTTGAATCCAATCCACACAAAGGAGATGCCTTGTGCCATGAGTTTGATGATATTGGAGCTAAGATAGATCAGATAGAGAGCACTAATGCATGTGGTATTTGTGGAGTTCTCAGCTATAGTTTCGGTGTTCACTCACAGCACTAACCTGCCTAATCAAAGGCAGAGGCTATACACGAGTCAAGATTGTCACATTACTGCCACTGGCACATTAACAAAAAAAGAATTCTAGAAATGGCCTCTTCAAAGAATCAGTCAATCTACCATCCCCCTTGTGTTCTTTGTCAAAGATGGCTGCTATCACATAATCCTGCCATGGCAACTCCTGGCACTTTTGACTACAGGGCATTTCAGGTCCTGACACGCAAACTCACCAAGCAACGTTTTAGACACCTTAACTTAACTTACATTAAGTTAAGGTAACACCGTATGGTGCCTGCTTTGTTTTATAAAGCGCATCATGATTTAAATAAGCATAGGATAAGGTAGGATTTTCGTGGAGCAACTGTCAACGAGTAACGGCCTCATATTTAAATTCCGTCATAAGGTACGGAACCAATCCTGAGTAGGCTACTTGGGGGAGGTACCATTCTTCACAAATTGTAGCAGCAAGCAGCAGGCTGATGAGCTAACTTGACAGTTGTAGCAATACGTTAACATTTTCTGAAATAAGGAAGGTGTGAAGTTTACTTTTAACATTTTTACCAATTTTAAAAACATTTTTCAGATTTAAAACATTTCATGTACCTAAGTGGATTTCTTTCATAAACACGATTTTATGAGCATTCGGGGGTATAGCAAAGCCTGCATTCAGCATCATGTACACTTTGCAGACACACACACACACACACACACACACACACACACACACACACACACACATTTTATGAGCTTACACATGTTTAAACATTTTTATACACTCTAACCATATTTCATTGTAGAGCCAACGACAATAGAGCATTTGAAACAACTAAGATGACTGAAATGGACAGAAAAAAAGCTGCAGGATAATTTATGTATAATTTATAATAATGTACATAGACATTATACATGGTTGAACAGAAATAAAAGACAACAATTTGCATAGAAAAACTAAAGGCCATAGGAACTTACTGCATAAGTGTCCTGGAATAATAACATGAAAGCAGTTTACAGTGTTTACTGCTGAAGAGACTGGGTACATCATGATGTGTAGTCCAGAATGCATAGCCTAATTCCTCTACATGCATTGTTAGGCAGTGTTGGGAGTAACAAGTTACAAAAGTAACTAATTACTGTAATGCATTGCTTTTTGTAATGTAAGGCATTACAGAAACAAAATTAGTAATATTTTAATCGGTACAATTGTGAGTAACTCAAGTTACAATGCATTTTTAACTTGGAATGAAGTGCCGTTTTTTGCCTCATACAAATTCGCCAAAAGAGGTCAGCAAGGTCTGCTGTGCCAGAATTAATGTAGAACTTTACAGTCTCCGCTTGTAATTCTCAACATTCATAACGAATTAGTGAAGGTCATAGTTTACCGTGGGGACCGAAGAGTAACTTAAACTTAATGCAATAGTAAAACAGTAATGTAAGGGATTACTTTAAAATGTCAGTAACAAGTAATTAATAACGCATTACAGTTTTGCAGTAACTTGCCCCACACTGTTTTTAGGTGATTTAGTTGACTAAATTCAGCTTATACATTACACTAGGGCTTCTGTTGGACACACACACACACACACAAACACACTTGCTTGACCAAACTTTTTTTTACAAGATAATCATCAGGAAAAACTATGTCTTTCATTTTAATACAGCAAAGTAAACATAACTATTATACCAGATGACTGATGTTTTGATGTCTTTGTTTCAGTCAAAGCGTTACCGGTGGTGTTCCCTAATTTTATGCATAGGCCTATGCACTGTATGTGTGTACGCATTCCTAACAATGCCTACTATACCAGGTAAAATACATTGTAGTATGAAGTTTACTTACTTAAATAGCTCAGCGGGCCGCACGTGGCCCCCGGGCTTTAGTTTGCCCGGGCCTGCATTAGATTGTAATGTTTTGTTTAGAGAATGCATAAACTGAGACTGTCCTTATGCTCCGCTATCATTGTTTGGCATCATAGTTTGGCATCATAATGGCATCATTGTATATCTTCAAAGAGAGAACTCATTTTCTGATGTGGCATTTTTAAATAGGAATTATTTGTTTTATGTCCTTATTTTTTTACTGTAAAATGGGACCATGCACATTAGTTGTAATCTTTTTCCCCTCTCAGATCTGCACAACAATACAAAAGGGTCAAATAAAATGCAAAAATGATTTACTTCCAATCACATGTGCTGTATATTTTGAGAGCTCTAAAAAATTATGTGGTCCGCTTGCTATTCATATTTAAAAGTTGGACTCCTAATCCTACCATTAGCTGTCAGTTAGCTTTCCTACATTATCATGTTGTACCACATGTGGCTGCGTATAAAGCAAGTTAATGCAAAGCTATCTTCAATACAACTCGAAACTAGAAGTATTCCTATTACTACACCATAGCAGCTTTACGAAATAACATTGTTATGTGTTGTTCACAGGCTATGATCATCATGATCAGACCAGAATAATGTTGCTGGGGAAGACTGGCTCTGGAAAGAGTACATCTGGTAACACCATCCTGGGAAAAGATGTCTTCAGACATGAGGCCTCTCCCGTAGCTGTCACTAAACACTGTCAGACTCAAAATGGCAGGAGGAACATCACTGTGATCGACACACCGGGTGTCACAGAGACATTGTGGCCAAGCACTGGGTTTGGGAATGACAGTAACTGTATTAACAGACTTGTTCATGGGGTCCACGTATTCTTACTGGTGATTCCTTTAGGGAGGTTTACAGAGGAGGAGAGAGACATGGTGAGATGGGTACGCACAAACCTCGGAGAGGAAGGCTTGAAATTCAGCATAGTTTTGTTCACTGGAGGCGATCAGCTTGAAGGGAAACCGATGGAGGTTTTTCTGAACGAAAGTGCTGAGCTCCAGTCTGTTTTGCAGAGCTGTGCAGGCCGCTATCATGTCTTCAACAACAGAGAGAGACAAGATGAGAGTCAGGTCACAGAACTACTGGAGAAGATTGAAGAACTTCTCAGTGAGAATAAGGGATTGACTTACACTTATGAGATACATGCACAAGTCCAAGAGCGGAGGAAGAGGGAGGAGGCTGAGCTACTTAAGGAGGAAGAGAGGAAATGTGAAGAGAGAGAGACAGAGATACGAGCTGAGGAAGAGAAGAAAAGATTAGAGGAGAAGAGGAGGGTTAGAGAGGTGGAGAAGGAGAGGAGGGAAATGAAGGTTAGAGATGTAAAGGATGAAGAGGAGTGGAAGAGAGGGAAAATGGAAAGAAAGATAAGGAGTGATGAAAGAAAGAGGAGGGAGGGTAAAAGTTGGCAATTTTTCTTTCTTTTCTAAATGGTAGTCTGAAAAAAAAGATTTTCAACTTTTTTTGTAGTGTCATTATAGCCTAGTCAGCCATCCTATAATATTAAAGCCCCTGGCTTACTGGATGACGTTACTGGACTTGCATAGGTTCTCTTTAAAATGCATAGTCTGGCATCGATAGATTGAGTGAACTATATCATGGCCGGGACAGTTATCTTTCATACTGCTTCTGCACGCAATAGGATAGCCTATGACCAATCAGAGGAATGAACAAGATGTAAACACCAATTCAAAAGACCGTTGTTTTTGGTGAAACCCGCTCCAAGTGAACACTAACATCCAATCAAATTCCCAATGGCTTGCTACTAGACGTACTGACTGAGCAAATCTATTTGCTGGCGGCACCGCTAGAGTAGATTAGATGGAGTCCAGTAGATTTAGATTTTTACGCTAGTGTCATTAACTTCATTTTATGAAGTATTTATGATGTATTTATTCCTTCGCATGTTTTTCAGAATATAAGGAAGTGTGGACAAGTTTTATGCCCTGTAGAAAAGGGTCACATTTTAAATTAGGTCCTTAAACATTTGAATTTATTTGCCTCTTTTTATACCTTTAACTGTATCTCTACATTTTTCTTTTAAATAAAAATACAACATAGAATCTTGAAGTTGGTAATATACTGTACACATGAATTTCTGTGTCGTCATGAAAAAAGTGCATACAAGAAAGCTGCATAGTGTTTTCAGTCACACACACACACACACACACACACACATGCACACGCACACACACACACACACACACACACAGGGCAATATGTGCTAATATTGAGAGTACATTTGTGATAAAGCTTCAAACACCCATTAAGGCTGGCAGAAGCAAATAATGAGATACAATACGTCACATTGGTTACTCAAAAACAGATTCTTCCTGTTCTTTGGCACAAAAGATAATTACTGTATCATGTCAGTGATGATGCAGAATTTGCATATTTGGATGCAACCCAAAACTTACACCAAAAATAGGCATTTCTACACGTAAATCCACCCATGTTGCCAAGGCACTGTGGTATAGGCTACAGTAATGCAGAACATAAGCACCTAAAATCAATTGTAAATGTGGAGATAAGATAGAAGATAAATGGAATCCTTTGATCTTTCAGTGTTTGGTAAGCTTCGCACTCTGACAGGTTAGTTTTAGAGAGAGGTTTCACAAATCTTACACCTCAAACAAAGTAAATATTGTTTCTCTTGTTCGCATGGCTTTGACAGCTTCAGCGAAATGAAAGTAAACAAAGTTGTGAACCGGTAAAGTAGTGTTTCATAATGGCAACATTAATCCAACTTTAGTGAAGGGGTCTCACCTGGGGAAAAAAACGATAATGGCCATTATTAAGAAGACAACACTATCAAAATCCTGTTCGGACCAAAACAAAAACAT
>JAODXP020000029.1:23921319-23935931 GCA_027497455.2 Sardinella longiceps
GCTTCGTTCAGTTACGTATTGCTACACACCAACGTCAGACCGTTTTAGCTGCACTGTGTGTGGGAAAAGCTTCTCAGTTCTGAGCAATCTTGTGAGACATCAGACTATACACATACGGAAGAAGACTAATCCTGGGACATTTAATATCTAATAATGCTGGACAATGTAATGAAATGAGTATTAGATAGTAATAATATTTAATAATGGAGTGATGGGTTATACTGTAAATGCATGTTAATGTTCAAGTAATATGCTTACTGTAATTGTGGTTTTCAGCTCCTTGTGAAGATTACTCACCTTTAAACGAGAGTAAATGTTTGCTACCAAATATCACATTTGGTCTGGAGACTGAGACTGCCTTTTAAAATGCAATTTAGACAGCCTTTCAGGAAGGAAGACCAAGTTCGAGACATAGTCCTTCATGAGTTGAGACAAAGTGGAGACCAAAGACCATAAAAACAAGTCAGTTTCTCATAATGATTTTATCATCCAGTTGATGATCAGCAGTTATCTTCTAGACCTTTTAGACTTGGGATAAAAGGGTCTGCTAAAATGTGTAAATGGATAAATCTAAATGGATTTGGTACTTTTTGGTATTCAAAACTGCTTCAGCAGCATTGCTCTGTCATCAACATGTTAAGCCCAAGATGACTATAAATCCCATGATACCCATCATAGTCAGGAGGGAATTCGTCCAAAGTCAGGAAGATCGTGCACTTCTGGACAAGTTTTTGATTTTTGGCACGGTGTTAGATACAGGTATAAGGTTTTCAAAAATCAATGGATACAAGTTGGGGTGACCCCCTAGTGGCTGGTATTCATACAATCCAAAATGGCCCCCAACGGAAAAAGAAAAGACTATATCTAGGTTTCCTTTAGTCTTAAATTGTTGTATAATGTCATTTTTCTACTTTGTTTGACAGAAGGAATTCAATTCGGATATGTTCCTCTCATTTTAGATAAAATTTTATATTAAATCTATTATACATAGTCATCTTTAGCTCAAAATAAACTGTCAATGTCTGTGAAAAGGTCACACAAAAGTAGTAGGTAACGGATCATTATAACACCTTCCATATTGCATGCCAAGTTTTGTGATATTCCGCTCATGGGAGGCCATACAGCAAATTGATTTACGACATTTTATGACATTTTACACCAACTGGCCAGCAGGTGGCCGGACATTTTTCTGCGAATAATCTAGAGAACCATAGGGCCTAGGGGGACCACATTTTTATATGCTTGACTTCAGGGGCCATGTAAACCTATCCCATGATCACCCATTCCATGTATAGCGCCACCTGGTTAAAAATGAAAAAGCTAAAGTGAGGTATTGTAATCAGTGTTAACAGCTATCTCTGGCTGACATGGTCAAAACTACACAAAATAAGGCGTGTCAAAATGCATGCCAAGTTTCGTGTTGGCATGTTGGCAGGAGCTGGTCACTAGATAGTGACTCGATCCCACCCAATATGGCTACAAAAAGTTTGAAAGGAAAAATACCCTGGAGTGGTGGAGTGGGGGTGGAAGATCGACTCACAGGTGGCCCACATGGTAACGGACCTTGCAACGTAAACAACAGCAGGCTCTGGTAGGACACAAGCTACAAATTGCTGCATCTGTATCTGGAAAAAGATAACATCAGAGAAGGGTCTCAAGATCCATCAAGTTAGGAAAAAAAGGTCGAAAGCCTCAAATATTGTGGCCAAAATTTTGTCAGAAAAATGAGTGGGGAACCATCAATATAGACATAGTCCTTCTCCTGGAGGGTCTGAAAGGTGGTGTAGAGAAGAAGCTGGACAAGATTGGAGAAGTCATCTGCAGCTATGGGGCAAGAGATTTAGGGTGAAAAGCGAGCGCCGTAAGGTACTGAAGGAACCAGTTCATTCCAAGTCCAGAAGGCAAAGAGAGATTCAAAGGCTGGTGAAGGAAAGAAGGTGCCTGAGAAGACAGTGGAACAAGGCAGCGGAAGTGGAGAGGAACTTGAGGCACTGTCTGGCAATCCCACAAGGCTGCTCAAAGCCTACTTTCAGGACCTTCAGTTTTATGTCACAGTGCAGGCTAGCACAACTGCCTGCCAGCACCTCAAGGTTGGCATAATGGTGAGCTGCACCATCTCCCCACTGGCGTTTACCATGGCAATGGAGCTCATCATCCGGGCATCCTGATGGGTGGTTGGAGGAAAGCAGTTGAAGAACGCACCAAACGCCTACCGGATAAACTCCATAAAAACATTCAAGGGGCACGGATGGCGATCAAACTCAGCAAATCCCGCAGCATCTCTATTGTCAAAGGCCAGCTTGCTAATGAGAGGTTCCACGTCAACAACGAGCCAATACCAACAGTTAAGCCTGTCAAAAGTCTTGGCCGCTGGTATAGCACAGAGCTGAAAGACGGACCATAAAGAGGTGGACTATTCCATTAAAGCAAGGACATCACTAGTTTGGAAGGATAGAGGGGCTTGAATTGTGAATGAATTGGGTCTTGGGTCTATGAATTGTGAATAAATCCATAGACCTGTGGTTTGATAGCCTGGGGGTACCCATGCTCCTTTACGTGGTCCATTTCATTTCACCTTGCAAAGCAACATGGTGACCATGGCTGATTTTCTTGCCTGCTTTCAGGTAGACTGGCCCGCCCTCCCAGTGAGGTAACACCTTCTGCGTTGTTTGTCGCTGGTCTGGCCAGCTACAATCTACACAGGGTTTCTGAGCCCCGAAAGATCGGGAACTTCATCTACTTAATCGAGAACCAATCAACTTTGAGCAGCTTCAACGGCCCTTGTTAGAAGCGTGTTGATGGCAGTCTCAGTCCTCAGTTACTCAGTCCTGTTACTCAAGCAGTTCCCTTCACGTCACATACGTCAGAGGAAAGAGTGGTGTGATTGGTTTAAGCTTCAGCACAACTTTTTCTGACATCGACCAGTAGCAAACCGACGCATTTCAGGGAGGCCTCCAATTTCGTGCAGTTTTGACCATGTCAGCCAATAATACCTGTAAACACCGATTACAATACCTTACTTTGGGTTTTCATTTTTAACTTGGTGGCGCTATACATGGAATGGGTGATCATAGGATAGGTTTACACGGCCCCTGTAGACAATCATATAAAAATGTGGCCCTCCTAGGCCCTATGGTTATTAAAATATTTGCAGAAAAATATCAAGCCACCTGCTGGCCAGTTGGTGTAAAATGTCATAAATCAATTTACTGTATGGCCCCCCATGGACAGAATATCACAAAACTTTTCATGCATTCAGAAGGTGTCATAATGATCCGACACCTCCAATTCTGTGTGTCTCTTTCACAGATATTGACAGTTTATCCTAGCTAAAGATGACTATGATAACAGATTTAATATAACAATTTTACCTAAAATAGGAAGAACATGTCAGAATTGGATTCCTTGTGTCAAACAAAGAAGAAAATGACATTATACAATAATTTAAGACCAAAAGAAACCTAGATACAGCCATTTCTTTTATGCATACCAGCCATTTTGGATTGTATGTATACCAGCCACTAGGGGGTCATCCCAACTTGTATCCATTGATTTTTGAAATCCTTAGGCCTATACCTAACACCCTGCCAAAAATCAAAAACTTGTCCAGAAGTGCACGATCTCCACAAATTCCCTCCTGACTACAATATTTACTTCATACTTTTTGCAAAACTCTTCACACAGTTATATAACATAGACACAGAAATTACTTGTCAGGTTTCGTATTTGCAATCGAAAGACACTGCCTCCAAACCACTGCACAAATGAATCCACTGAACAACATGGCCACTGACTGCAAAGACACTCTAGTGCAAAATTGGAAACGCAATAAACATACATATTGTACACATACAGTCTATTCATGATAAATCTTCTCTGAAAATCTTTATTTCTTTCTCTATCTCTCCAAAAATATACTGTAGCATGTTCACAGCAATATAGGTGTGGTCTTGGGTGTTGCAGTTTATCCATATCTTTTGTCATCTAAATTCCTCATGTAACAATGTCTGGCAAAAAGTCATTTCCTAAATAGTTTTTTTTTTTTTTACAAATATGTTTCGTATTTATCACCATAGTGTGGTGACCGTAATATTGTCTGATCATTGGAAGACTGTGTTTTACGAAATGAAACATGTTTTTACAGTATTTCACAAGTGCTAAAACACATTTCCTGAAACCTCCTCTCATTTTCTCAAAACTCTAAGCACAACTCCTAGTTTTCAATCAAGATTCACAAACCCTTGATTTGTCTTGCAATATCCTCTCAAACACCTCAAAACTGTTAAAACTGTGCTCAAAACTAAATAATCACATCAAAAGTGTTCTCAGGCCACTCAAAACTTTTAACACCTCATAGCAGTCATTAGACACTACATGACAAAATAAATAACACAGCACTCAGGATATGTAACTCCAGAGAGGGAATACTCATTATTTGTAAAGCAGTAAATGCAAAATTTGACAAAGAAATATTCAAAATGAATGCCTTTATATAAATTCTTGATCCAAATATGACTTCACATAGAGAAATACTGTATACTGAAAGCCACTTCATACAGTAACAACTTGACAAACGTGACAATCACATTTGCTTGATTTTCATTGTGGCATTTCCGTACTGTATCATTACTCTATTTGATCACCTTGTACACACTCCAATTCTGCTTTCCATACAGTATTTCCAGAAAAACACTTCTGTGTGGTAATCAGCCTGTTTCAACTCTCAACTGGCTTAGATTGATTGTGACATATATGGAAGTGTTATAAATTTTCAATTGTAGTGTTTATAGAGTGACATCTGAGCTTTAATTGTGTTCATCTTCTGCCTTGTTTGGTTAGTAATAAAAGTAAGAAGCGCATTATTATGCAAAATGCGCTTTATAGTTTGAAAATGTGTTAAGAGTTTTGCAAAAAGAGTGAAAGAGTTTTGCCAAATGTGCCTACCTTGGTGAAAGTAGTCTATGGTTTAGCCAAAAGGGAGATTCATTCAATAAGTGTGTTCAGGCAGTTGAGAATTTAATTCATGGAATAGGGTTTAGTGCTTTAGCAATCAAGACATATAGACAGGTCATTTGCTGGAAAAATTAGGCCTAGTTTCCTGTCAAAGTTTTCTCTGTGGATTCCAGATCAGAAGGCCTTTTAAAAGAGATTAAGACTTGGGGCACCTCAAATTTTGCCCAAAATCCAATATGGCCGACATTTTCCACAATGGCGTATTTTGATACAGTTTCAGCCATTTTGGAAGGCCATAATTGTTAAAAATGGTCTCTTTTCCACAAAATACTTTCATATTCCTTCAAAGACATGTTAACAAAGGTTGACTAAGCAAAAGAATTGTCAATAAAAACTACCCCCTTAAAATAAATCAAAGAAATTGGTCAAAATTGGTAGAATTTCGCATTTTGGCATCATTCGACATTATAATGACTCCTTTTTCACAGAAGACCTGTTTTTTTCCACTGAATATGTATCTGCTGATCAGAAGGCCTATTAAAAGAGATTAAGACTCCGGCCACCTCAAATCTTGCCCAAAATCCAATATGGCCGACATTTTCCAAAATGGCGTATTTTGATACAGTTTCATCCATTTTGGTAGCCTGGCGAATGCCAAACTAAAATCACAAGTGATATTTAGTCTGGGGACCTACCTATTGCATTTCTCGTAGCGGAAGCATCGTTTAATTGTCCATAGCCATTTATTGGGCGCTACGAATGTCTATCATAGCGTCTGTACATACCTCGGAGCCAATACCAGAGCCACCACGTGACGTAAAATGCAATCGAGGGCCGTACAAATCCCTTTTGGTCTGCGATTGGATACCGAAAGCAAGCGAGAAAAATGGCCATGGTCACCATGCTCCTCTGCAGAGTGAAATGAAATAAGCGTGCAAAGGAGCATGGGAATTCCCAGAGGCCATAATCATTAAAGGTGGTCTCTTTTCCACAAAATACTGTCATATTCCTTCAAAGATATGTTAACAAAGGTTGGTTACGCAAAAAAATATAGAAATAAAAATTACCCCTTAAAATATATCAAGGAAATTGGTCAAAATTGATAGAATTCCGCATTTTGGCATCATTCAACACTATAATGACTCCTTTTTCACAGAACACCTGTTTTATTCCACTGGATATGTATCTGCTGATCAGAAGGCCTATTAAAAGAGATTAAGATTTGGGGCCACCTCAAATTTTGCCCAAAATCCAAATGCCAGACATTTTCCAAAACAGCGTATTTCATACAGTTTCAGCCATTCTGGAGGGCCATAATCATTAAAGATGATCACTTTTCCACAGAAATACTGTAATATTTTGTTGACAAAGGTTGACTATGACTAAACAGAAAAATATTTAAATAACAATGACCCCCTTAAAATGTATCAAGAAAATTGGTAGAATTTCACATTTTGGCATAAGTTAACATTATAATCAGTGGTTAAAGTGGGATTTGGCAGGAGGGGGAACTCTCATATAGGGCTGGGCGATAAAACGATAGCGATATGAATCGCGATAGACACATACTCGATAGCAATAGAAAATACGCTCGATAGAACTTTCGATAGAATTTTCCCCCCCGGGCGGATTCTAGCTCCGCTCTGTCCGCATTTACAACAGGAGCGCTGCGCTCATTGGCTGCGCTCTACCAGAAAGGGCACGCACTGACTGACTGTTTACTAGTTAGCTGCTGCAACTCAGGCTTTGCTTTTCATGTAGCCTGAAACTAGTCAAAGATACTTTCAGCTGATTCATGTTCTGATTTAGTAATGCAGGGCAAGCGTAATTAATAACTGAGTAATTTGTTTGAAAAGTCAGAAAGGCCTGATGAACAACACTGTTCACTGTTGAACTTGTAAAGTACGACAGCTGACAGCTAACGGTGCACATGACGTTACTGGCTGCAGGGACAGATTTTAACGATGTTAGCGCACAACGCTAGCAAGGTAAACATACAACAGACAAAGCTCAAACTAGCTAGTATGGTCAGCAACCTACTGAACACATTAAAGCTGAATGATTTTGCAATCTTACCTTAATCAAACTCACTGAAGTAATCCATGTTATCAAGTAGCCTTGTGTGAAGTGAAAGGCATATCAGTGTACCAAAACAAACTTCGTTTTGAAGTCACATTATGCTAACGAGTCTGCCTCAGAACAGTAGCCACATAGGCTACAATGTAAACCATACAAAGCCCCTCTCTGATTGGCCTATGTAATAGAAGAATAACATAAAGTTAAAATATTAATTTCCTTTAAGTATTGGTAGGCCTATTTATTCAGCTTATATTTCAGTGTGGGAGAGACATTAGACTTAGACTCCTCTTAAATTATTATTTTTTGACTACCAGTTTTATTTGAGGGAGAAAATGGGCTACTTCAGGAGTTTAAAAGAACCCTAAAATAATACGCTACTTTAAAGCAGAATTCAACCCTGAAACAACATTGTGCTCAAACACTATATTTTACCATATATTTATACATGACAGTGCTGCCATTCAATGTAATAATTCTATATTAAAAATAAAATATAAATAAAAAAAAAAAAAAAACGAATTTAAGGTGTTTTGCGCACCTGGGCCCATTTAAATACGTCATTAAAAAAATTCAATAATTATCGATATCGACCAATATACTGAGGCTATATCGTGATAGAGATTTCAGCCATATCGCCCAGCCCTAAGTTACTCTACCACATGCATGTCTAGCTGCTGCAGCAAAGCAAAATATCTGGACCCCAAGCCTCTCCCCCTTTCCCTTCTTGTGTGAAGCAGTCTAAGCTATATAGTCTAGTAGCCAACTAGGTGAACCCGGAAATGTTGAGTACACCAAAGTTTTATTGCATAAATGTGATGTATGGGTCCCCAGTATACAGAAACTGCCGGATGCTAATTTGCATATGTTGAGCAATTTTTTTAATTAGCATTATTAGCCAAATCACCCATTTTCTCCACATACTTTGCATTGTATAGCCAATTTCTACAATATGTCAATGATGATAGATGTTTTAGAGGGTGCTGAATTCATTTCTGACATCATCTTTTGAGATTATATCACATATCTAGGCTATAGTTATTTATTAATTTTAATTACTTTTAGACACAATTTTAGGTACTTTATGGTACTCACAATATACACAATAATAATCCTGCTCCTCACCCAGAAATCTCTCCACTCCTCTGCCCCACAATACCTCTCTGACCTTCTCCATCCTGACTCTAAGTCTAGGTCTCTGTGGTCCTCTGCCAAGGACCTGCTCTCCATCCTCCGTACCAGACTATGGACCATAGGGGACAGAGCCTTTTGTGTTGCTGCCCCCACTCCCTGAAATACTTTGCCACCCAACATACGCCATGCCCCCACTCTGACGTCTTTCAAAAAGCACCTGAAAACACACATGTTCACTGTCAGTCTCTAACTGACACCCCCCCCCCCCCCCCCTCCTGCTACTGTAATGTGACCTTGGGTACCTTGAAAGGCGTTATATAACGAATTTCAGAATCATGTTCTTGTGAATGTTGATGCATTGTTTTCAGAGTGTAGTGAACGTTATTCCCTTCCTGACTCTTATGATTCAAAATTACTTTTTGGATAAAAAATGTAAGTATCTTTTTGCATTTCTGGAGGAATAAGCTATACAGCTACTTGACATAATTTGGATCTTGCAACTGCACATTACATATTAATGAAATCTCTTGACACCCAATGAGATGACACCACCAAAGCCCATCACCATGTGTGATCAACTAGAACAACTACGTACCACTAAAAATAGTAGACATCCACTGAGGCAATATGGCCCCTCAGGGGATATAATGTTCGGAATCACTGGCCACCACCAAAAACTGTAAAACCTTTTCCCAACACTCACATTGTACAACATTTTTTAACTAGTACACAAGACACCCTCACACACACAAAACCTACCAACACTACTATTCAACACTAATATACAAGGTCCCTTGAACATGCATACAGCACACTGCCCCACCACTACCACTTATATCACTCTTATCTCCCTGCCACGTTCACTCTCCCCCCCCCCCCCTCTCTCTCTCTCTCTCTCACACACACACACACACACACACACACACACACACACACACACACACACCAGACAGCCTCTACAGAACACTGGCCACAACACCCCCCCCTCACACACCGCACACTTTCCCATCACACTTTCCCACCCCTTATCCCAAAATATTCATCCATGTCTGTGCAGTACTTTTCAAGTTATCTTTTACAAAACACATATACACACAAACACACAAAAGCACTACTACTCCCATTATCATCTCCCCTGGCACCTTCATGCTGTAGGCCCACACACACAACACATTGACTGCTCCACCACCTCCATCTCCCTGCCTTCATTGCCCCCCCACCCCAACACACACACACACACACACACCCGCGCGCACACAAACACATCAGACAGCCGCATTGAGCACACTGCCCACCACACAACCCCCATCACCACCACCCTCTCTTCACATACAATATTACACCATCAACATGTCCGCCTCGCACATATAAGAGCATACTACCGCCCCCTGTCATCCCCTGCTCCCTCAACATGACTCCTGACAGTTGGGTTAGCGCCCTGAGCCAAAGATCTGCCCAAGGTAAGGGAGTTTTTCCTTGCCCTTGTATGCTCCTTGTTGGTGCCCCCTCCAATCCAATTCCCTCCCTTAAATAGTTTCCTTGAAAATGAGACAAATGCAGATTAAAACATAACCTCCTTGGTGGAAGTTATTACTGTACATCCCATACAAGACAAGGCCCTATCATCATCTTTTCAGACCCTTCATCCCTCTCTTTGTGTGCTTGGTGTTGTGTGAGTATGTTGCCATGTATATAATTTACTTTGCAGGAACAATAACACAACACCGCACATATAAAGAGAGAGATGGGACAAGGACAGCAGCCTGGGTGTTTTCAAGAAATCCCAATTAATGTATTGTATAGAGGCAGGTTCCAAGTTGCAGTGGTGATTTTGACCAGATATTTTTAATAACTAAGGAAATCCACACACAAATGATCTGAATGTTACAACCTCCAAAATAGAAGCAGGTGTAATAAAGTGAATTAGCAGGGGAAAAATGTTGTGCAAAAGTAGTTATCCAAAGTAACTACGCTTCTAAGGAGGAACATTGTTCCACTGTCAACTGAACACATGTAGACCATTTGGCAGGTTTCCTATTCTGGCAGTCAATGTGAGTCATGGTGTATACTGTATATTGCTTTCTCAGTAACAACCAGAGTTGTATAAAGTACTGGAGAAGAGGAGTGGAGTGGAAGTAAAAGTACCATATCAAAAAAATTACTTGAGTGGAAGTAAAAGTGTTCTTTAAACACCATACTTAAGTGGAAGTACTAAAGTATTCAAAATGTTTTGTACTTAAGTATTGCAAGTAAAAGTATTTTAAAAATCGCTACTCAAGTACTGAAAGTAAAAGTAGAAGTACTGTGTATATTAAAGAAAGCAGTCAAAAGTTTGAATATTACTGTTTTACATTTATTTGGCTAAAATAGTCTGCTTGGCCATGGACTCTAAGTAGGGCCAGGGATGGTCACCACCATTCCCATCACTACAATCATTTGAAGTTGAAGAACTTGGTGTTTTTCTTCCATCTCGAAATGGAGCAGTAGACTGACCCTTGCTAATCGTTCCCAATTCACTGCATTCATTCAGTACTGCGGAAGGTCGAAGGGGAGCTTGAGGTCTCTTATACCGCTTGAATCGCCCAATAATGACAATGAAAACCTGGTGATGGTCTGGTCTGGCATTGATAGACATCATTGGATGTGGTATGATTTGTAAAAAAATTATAAAAGTAACTGAATCAGCACATCAAAAATTTAATGGAGTAGAAGTATTAAATTCATCAAAAAAATGTAGTGAAGTAAAAGTGGAAGTAGGAGAAAAAAAGAATACTCCAGTAAAGTACAGATACTGCATTTTAGTACTTAAGTAGGCTACTTAAGTAGTTCTACTTAGTTACTATACATCTCTGGTAACAACTGTAGGGCTACTTGTTATTCACAAAGAAAATTTGCAAGGAACTTCTGTAAGTGTCCAAGTGATAGCAAAGTGATGTGCTGGAGGCATCTGTGAATAGATGTATTGATATGAATTTGACACAATAGGGTTGCAGATATGGAGACATCTTGTAACACACGTTAGCCTACCTGGCTGATATTGTTATGCAATAGGAGGCAGAATTACTGTCAAATTGTATTCAAAGAGTGGGTGATCTCTTGCATTTTCTGGTCTTGGTGTAGTGTTTTTTCTTTGTGTGTCCCTTGCCCCTTGTAAATTTTGCTACTTGTGCTTTGTCATAGACACACATACATTATTTTGGGGCTCTAAAGTTCTGATTTCTTTAGACCAGGGGTGGGGAACAGTTTTAGTCTGAGGGCCACATTGACTTTGGCAAAGTAAGCGGAGGGCCACACATTAGATGACTGCAATTAAACATTACACGGTTAAATGGTACAAATGAATTTGACGCAATTATTGTAGACTACAGCATAATAAAAGTACAGTCCATAGAGTCTTTTATAAATCGGAAAATGGTTTGCTGTGTTTGACAATTTTGTGATTCAACATACAGCTCACTTATGGTCCTGGTAGACTGCTTTGTAAAGATACTTTACAAAGTATCTTTAAGGGCATTATTAGCATGTTTTATATTGAAGAGTTTGCTAATATTGTATTCTTTGAAGACAGATACTTCCCTAGCAAAATATTTTGGTGTCCATTCTTTGTTAGATACTCTTCTTATCTCAACTTATCTCTTCTTTACTGTACTCCTCTTAAGGTTTTTTTTCCCTTTAAATTGTATGGGCATTCTGGGGGGCCGCATTGAAGCACAGTGGGGGCCACATCCGGCCCCCGGGCCGCATTTTGCCCATGTGTGCTTTAGACCTGCATGTAGATATCTTTAGTTAATATATTATATATACTTTAGTTAATATATATTCCAATCGGAAATATCTGCTGTATACTGAAAAAATGTTGATGTGATCAATACTTTTTTTTTGCCAATGTATGTCAAATATCGGCCTTGCTTTTTCTTCCAGAAATGTATAATATCCAGCCTAAAAAAGATTAAAAATCAAAAGTAGTAGGAGAGGGTCACTACATTTTGAAAACAATGCATCAACATTCACAAGAGCAATATCTATTAAAAAATACCTAAAATTATGCCTAAAATTATTTTTTAAATTGAATGATTTAAATGATTGAATGATTTAAAATAAATAGATATGTGATGTGAAATCAGAAATGATAATGCCAGAACTTAAATCAGCATCCTCTAAAACATCTAAAACCATTAATATATTGTAGAAATTGGCTATACAATGAAAAGTATGTGGTGAAAATGGGCGATTTGGCTAATAATGCTAATTATGCTAATTAAAAAAATTGCTCAACATATGCAAATTAGCATCCGGCAGGTTCTGTATACTGGGGACCCATACTTCACATTTCTGCAATAAAACTTTGGTGTACTCAACATTTCCGGGTTCATAATGGGGCTCTATGGGCTGCCTACTAGACTAATAGGGATATGGGGTGCTCACATTCTACAAATGGGTGAGAGAAAACTCTTCTGTTCAAATTATAGGTCTATATTATGTGTAATGATTGTTTTGATTTGTTTTCTTTTTTGAGCTCTTGGTTATTAGATGGAACTCCAGCTTACTAAGCCAAGTTTAACACCAGATAACAGACCTGCCAACCTTTACGCATTTTGCGTAGCAGATACGCCTTTAGACAACAAACTACGCTGCTACGAATCAACACTTCAAAATACGCAAAAAGCCTTTGACAGCTTCGAGTCCAGAGATCTCTCCGATTCAGTTGTCTGTGCATTCACGAGTAAGGCAACCGATTTGGCCAGCAACCTGTTGAAATTTCTTTTTTGACCAATCACAGTGCTAGTTTTTTTTAAAAAAAAACTTTAAATGCCATACTTCAGGCTATAAAGCTAAGCGGAGATCCGGGGAGTTGTGAAAAAGAAAGTAACTATCCCTCTCAGTCCATCTTCGTAATGTTACTGAGTTTACAAGGGAGAATGGTTCTAAACACCGTTTTAAAAGTAAAACCTCTGATAATTGATAAAAGGCATTAGCCTGACATAGCCCGACCATAATACTGCTGTTCATCCGTATTCATGGTCTGGAGGTTCTTTAACCTGACGCGATTATACTGCGGAGGGGAGGGCATTCACTTCTGGTTTGAAACAATTGGACAGCTCGTCTAATCAGCTTCGCTTATTGGCCGGTAGACTCTCTACCGATGTAAACACGCCCCAGAGGACCGTTCCCAGACCATGGATACGGATGAACATTCGTATTATGGGCGGGCTATGCCAGGCTAAAAAGGCATACCATTAACAATAATTTCCAAAACAGACTAGAGCTTATTCTATTCCAATATTATTGTCTATTTTTTCTCTCAAAAAATTTGGACAAATAATTAGGCCATATTTATGAAGGAAATGCCATAACCTGAAGTAGCCTAAGCAATTGTTGTAGCAGTAAAGCCTATAGCTTGCATAGCTTCACAGAAGAAGAAAGACACTTGCAGGAGTGAGGCAGAAATGCTCCCCTTCTAGGCAGAGGTCTATCCTGTTTTGGAAAGATTTTTTAAGCTATTTCCTGTCCTTATTGAACATTTAGACTGGATCTACTGGCTGCACCATGTGCTTTACTTTAATTTGATACCTATTTCGTCAATAGAGCTTTAAAATTGAGGATATGGCAGCCTTTGACAATAAATGGGTTTCCGTTTCATTTCTCCGCATTTATAGCGCTTCTCACAACAATAACGCATTGCATGCATTGAATGCGGGACAGGATCGGTTTCTGACGTGAAAAATTATAATTACCAAAAAACGAAATGTCCTGTTAAATATCAGGCAGTTGACAACCCTAGCTATATTAATTTTCTCATGAAAGAATAAAGAAGGAGCAGATTTAGCCCCTTTGTAGAGAGCGTGCAGTTCATGCACAAGTCATGCTACTGCAAAGTAATAGGCTTCTTAGCACTGAATGACAACTTTAATTTGCTAGCTTGCTAAGAAATGAACCCTTGGCCATTTGTATTACAGTAAGTAACAGATCTCCTTTACCTTTTTTCTTTCATTTCTCCACTTGACATTATACTCCCTCCTTCATTCAACTTGTAGCTTAAGTTTGCGTCTTTTTTGGTAGCCAGCCAGTGGGTGGGGCATAAGGATGGGGCCTCTTAAGGGGGATTTTCAACATTTTTCATAGAATTTAAAGGGGTGGTCACACAGTTGTCGCTGCTATGAATTGATACCCAATCTGTCGTTCTCGGGGCCCCCTTGAAGCGGGGCCCCAGGCGATTGCTTGGTTTGCATGCCTTGTTGCAATGGCCCTGCTGAATGGGCAGGCAAGACAAGGGTATTGTGAATCGTGTCTCTTTTAGACCCCGTTTACACAAACACAGATAACCATAAAGACGCACATGTTTCTCTGCGGTTGCACCTCTCTGTTAGACTTATCCGAAGGTGAAGACGGAGAATCTCACGAACTCCGGGCAAGGTGGAGATGTCGGAGAACCCCGTCTTCAGACATAT
>JAODXP020000029.1:23936031-23951031 GCA_027497455.2 Sardinella longiceps
TAGAGAGAGGGAGGGAGAGAGAGAGAGAGAGATAGTGAGTGCTGATAGAGGGATAGAATGAGAGGGAGGGAGAGAGAGAGAGATAGTGAGTGCTGATAGAGGGATAGAGAGAGAGAGAGAGAGAGAGAGATAGTGAGTGCTGATAGAAGGATAGAGAGAGAGAGAGAGAGAGAGAGGGAGAGAGAGATAGTGAGTGCTGATAGAGGGATAGAATGAGAGAGAGAGAGATAGTGAGTGCTGATAGAGGGATAGAATGAGAGAGAGAGAGAGAGAGAGAGAGAGAGAGATAGTGAGTGCTGATAGAGGGATAGAATGAGAGAGAGAGAGAGAGAGAGAGAGAGAGAGAGAGAGATAGTGAGTGCTGATAGAGGGATAGAGAGAGGGAGAGAGAGACAGTGAGTGCTGATAGAGGGATAGAATGAGTGGAAAGAGAGAAAGTAAAACAAGAGATCAAGAGTGATGCTGTGAGAAAAAAAGTGCTGATTGAGAGAGAGAGAGAGAGAGAGAGAGAGAGAGAGAGAGAGAGTGTGTGATAGAGAGAGAGAGAGAGAGAGAGAGAGAGAGAGAGAGAGAGAGTGTGTGATAGAGAGAGAGAGTGTGTGTGTGTGTGATGAGAGAGGGAGAGAGAGTGTGATAGAGAGAGAGAGAGAGAGAGAGAGTGATGAGAGAGAGAGAGTGTGTGTGTGTGTGATGAGAGAGGGAGAGAGAGTGTGTGATAGAGAGATAGAGAGAGAGAGAGTGTGATAAGAGAGAGAGAGAGAGAGAGTGATGAGAGAGAGAGAGTGTGTGTGTGTGATGAGAGAGGGAGAGAGAGTGTGTGATAGAGAGATAGAGAGAGAGAGAGTGTGATAAGAGAGAGAGAGAGAGAGAGTGATGAGAGAGAGAGAGTGTGTGTGTGTGAAGAGGGAGAGAGAGTGAGAGTGTGATGAGAGAGAGTGTGTGTGTGAAGAGAGAGAGAGGGAGAGAGAGTGATGAGATAGAGAGAGAGTGTGTGATGAGAGAGAGAGAGAGAGAGAGAGAGTGAGGTCGTACTCACACTAGGTACAGTTCACCCGTACCGTACCCGAGTACGATTGTCCCCTTTCCCAGGTTTGCACTCACACTGTTCGTACTCAAGCACGATTCAGGCAAGAGTTCCAGAATCTTTGGTTAGGATCGTCTTTTGTTACCATAACAACATCTGCTAATCCAGCGAGTTAACAAAGTTAGCTAACAAGCTAGTTCTAATATCGAGTGAAATAAACATTAGATACTTGTCAGAAAATATTAAAACCACTCAAGTTTTACTCTAAAGTGCAGACTGATCATGCCATTTGAATGTCATGCCATATAGTTAATCATGGTCATAGACGAAGTGAGTTTTTTGATCCTCCCATTTCTATTCAGTCCTGGTTGATATTATGGCAAACGACAGGTGTCCCTACATGGTTTATGCATTGCACGTTCTCCAGTGCTTTAAAAACACGCCAATTAGCAACATAATTTTGCTTAAATAACTTGAAATATTTATTATTTGGAGTCTCGTCACTGACGTCATGTTGAGATCCGTGCTGGAGTACGGTTTGCACTCACATTGCATGCGTACCGTGCCCGAGTCCAGCTGAAGCGTACCCGAGTCCACCTCTTCCAAGCGTACTAGCGTACCGTACCCCGGTACGGTACGATGCGATCACACTGGCCAAACAAACCGGACTTCAGGGGTAAAGCGTACTCGGGTACGGTACGATTTGCCTAGTGTGAGTACGCCCTGAGAGAGTGTGTGATAGAGAGGGAGAGAGAGTGTGTGTGTGAAGAGAGAGAGAGGGAGAGAGAGAGAGAGTGATGAGATAGAGAGAGAGAGTGTGTGATGAGAGAGTGAGAGAGGGTGTGATAGAGAGGGAGAGAGTGTGTGTGTGTGTGAAGAGAGAGAGAGGGAGAGAGAGAGAGTGATGAGATAGAGAGAGAGAGAGTGTGTGATGAGAGAGAGAGAGAGGGAGAGAGAGAGAGAGAGAGAGAGTGATGAGATAGAGAGAGAGAGTGTGTGATGAGAGAGTGAGAGAGGGTGTGATAGAGAGGGAGAGAGTGTGTGTGTGTGTGAAGAGAGAGAGAGGGAGAGAGAGAGAGAGAGAGAGAGTGATGAGATAGAGAGAGAGAGAGTGTGTGATGAGAGAGAGAGAGAGAGAGAGAATGAGTGTGTGATGGGAGAGGGAGAGGGAGAGGCGTGGGCAGTTTTGTTTATGCCACATGACTGCCCAACTCTCCTAAGATTCAAATCTCAAAGAGAGACAATCGGTGTGTGTGTGTGTGCGTGTGTGTGTGTGTGAGAGTGTGTGTGAGTGTGTGTGTGTGTGTGTGTCTGTGTGTGTCTGTGTGTGTGTGTGAGTGTGTGTGTGTGTGTGTGTGTGTGTGTGTGTGTGTGTGTGTGTTACCATGAGAGCCTTGTCCATGTAGAACTCTCTGCCGGGCGTGCCGTCGTTGTATTTGGTGTCGATGGCGAAGCACAGGAAGAGGACGTCCACCACGGCCTCGAAGACGGACAGGAAACAGTGGGCCACCAGGAACGCAAACAGCCCAACCAGCAGCAGCGGAAGCAGCCACTCGCTGTAGTCCCGCTGGTAGTTTAACGCCAGCACGCCCGCAAACGCCGTGCACGTCACTATCAGCACCTACACACACACACACACACACACACACACACACACACACATACATACATACATACATACATACGTATGAGACACCTGCATATGTGTGTGTGTGTGTGTGCCACTCGCTGTAGTCCCGCTGGTAGTTTAACGCCAGCACGCCCGCAAACGCCGTGCATGTCACTATCAGCACCTACACACACACACACATACACACACACACACACACACACACACACATACATACGTATGAGATACCTGCACATGTGTGTGTGTGTATGTGCCACTCGCTATAGTCCCGCTGGTAGTTTAACGCCAGCACGCCCGCAAACGCCGTGCACGTCACTATCAGCACCCACACACACACACACACACACACACACACATACGTATGAGACACCCGCGTATGTGTGTGTGTGTGTGTGTGTGTGTGTGCCACTCGCTATAGTCCCGCTGGTAGTTTAACGCCAGCACACCCGCAAACACCGTGCACGTCACTATCAGCACCTACACACACACACACACACACACACATACGTATGAGACACCTGCATATGTGTGTGGGTGTGTGCCATTCGTTATAGTCACGCTGGTAGTTTAGAGCCTGCACACACGCAAATGCTGTGCACGTCACTATCAGCATCTAATCCTTATATTGGCTACCTGTGTGCTACAGGATTGACTTTAAAGTGTTGTTGCTTGTTTTTAAATCCCACATTGGAATAGCCCCCGAATACAATTCTGACATGCTGCAACTAAACATCCCATCAAGACCACTTAGATCACAAACAAAACTTCAACTGTTAAAACCCACATGGCAAAGCAGCCTTTAGTCATTATGCAGCTCAATTGTGGAATTTATTACCCTTAGATATAAAAGAATCTCCCTCAGTGAGTGTTTTTCAGACAAAACTTAAAACCAAACTATTCAGTGGTGCCTTTTGTTAAGGTTACATCTGTAGCTCATTAGATAATGCATACTGTTTATTGTTTATTTTGTTTATTGTAAATACATTTTTCTTTTCTTTTCATTCATTTTCATTTTTATTATGTGTTCTATTTTTCTTCCTTTCTTCTTGTGTAAAGCACTTTGAGTTGCATTCTTTTGTATGAAATGTGCTATAGAAATAAATGTGCCTTGCCTTGCCTTGCCTAAACACACACACACACACACACACACACACACACACATGTACAAACCTGCATGACGGTGCACACTCACCTTGCCTAAGAATGTGTGTACACACACACACACACACACACACACACACACACACACACACACACAAAATGCATGCTCACCTTGCCCAAGAAGAGCACAAAATCTCCTATGGTGTTGATGGCTGCCACTCTGAGAGCGTTTTCCACTAGAATGACAAACGCATCTCGTGCCGACACACAGAAACTTGTGCTGTTGATGGCTGTTGCTGCGTACGCGTTCTATAGAGAAGACAAAACACACACACAAACACAGAGAGCCTGGGATTACTAACATGATGTAACCAAATTCACTTTGCTGTTGCATCTGAGTTGCATGTAAAAGGTAGTCTGGTTCATGTGAACAGGCTAGCTGCTAGCGTGTAGTAGTCTGGTTAGTGTGAATAGGCTAGCTGCTAGCGTGTAGTAGTCTGGTTCATGTGAACAGGCTAGCTGCTAGCGTTTAGTAGTCTGGTTCATGTGAACAGGCTAGCTGCTAGCGTGTAGTCGTCTGGTTCATGTGAATAGGCTAGCTGCTAGCGTTTAGTAGTCTGGTTCATGTGAATAGGCTAGCTGCTAGCGTGTAGTAGTCTGGTTCATGTGAATAGGCTAGCTGCTAGCGTTTAGTAGTCTGGTTCATGTGAATAGGCTAGCTGCTAGCGTGTAGTCGTCTGGTTCATGTGAATAGGCTAGCTGCTAGCGTGTAGTCGTCTGGTTCATGTGAATAGGCTAGCTGCTAGCGTGTAGTAGTCTGGTTAATGTGAATAGGCTAGCTGCTAGCATGTAGTAGTTCATGTGAATATGCTGGAGTACTACTCTAGTTCATGAGAATAAGTTAACCAGTACGTTGTCATAGTTTTTTTTATTATTATTTGCCAGTTATTTGGTTAATGTGAAAAGATAGTTTTAGTTAGTACAGTAATTTGGTTCAGATAGCGAATAGGCTAGCACAGCTAATAGGCTAGCACAGGGATGGGCAACTGGCGGCCCGCCTGCAGCCCCAGTGCAGCCCCTAGAACATTTATTGATTACAATAGGCTAGCTGCTTGCACGTAGTAGTCTGGTTAGTGTGAATAGGCTAGCTGCTTGCACGTAGTAGTCTGGTTAGTGTGAATAGGCTAGCTGCTTGCACGTAGTATTCTGGTTAGTGTGAATAGGCTAGCATGTAATATTCTGGTTAGTGTGAATAGGCTAGCATGTAGTAGTCTGGTTAAACTGAATTTACACCGTCGCGCGCAAGCGGCGCGCGCCGTTGCGTGACGTCAAAATGACGTGGACCCCCTTGGCGCGCGACGCTTTTCAGGGGAATTTCGCGAGGTCGTGCGCACGACAGATTTTGTAACTCGCGAGGTCGTGCGCCAGCCCTATGCGCCACTCAGCTGGGCCATTCATAAGCAACTACACCAAGATGCATGAGAGCTTATTTCACCCTCTTCTGCCAAGAAGCATTCATCACCCTGCTATCTGACACATAACCATATCTTCAGCTAATGCATGAACATCTTAAAGCATGGATGAAACGTTTTTAAGACCTTGATTGTTAAGCTAAATTTAACCCAGTCATCCGTCCGTCCTAACATCCCTCAAAACGTTTTTACCAACTGAAACATGCCTACAATACTACCAGGGGTTGTATGCAAACACTCACCAGAAACTTGGAAATACTTATCATGGATAAAACGTTTTTAAAACCTTGATTGTTAAGCTAAATTTAGCCCAGTCATCCGTCCGTCCTAACATCCCTCACAACGTCTTTACAAACTGAAACATGCCTACAATACTATCAGGGGTTGTATGCAAACACTCACCAGAAACTTGGAGATACTTATCATGTTTATTTAATCCATAAATTTTATCCACAACTAAGTACAGTCAAACAAAGCAAGCACAGGGTTAACTCACTGCCTGTAAGTTACTGTAGCCTATGCGATTTCGCTGTACAGCGCCATCTGCTGTTTGGGAGAATAATGCCAAAACGGCGCTTCTGTCGAATTTGGTCGTGCGGCGGGTATAAAGAGTTCGTACGAACATGTGACGTCACCGATGGCGCGCGCACCAGCAGACACGGCGAGTATGTTGCCACCTTTAGTGTGAATAGGCTAGCTGCTTGTATGTAGTAGTCTGGTTAGTGTGAATAGGCTAGCATGTAGTAGTCTGGTTAGTGTGAATAGGCTAGCATGTAGTAGTCTGGTTAGTGTGAATAGGCTAGCTGCTTGCATGTAGTAGTCTGGTTAGTGTGAATAGGCTAGCTGCTTGCACGTAGTAGTCTGGTTAGTGTGAATAGGCTAGCTGCTTGCTGCTTGCATGTAGTATTCTGGTTAGTGTGAATAGGCTAGCATGTAATATTCTGGTTAGTGTGAATAGGCTAGCATGTAGTATTCTGGTTAGTGTGAATAGGCTAGCATTGAGTAGTCTGGTTAGTGTGAATAGGCTAGCTGCTTGCATGTAGTAGTCTGGTTAGTGTGAATAGGCTAGCATGTAGTAGTCTGGTTAGTGTGAATAGGCTAGCTGCTTGCATGTAGTAGTCTGGTTAGTGTGAATAGGCTAGCTGCTTGCTGCTTGCATTGAGTAGTCTGGTTAGTGTGAATAGGCTAGCATGTAGTAGTCTGGTTAGTGTGAATAGGCTAGCTGCTAGCATGTAGTATTCTGGTTAGTGTGAATAGGCTAGCATGTAGTAGTCTGGTTAGTGTGAATAGGCTAGCTGCTTGCATGTAGTATTCTGGTTAGTGTGAATAGGCTAGCTGCTTGCTGCTTGCATGTAGTAGTCTAGTTAGTGTGAATAGGCTAGCATGTAGTAGTCTGGTTAGTGTGAATAGGCTAGCTGCTTGCATGTAGTATTCTGGTTAGTGTGAATAGGCTAGCATGTAGTATTCTGGTTAGTGTGAATAGGCTAGCATGTAGTAGTCTGGTTAGTGTGAATAGGCTAGCATGTAGTAGTCTGGTTAGTGTGAATAGGCTAGCTGCTTGCATGTAATATTCTGGTTAGTGTGAATAGGCTAGCTGCTTGCTGCTTGCATGTAATATTCTGGTTAGTGTGAATAGGCTAGCATGTAGTAGTCTGGTCAGTGTGAATAGGCTAGCTGTTTGCATGTAGTAGTCTGGTTAGTGTGAATAGGCTAGCTGCTTGCTGCTTGCATTGAGTAGTCTGGTTATTGTGAATAGGCTAGCATGTAGTAGTCTGGTTAGTGTGAATAGGCTAGCATGTAATATTCTGGTTAGTGTGAATAGGCTAGCATGTAGTAGTCTGGTTAGTGTGAATAGGCTTGCTGCTTGCATGTAGTATTCTGGTTAGTGTGAATAGGCTAGCATGTAGTAGTCTGGTTAGTGTGAATAGGCTAGCTGCTTGCATGTAGTAGTGTGTTGTGAATAGGCTAGCATTGAGTAGTCTGGTTAGTGTGAATAGGCTAGCATGTAGTAGTCTGTTTAGTGTGAATAGGCTAGCTGCTAGCATGTAGTAGTCTGGTTAGTGTGAATAGGCTTGCATGTAGTAGTCTGGTTAGTGTGAATAGGCTAGCTGCTTGCACGTAGTAGTCTGGTTAGTGTGAATAGGCTAGCTGCTTGCTGCTTGCATTGAGTAGTCTGGTTAGTGTGAATAGGCTAGCATGTAGTAGTCTGGTTAGTGTGAATAGGCTAGCTGCTAGCATGTAGTATTCTGGTTAGTGTGAATAGGCTAGCATGTAGTAGTCTGGTTAGTGTGAATAGGCTAGCTGCTTGCATGTAGTATTCTGGTTAGTGTGAATAGGCTAGCTGCTTGCTGCTTGCATGTAGTAGTCTAGTTAGTGTGAATAGGCTAGCATGTAGTAGTCTGGTTAGTGTGAATAGGCTAGCTGCTTGCATGTAGTAGTCTGGTTAGTGTGAATAGGCTAGCATGTAATATTCTGGTTAGTGTGAATAGGCTAGCATGTAGTAGTCTGGTTAGTGTGAATAGGCTTGCTGCTTGCATGTAGTATTCTGGTTAGTGTGAATAGGCTAGCATGTAGTAGTCTGGTTAGTGTGAATAGGCTAGCTGCTTGCATGTAGTAGTGTGTTGTGAATAGGCTAGCATTGAGTAGTCTGGTTAGTGTGAATAGGCTAGCATGTAGTAGTCTGTTTAGTGTGAATAGGCTAGCTGCTAGCATGTAGTAGTCTGGTTAGTGTGAATAGGCTTGCATGTAGTCTAGTGTGAATAGGCTAGCATTGAGTAGTCTGTTTAATGTGAATAGGCTAGCTGCTTGCATGTAGTAGTGTGTTGTGAATAGGCTAGCATTGAGTAGTCTGGTTAGTGTGAATAGGCTAGCATTGAGTAGTCTGGTTAGTGTGAATAGGCTAGCTGCTTGCATGTAGTATTCTGGTTAGTGTGAATAGGCTAGCATGTAGTAGTCTGTTTAATGTGAATAGGCTAGCATTGAGTAGTCTGTTTAATGTGAATAGGCTAGCATGTAGTAGTCTGGTTAGTGTGAATAGGCTAGCATTGAGTAGTCTGGTTAGTGTGAATAGGCTAGCATGGAGTAGTCTGGTTAGTGTGAATAGGCTAGCATGGAGTAGTCTGGTTAGTGTGAATAGGCTAGCTGCTTGCATGTACAGTAGAAGTCTGGTTAATGTGAATAGGCTAGCATGTAGTAGTTTGGTTAGTGTTAAGTATAGTTTCCTATAGTATATTAGTATAGTAGGCTATAGTATAGTATAGTATATAGTTTAGTAGTAGCCTGCAGTAGTCTGGGTCTCACCTGGTTCAGATAGTTGAGGCACTTCTCCAAACACCAGAGGCAGCAAATACAGGCCTTCAGCATGCAGCGAGCACACGCGTTCTCCTGACAACGACACACACACACACACAGACACAAATGAAGAATGACAAAGAGAACATTTGTATATACAGTATATGTAATAAGCAGTCTGTAGCACAACCACTAGCATGTGTGGCTAACTCCCATGTGAGCCTAAACTGCTGTACTGAAACATGAAGCTAACTGTGTAGCGCGCTACAAAACTGTTGCCGTGTTCGAAAATGCGTACTGGGTACTACTGGTATACTGATCCTGGCATGAAGTAGTATGTCGTATGCAGTATGTGGAAAATATGATTTTACCAGTATGCAAACGTTTCCCGGATGTTATACTGATGGCATGCTAATGGCGGCCAAATCGCCAGTATACAAGAGATGCTCACAACTCGGATACTTCAATCCCATAATTCAACGCATTCTCGCAATTCCCACAATCTTTCCCCTCACTGACAAATCCTGGCAGCAATGGCGAACAGTAGTGGTGGTTTTGCTGAAACTTGAGTGACTGCAAACTAACTATTTGAGGCATTTTTTGACACAGTTACCGTTTTAACTTGCACAATGTGCATATCTCTTGGACATATGACTGTTGTAGTTGTGCTTTGTTCATTTGTAAGAGATACAAGTTCGTTTTGGTTAGCATTTGAGCAACTGTGCATGGCTTTATAGTCTAGTAGCCAACTAGGTGAACCCGGAAATGTTGAGTACACCAAAGTTTTATTGCATAAATGTGATGTATGGGTCCCCAGTATACAAAAACTGCCGGATGCTAATTTGCATATGTTGAGCAATTTTTTTAATTAGCATAATTAGCATTATTAGCCAAATCGCCCATTTTCACCACATATTTTGCATTGTATGGCCAATTTCTACAATATATCAATGGTGATAGATGTTTTAGAGGGTGCTGAATTCATTTCTGACATCATCTTTTGAAATTATATCACATATCTATATTTATTTATTAATTTTAATTACTTTTAGACTACTGATGCGCGGGCCGGCCCGAGCCCGGCGGGACCCTCGGGCTAGCCCGCGGGCCGGGTTGGGTCGGGCCATTATTTTCATAAGAATCCACGGGTTGCGGTCGGGTCGGGTCAGATCACAGACAGTCATAATTACAATGTTAAAATCACATGCACATCCGAGACAGCAGAATGCCAATTGACAGCGCCTGCACCTGTGTGTTTGCTCTCTCTCCCTCTGCACACGGCACCAATGCTAACGGACTAGTTCAAGTGAATAGCAAGTAACATAGCAACAGTATGCTAACTAGAAGCAACCCGTTTTAGACTTCGCTTAAACGTAATATTTTGCACTAGCCTTCGTTTATTTTTGGTCTGTCAACTTAAACTAATCTCGGCAACATTGTCCAGCTTGTTGTCATTCTATGAAACACCACTTCTCAATTTTAAAAAAATTACGTTAGCTAGCTCGCTAGCGTTAGCTCGCTAACAATTTGTAGTAAAATGCAGCTGCCTAACCTGAATTAAACTTCTGCTACAAATACGAACTATAACAACTTACATTACTTGGCTTGAAATGATGATAGGCAGTTGTAGAATATGATAAATACATCCAAAACATCCTCAATGACTCCAAAAAGACATTATGACCAGTTTATTGACAGTGTCCCACACATATCTCATTCACTTCACCGTAACGGAGCCCGACCCCAGTTTGCATTGGGGGTTGCCCCAGCCCCTGCCCCCGCTCCCCCTTGCCAAAGTATTTGTTTCTTTCAGCTTTGCAAATCGTGGATGAACTCTCTGTAAAAGTTTGAGATGTTCAGTAAATATCCAATACATCTAAACCATTTACTATTTGTTTAATTTTTTTACATATTGCCAGGGCAGTTCCAACTATTTTGGGGGGCGGAAGGAACGGATAAAAATTGTCACGTAGCCTAACTAACTTTATTGATGCAAGAGGTAAGTTCGCTGCTGGCAGCCCATGACATTACCATCCCCTCACGCGGCCGCAGACATTTCATCTACGTTGTTTAATATGCCTAGGTCCTATATAAACAAATAAACACTTATTTTTTTATTTTTTTAAAAATTAAGCGGGTCGGGTCGGGTTAAAAATCTTTGCGTAATCTTTCGGGTCGGGCGGGCTGGGTTGGCTGCGTGATGGGTCGGGTCGGGGCGGGTCGTTAAAATCATCGGCCCGCGCATCACTATTTTAGACACAATTTTAGGTACTTTATGGTACTCACAATATACACAATAATAATCCTGCTCCTCACCTAGAAATCTCTCCACTCCTCTGCCCCACAATACCTCTCTGACCTTCTCCATCCTGACTCTAAGTCTAGGTCTCTGTGGTCCTCTGCCAAGGACCTGCTCTCCATCCTCTGTACCAGACTATGGACCATAGGGCACAGAGCCTTTTGTGTTGCTGCCCCCACTCCCTGAAATACTTTGCCACCCAACATACGCCATGTCCCCACTCTGACGTCTTTCAAAAAGCACCTCAAAACACACATGTTCACTGTCAGTCACTAACTGACCCATCCCCCCCCCCTCCCGCTACTGTAAAGCGACCTTGGGTACCTTGAAAGGCGTTATATAACGAATTTCAGAATCATGTTCTTGTGAACGTTGATGCATTGTGAGTGTAGTGAACGTTATTTCCTTCCTGACTGTTATGATTCAAAATTACTTTTTGGATAAAAAATTTAAGTATCTTTTTGCATTTCTGGAGGAATAAGCTATACAGCTGCTTGACATAACTTGGATCTTGCAACTGTACAATACATATTAATGAAATCTCTTGACACCCAATGAGATGACACCACCAAAGCCCATCACCATGTGTGATCAACTAGAACAACTACGTACCACTAAAAATAGTAAAAAATGTGGCCCCTCAGGCGATATAATGTTCGGGATCACTGGCCACCACCAAAAACTGTAAAACCTTTTCCCAACACTCACATTGTACAACATTTTTTAACTAGTACACAAGACACCCTCACACACACAAAACCTACCAACACTACTATTCAACACTAATATACAGTAGGAAGATCCCTTGAACATGCATACAGAACACTGCCCCACCACCACCACTTCTATCACTCTTATCTCCCTGCCATGTTCACTCTCTCTCCCTCCCTCTCTCTCTCTCTCACACACACACACATACACACACACACTCACAGCCTCTAACATACATTCAGAACACTGGCCACAACACCCCCTCCCAACATACACCCCCACATCATCACCATGTCCTCTTCCCACATATAACAGCACACTTTCCCATCACACTTTCCCACCCCTTATCAAAAAATATTCATCCATGTCTGTGCAGTACTTTTCAAGTTATCTTTTACAAAACACATATACACACAAACACACAAAAACACCAATACTCCCATTATCATCTCCAGTTGCACCTTCATGCTGTAGCCCCACACACACACACAACACACTGACTTATCAGGAAGGTCCCTTTAACATTCATACATCACACTGCTCCACCACCTCCATCTCCCTGCCTTCATTGCCCCCCCACCCCAACACACACACACACCCACGCACACACAATCACATCAAACAGCCGCATTGAGCACACTGCCCACCACACAACCCCCATCACCACCCCCCTCTCCTCACATACAATAGTACACCATCACCATGTCTGCCTCGCACATATAAGAGCATACTACCTCCCCTTGTCATCCCCTACTCCCTAAACATGACTTCTGACAGTTGGGTTAGCGCCCTGAGCCAAAGAAATGCTGTATGCTCCTTGTTGGTGCCCCCTCCAATCCAACCCACCACTCACCTAATCCATCAACCAACTAAACCATCCTATGCAGCCCCATTCCCTCCCTTAAATAGTTTCCTTGACAATGAGACAAATGCAGATTAAAACATAACCTCCTTGGTGGAAGTTATTACTGTACATCCCATACAAGACAAGGCCCTATCATCATCTTTTCAGACCCTTCATCCCTCTCTTCGTGTGCTTGGTGTTGTGTGAGTATGTTGCCATGTAGGCTATATAATTTACTTTGCAGGAACAATAACACAACACCGCACATATAAAGAGAGAGATGAAGGTATATGATGACAGAACAGACAAGGACAGTAGCCTGGGTGTTTTCAAGAAATCCCAATTAATATGTATTGTACAGAGGCAGGCTCCAAGTTGCAGTGGTGATTTTGACCAGATATTTTTAATAACTAAGGAAATCCACACACAAATGATCTGAATGTTACAACCTCCAAAACAGCAGCAGGTGTAATAAAGTGAATTAGCAGGGGAAAAGTAGTTATCCAAAGTAACTACGCTTCTAAGGAGGAACATTGTTCCACTGTCAACTGAACACATGCAGAACATTTTGCAGGTTTCCTATTCTGGCAGTCAATATGAGTCATGGTGTTGGAATATACTGTTTATTGCTTTCTCAGTAACAACTGTAGGCCTACTTGTTATTCACAAAGGAAATTTGCAAGGAACTTCTGTAATCTGTGAATAGATGTATTGATATGAATTTGCCACAATAGGGTTGCAGATTATTTACAAAGCGAGGGAGTTTTTCCTTGCCCCTGATTCTCATGGATGCTTCCCGTACTGTCTGTAAAGCGCCGTGAGACAATGTACTGTATTTGTGCGCTATACAAATAAAATTGAATTGAATTGAATTGAATATGGAGACATTCTTGTAACACACGTTAGCCTACCTGGCTGATATTGTTATGCAATAGGAGGCAGAATTACTGTCAAATTGTATTCAAAGAGTGGGTGATCTCTTGCATTTTCTGGTCTTGGTATAGTGTCTTTTCTTTGTGTGTCCCTTGCCCCCTGTTAATTTTGCTACTTGTGCTTTGTCATAGACACACATACATTATTTTGGGGCTCTAAAGTTCTGATTTCTTTAGACCAGGGGTGGGGAACAGTTTTAGTCTGAGGGCCACATTGACTTTGGCAAAGTAAGCGGAGGGCCACACATTAGATGACTGCAATTAAACATTACACGGTTAAATGGTACAAATGAATTTGACGCAATTATTGTAGACTACAGCATAATAAAAGCTGCCTCTACCATACAGTCTTTTATAAATCGGAAAATGGTTTGCTGTGTTTGACAATTTTGTGACACAACAGCTCACTTTTGGTCCTGGTAGACTGCTTTGTAAAGATACTCTGCCTGGCAGTGCAGAAAAATTTAAGGGCATTATTAGCATGTTTTATATTGAAGAGTTTGCTAATATTGTATTCTTTGAAGACAGATACTTCCCTGACATTTCAAACAGAAAACCTTTCAGACACAAAATAGTAGCAAAATATTTTGGTGTCCATTCTTTGTTAGATACTCAACTGTCAGAGACAACTTATCTCTTCTTTACTGTACTCATCTTGAGGGGTTTTTTCCCTTTAAATTGTATGGGCATTCTGGGGAGCCACATTGAAGCACAGTGGGGGCCACATCCGGCCCCCGGGCTGCATTTTGCCCATGTGTGCTTTAGACCTGCATGTAGATATCTTTAGTTAATATAAAGTCTAGTCACTTTCATATGAGTATTCCAATCAGAAATATGCACTGTATACTGAAAAAATGTTGATGTGATCAATACTTTTTTCGCCAATGTATGTCAAATATCGGCCTTGCTTTTTCTTCCAGAAATGTATAATATCCAGCCTAAAAAAGATTCAAAACTATTTTTAATTTTCAAAAGTAGTAGGAGAGGGTCACTACATTTTGAAAACAATGCATCAACATTCACAAGAGCAATATCTATTAAAAGATACCTAAAATTAATCTAATTTTAAATTTATTGAAATTAGAAATGATAATGCCAGAACTTAAATCAGCATCCTCTAAAACATCTAAAACCATTAATATATTGTAGAAATTGGCTATACAATGAAAAGTATGTGGTGAAAATGGGCGATTTGGCTAATAATGCTAATTATGCTAATTAAAAAAATTGCTCAACATATGCAAATTAGCATCCGGCAGTTTCTGTATACTGGGGACCCATACTTCACATTTCTGCAATAAAACTTTGGTGTACTCAACATTTCCGGGTTCATAATGGGGCTCTATGGGCTGGCTACTAGACTATTACATTTAAATGCAGCCCAAAGACGTTAGCTTGATTGCTAACCATTAACTTCAATTGAGGGAAGCGAGCTAGTGCTTCTAACCTGAGTTTAAAGCTGATAGGTCTTTGTTGGTCACATGGTTGTGTAATATATGACAAGAAAAATATCACTTTTGGCTTACTACACTGTATACTATGGTGGGTGTAGCATCCAGTACGCAGTATATACTGAAGCAGTATGCAGTATATAGCATGTAGTATGCCTTTCCGAACGCAGCTAGTGTTTCTTACTGTGTGTACTGTGGTAGGATTTTGACTAGAGTGTGTTTGTATGTGTGTGTGTGTGTGTGTG
>JAODXP020000029.1:23959175-23992973 GCA_027497455.2 Sardinella longiceps
AGCCATCTGAAAAACATGAGATCTGATATCTCCTTTCTGCAAGAAACTCATTTAAGCGACCTGGAGTCTAAGAAACTAACAGCTAAATGGATAGGTCAGACATATCATTCTACATTTAATTCTAAAAAACGAGGGGTCTCTATTTTAATTAATAAAACCATACCCTTTGTCCATAATACTACGGTGACCGACCCAGATGGTCGGTTTATTGTAGTGAATGGAGCTATTGGTAAAGAACAGCTAACCTTGGTGAATATATATGGACCCAATGCAGATGAGCCTGCTTTTTTCACTCAGTATTTAATGTACTTTTTAATTTTTCAGAGTCTCAAATCATAATAGGGGGTGATTTCAATATAGCATTGGATCCAGAAATAGACAGATCTTCATTAACACATACACAGAAACTTAGTCATTCCCTATCTACACTCAAACAATATATGTCTGATTTTGGACTCTCTGATATCTGGAGACAGAATAATCTTACTAGCAAAGAGTTTTCATATTACTCACCAGTTCATAAAACTATGTCTCGTATAGATTATTTTTTGGTTAACAACTCCTGTGTATGGAGAATAACTGAAGCAAGCATTCACAGCATTATCATTTCGGATCATGCACCAGTTACCATTACCATGCTAACAGAACAACACCCTATGGCTGCCTCTAGATGGCGCTTTAACACATCCCTTTTGAAGGATAAAGAATTTCATGACTATTTCACCCAAGAATGGTCTGCTTTTATGGAAACTAATAACACTCCTGACATAACTTCATGCACACTATGGGAAACAGCTAAAGTATTCATGAGGGGGAAAATAATATCGTATTGCACATATAAAAAGAAAAAAGAAGCTGAAAAAGAAAAACAACTATTAAAAGAACTAAAGAGATTAGAAACTCTAATCTCTAAAAACCCAGATGATTCTTTAACTAAAGTACTTAGGGAAACAAAACACCAATTGGATAGTATGTATAATAAGAAAATAGAAGGGATGCTTGTTAAGCTCAGACAACAACACTTTGAGTATGGAGATAAAACTGGAAAGCTCTTGGCAAATCAGCTAAAGCAACAAACAGAGAAGTCTACCATCACTTCAATATTAGACTTATCTGGTAATGTAACTAATGACCCTTTGTCAATCAATAACACTTTCAGATCCTTCTATGAGAATCTTTATTCGGCTGACCAAAACATCGTCACCGAAGATATCGAAAGCTTCCTTGGAAGAATTGAATTACCAAGGGTAACACAAACGCAAACAAATCATTTGGAGGTCCCCCTCTCATTAGAAGAGTTATCTAAAGCTCTCCATCTTATGCCCATTAATAAATCGCCTGGGCCAGATGGGTACCCCATAGAATTTTATAAACATTTCTGGCCTCTGATTTCATCTCTGTTTTTTAAAATGGTGTCTGAAATTAAACAAAATGGAATTATTCCCCACCATATGAACACCGCATACATTACTCTTATCCCAAAACCTAATAAGGATCATACCTACTGTTCCAATTACCGTCCTATATCATTAATAAACGTAGATCTTAAAATTATAAGTAAGGCCTTGGCAGCCAGACTGGAATCAGTTATACCATCATTAGTCCATATGGACCAAACAGGCTTTATTAAAGGAAGGCGTTCCTCAGACAACACACGAAGATTATTTAATCTGATTAGTGGCTATAGGCTGAATACTATTCAGAACACCTCTCCATTACTAATAGCCACTCTCGACGCTGAAAAAGCCTTCGATAAGGTAGAATGGTCCTTCCTCTTTGCCATTCTTAATAAGTTTGGGTTTCCTTTATATTTCATGAATTGGATTAAAACTCTCTATAACTCTCCTGTAGCATCAGTTATTACTAATAAAACAATCTCAAATCAATTTCAGTTACATAGGGGCACGCGACAAGGGTGCCCACTATCGCCATTATTATTTGCGCTTTTTATTGAACCATTAGCAGCTTCCATCAGACAGTGTGATGGCATTTCAGGTATACAAACTGAATCATACCATCATAAAATCAGTTTGTATGCTGATGACATTTTACTGTATATTACGAACCCCTCAGCATCTCTGCTATCAGTTCATAAGCTTATTAATGAATATAGCAAGGTATCTGGTTATACCATTAATTGGTCAAAATCAGAAAGTCTGCCTGTAACAAACACAAACTGGAATGCTGAATTAGAGAACACCCCCTTTAAACGAATATCGAACACTATTGTGTATTTGGGAATAAAAATCTCTTCTAATCTGAGCGAACTGTTCAAATTGAACCATTCTCCCCTGTTACAAGAAATTAAAGATAATCTGGAGAGATGGAATAATCTGCCACTATCTTTGATTGGTCGGGTCTCTACAATTAAAATGAATGTCCTACCAAGACTGAACTATTTATTTTCTATGACCCCAGTAACTCCACCTCAGGCCTGGTTCTCCTCTTTGAACAGCGCTATCTCTAAATTCTACTGGAGGAGTAAGAAACCAAAAATTAGCTTAGCAACTCTTCAGAAAACAAACAGTCTTGGAGGGTTGGGGGCCCCCAATTTGCATTATTACTTTCTCTCACATCAAATACTACATGTACATTATTGGTTAAAAAATTATAATCTTCCATGGTTAGACATTGAAAACACATTAGGACAAGAGCTTAGCATAAAAAGCCTTCCATTCATGGATAAGTCTGTTAAAAAGCTGTCTTGCTATAAGCATGTTACAATAAATACAACTTTAACAGCATGGCGGAAGGTTAGTGAAATACTTAAAATCAGTACTTTAGTGTCCGCTCATACACCTCTGTGGAACAATCCAATGTTCCAGGTGGATAATAAACCCTTTGTGCTGCCATCCTGGAAGCGAAAGGGGATTACCAACTTGGGACATTTGTTTAGCAATGGTTTCTTTATGTCTTTTAAAAAGATTCAAGAAACATATAATGTACCTAAACAATGTTATTTCGAATATATTCAATTGAAGGACGTTTTAAGAGACTATGTCAATGCTAGCAGCTTTAATGAACTAAGCCACCCTCTACACGACAAACTTATGCTATTAAAATCTAAAAAAATGCTATCTCAGATCTATACATTTTTAATATCAGAAGATGGACATATGTCAATCCCTATAAATAAATGGTCTAGAGATATAGACAATTTACCTATGGATTTTAATTGGGGGGAAATATGTATTAATACGTTTGCCATGTCTAGTTGCACTAAAGCTCAGCTCATCCAATATAAGGTGCTACACAGAGCCCATGTAACAACCCATAAGCTTTTTTGTATGGGCCTAATTAATAGCAATAAATGTGCTTACTGTGTAGATCACATAGATGACTATTTCCATGCCTTTTGGAGCTGTATACACATTCAAAAGTTTTGGTTGGATGTTACAAACTGCTTATCAGATATTCTTAATTTTGATATGCCGCTTTGTCCTATTATTGCAATATTGAATGACGTTTCCAAGCTAAAAGTGAACAAACATCTCAGGAAATTTATATCAATTGCTTTAATTATGGCTAAGAAGACAATCTTGATAAATTGGAAAGACAGAACACAAATATCTAAAACACAATGGTTACACTTACTAGCAGACTACTCAAACTTAGAAAGACTTACAGCATCATTGAAAAATAAGGCTAAGTCCTATGAGGACACATGGTCTATGTTCCAGCAGTATTTGCAAAGATAGTTTTCATTATTTATTTCTCTGTCCTTTTTTCAATATATTTAGGTGGTTATTTGTCCATTGTTGTGTGTGTTAGTGTCTTGGACTACACTTTTGCCAGTGTGGTCTGTCCTCTGTTTTTGTTTTTTCTGTCTTTTGTTTGTTTGTTAGTTTGTTTTATGTCCTTTAATGTATGTTATGTCTCTATTTACTATTTATCTGTTTTGTCCTGTGTGGTAAATATGCTGAACATGTTGACATTGTTTACTATGGATTATTGAATGTATTGTCTTGTCTTTTGAATAAAAAAAAAAAAAAAAAAAAAAAAAAAGCACAGATATCAAAACCCGGTAAAAAAAAAAAAAAAAAAAAAAAAAGGAAAAGAAAAAAAAAGGCTCCGGTAAACTTTGATCTGTCAGTGTGGTTGCGGTGGAACTGACTGACCAGTTTAATGAGAGTAATTAACATAACAACGGAAAGGCCATCTCACAGTAGATTTTAAGCAAGGGGCAGTGTGCAGAACTGCAGAAAAGTGCCTTGGATTTGATTTTTGTTTTTATTTTTATTTTTTTAAATCATGTGGTCGATCTTTTCGACCTTGTCAATTCAAAAGTAGCTCGCAAGCTGAAAAAGGTTGGGCACCCCTGGTGTAATGGATGACAACTAGCCTGGACTTGCTGGTGGCAGTAAATGTATGTAATCAATGCTTCTAACCACTGGATGGGAAGTCTTGGCCCTGTGAGCCGTCGAATTGGCTACACAAAGACTGGGCATAAGAAAAACGAAACAAAAAGCATCAAGGGACAAATTAAACATACTTCCTGCCTAAATAGGCTGGAATAACAAACTGTGAATGTTATCAGCTTCATCTATCCATCAATTTTCCTGTGTTCTAATAACCCATGACACCCCACCTCCAGGCTATGTTTATTATTATTTTATTACTATGTTTATTTCTTTTTGATGAATTGGTGAACATCACCATCGTGAGATTGTAATATTGTGGCGGGTCTGATGCTCCGAAAATTCTCTCTGCCTCATCCTCACAACTTGACTCTGACTTAGTAATTATGCAAGCTGTACTGTACACCCAAAGTGGGTGGCTATCTAAAGTCTTAGCGGAAGCACGTGCTAGTACATTCATTTAGTATAAACACCAACATACTGTAATGGTGGGGAAAATCCCCAAAACTCAACATTTGGGGGGAAACTACCCAAAACTCTAATTTGTATAACTGTCCATTTTCATTTTGACCAAAATGTGATATAAGACATTCTTACATAATGCTTATAGACCCATTGTATATTTCTAGTGTGTGCCTGATCACATACTGTGTAAAACACTGTACCAGTAGTTAAATAAGCATTTTCTGTTGGAACATGAGATGTCAAATTTGTAATCTGAAATATGGAAGCATGTGCCTGTACATTTGTGTGTATACAGTATAAACACTAGCACACTGCAACAGTATAGACATCCCCAAAACTCACCCTTTAGGGAAACTACCCAAAATTTGTAACTGTCTATTTTCATTTTGACCTATATGTGATATAAGATTTATATTTCCAGTCAGAAGAAGCTTGATGGAAGATACTCATGCTTGTTTGTGTGTACTGTATTACACACTGTAGTTAAACAAGCATTTTCTGTCTCAACATGTACAATATGTGTCTCACTCTCTGTTTGTTTGTCTGTGTGTGTGTGTGTGTGTGTGTGTGTGTGTGTGTGTACGTGCGCGCGTGTGTATTGAAATAAGAACCAAAAGACCAAATCTATTCTGGGCTTAGCAATAAGTGTCTCTCTCTCTGTGTGTGTGTGTGTGTGTGTGCGTGCGTGCTCTGTGGTGTGGGTGTTTGTGCACGTCTTTCTGTGTCTGATATTGTTGAGGTTCTTAAAAGGCCTCACTGCTGGACAGGGGCGCCGCTAGAAATGTTGGGCCCTATGACAAAAAAATATTTTGGGCCCCTCAAATATTGATTTTAATAATCTTATTTTCTCTGTGCCCCCCTGTCAGTGCCAGGCCCTTAGAATCAGCTAAACTTTCCACCCCTGCTGCTGGACTATGGCCTCCTTTTGAAGCAGGTCTGCATGGCTGGAGAGGGCGTTATCTTTATTAGAGTGTGGGAACCGAGTAGGAAAAACACACACACAAACACGCCACAAACACACACATACACACCACAAACACCACACCACCTTCCCTCTTGTTCTCATTTGTGTTAAACATCTATGACACAGAAAATGATGACTTTAATGATCTCACTTCTTTTTTCTGACTAAAAATATCTGGTGCTAGAGAAATAATGTCATATCTGAGTAACCCTAATTTAACATACTGGATACTAGTGTTTTTCTTGCACATATTCAATCCCAACCCACACACACACACACACACACACACACACACGCACACACAAGCACACACAAGCAAAAGTGGAAGTGAGAGGGTGTCTGAAAAACCCCGGATTTCCCACTTCCACTCTCAGTTTCCAAGTACTCCCCTTGGCCATTAACAAAGAAACACACACACACACACACACACACACACACACACACACACACACACACACACACACTTACACACACACACACACACACCCAAGCAGACCCTCCCAGCCAGTAGTGTCACATTCTGAAAACACACTACCCTGTGTGTGTTCCACTTCCCAGAAACTCTCTACTGACAGGAACAGCCCGTGCCCCTCTCTTCCTCTATGAGGAGCGCCAGGGGAGGGGCTATGACATATTGGCCTATGGGGAGGAAGGGGGAATAGGGGGGTATGGCTATAGGGAAAATAAAGGCCAATCGGGAGGAAAGGGGGGGTGGGGGGGTTGGCATGACTGAGTCATAGTTTATGCATAGTTTATGCAGAGCCGCTACATGGCTTCCCGCAGCAAAACTATTCCAGCTATTTCAGTGGAGACTTTGAGTGAGACTGGAGAGAGAGAGAGAGAGAGAGAGAGAGAGAGAGAGAGAGAGAGAGAGAGAGAGAGAGAGAGAGATAATGAGTGAGAGAGAGAGAAAGAAAGAATGAATGAGTGAAAGAGAGACAGCAAAAGAAAAAAGGGAGACAGAATGTGTGTGTGTGTGTGTGTGTGCGTGTGAGAGAGAGAGAGAGAGAGAGAGAGAGAGAGAGAGAGAGAGAGAGTGTTTACAGTGTTACTGTTTACTGTAACTGACACATTCCATAGCACTATAATCAGTTCAACAGCTACACCAAGCGCATTGTGTATTTTCAAAATTTAAAAAAGATAGTTAGACCAATCATCAATAGAATCATTTTAAGCTTAATCCATGCTGTTAAAATGTCACATTGTCTGAACAAACAAACAAACAAATAAATAAATATGCTGTTGAGAAAATGATCTGTTGTGCATTATATTAGAGAAGATGGCATCAAACTTAATTCGGAGACATTGTGATAAGCCGTGATCACAAATCCCAAATAGTTACGACAAACTGAGCAAAGAAATCCTATCTGTGATGTCATGTTACAGATCACTGGCATCAGTGACCCAGATTGAACCCTAGCTGGTGGAGTCCAACGTGGAGTCCATGCATTTTCCCATTGATCCCATGATGTGTGCACTGTATAATATTGTTGGGTGAGCCTTAATTACAGTAATAAAAATGATGACAAGATTAACCTGGCACAGCACACAGGGTACTTAGGGGGCCCCAAGCAAACAGGACATCGGGGCCCTTCATCCCGTAAATACTTACATGAACCACATTGTTATAATTTTCAAACAACATCAATAAAATTATCTGTATTGTGCAGCTGTCTGACTCCAGTTTAAAGTAATTTTTTGTTGAAAAACACCACCAACATAACTACTAAATTGATTAAACAGTCAATCTTGGGGGCCCCTTTCAGCCTGGGGCCCCAGGCAATTGCTTGGTTTGCCTGCCTTGTTGCGACGGCCCTGACAGCACACATTCTCCTATCAAGTACACATTGTCAGTGCTATGTAAAGCAGTATAGCGCACCCTTGTGTACTGACGTTCCATTACATGCACAACTGCTGACTTCATTTTTACATCACGTGTAGTGTATGCGTATGTCTTCTTCTTCTTCTTCTTCTTCTTCTTCTTCTTCTTCTTTTTTTTTTTTTTTTTTGAGCACATTGAATGACAGCTATCTATGAAAATGTGCTATATAAATAAACTTCAACTTCTGGGTCCCTCCTCCCACTTTCGACAGCTGTGCTTGTTGTGGTCAGTCTTCACTCTCCCAACTGCATGCATGCTTTAGGTGCAGCTGCCCTGGTCAGTGTACAGTACATGTACAGTATGTGTGGCCACTGGCCACAGGGCATACAGCACAATGGCCGGTTAGCCGACAGTCATTTTTGGGCCTGTGCCGCCATGGTTTACTCATGATTTTTTTATTGAATGATATTGGACTAGTCCAATTAAATCTCTCATGTTCATAAAACATGTCCAATTTATAAATAACAAATAAAACATTATTTTAGCTGGTCATGAATATTCTTGAATAACTTCATGGTGGGCCGCCATGGCGCCCTGGTGAGGCCCGTTGTGCATGGTGGACGTCTTGCCCGTATATTGTTATTTGTTTGTTGTTGTCATATGGCAATGCCCCTTACTGCATGCTTTAGGTACAGCTGTCTAGGTCAGTGTATTTGTGTGTGTGTGTGTGTGTGTGTGTGTGTGTGTGTGTGTGTGTGTGAGAGAGAGAGAGAGAGAGTATGAGTGTGTGAGCCCTGATGTGCATGGGGGATGTTTTGCCCTTATTGTTACATCCGCCAAGGGGGTTATGTTTTCACTGGCGTGTGTCTGTCTGTCTGTCTGTCTGTCTGTGTACAACATAACTCGAAAAGTACGGCACGGATTTGGATGAAATTTTCTGTGTTTTGGGACAAGTATAAGAACTGATTCAATTTTGGTGGCGATCGGTGATCCAGAACACCATCTGGAATTTATATTGTGTCTGTGACTACATTGCCTCGGCAGAGGTCTGTGCTCTCAGAATGCTTTTCTAGTTAATTGTTTTTTGTTGTCATTTGTGGACCAAGTTTTTCAAATAAATACTATTTATGAAACATGTGTCTGGTCTGCACGTGTGTGGAAGATGTGTGGCCTTTTTAACCCTGACCAAGAAGAAACTCTACAACCGAGGGCTTACTGCATCGCCATGATACATATTGTCTGTTGCATTTCTGGTTTGATGTTGACTGTATAGTACGTACCTTTCGTTTGTGAGTGTGTGTGACTGTGTGTGTGTGTGTATGTGTGTGTATGTGTGTGTGTGTGTGTGTGTGTGTGACTGCAACTGTGACTGTACTCTACACACAATGGGTTTTTTTTGGTAGCTAGATTTATTAATGTCTGTTGTCAGCCAGTAAAGAGTCATGAAGACATTTAGAACACACACACCCAACTGTCATTTGTATTATTAAGGATGTAACATTTGGTATAAAAAAAATTGCATAAGACTTTACACAAATTCAAAAACACAACAGTATCAAACAACTAGTGCCTTATTGGCAAGTGCATACGACATATGCTTCCTTTTCCTCCTGCCCATGCACTTTTCACACTACACAACCTTCAGCTTTCCATTTCCTTATCACAGCTAGAACATAAACGGACAGGAAAACAAGACACATGAGATTCATAGTAGGCCAGATATGTCGTGGTTGTTCATGTCTATGGGAGCAAATTGGAGTCATCCGAGCTAGCAGGCACTAGCCTGGCCACGCCCTCCCTAATCAATGGCAGCTGGCGCCCCAGTGAGTCAACCTCCTTCGGTGCACAACAGACTTGGTGCACACCTGATTAAAAGTTCATTTTCTAGGGAAATGGAGAGTCACATAGTCTTGACAATAATATGATGGGGCAAGAGGCTTTGGAGATCACCATACCATGTCCAAAATGTACATCCATTACTCAGAAAAATAAGGCTTTTAAAATTTTAGTGGAATTCTTGGATTGTCTCATAGACTTCAATGTTACAGAATGAGCTTCTCCACTGCATAAATTCGAGCGCCGCCCAGAACTACCTTATTTGGCATTAGCCTCATGACTCCAGGAAGTGGGTCCTCATGATTTATCTCCGTAAAGAAGGATCTCTGCCTTAACTGCAAAGACCATAGATATCTCTTTAGTAAATGGTCCTGCGCTGCCCTCTAAAGCACTCAATTGCAAAAAAGTGCTAACAACAACTCCTCTCTTTGAAAAGAAACCAGCATCGAAGATTTTAACTGACCTGAGGGCAATTAATATCTAAAGATCAGGATGGAATCATTGCAAAACGCTGCTTTCATTCATTTATTTTTATTGTAGAGCTGAAGAACAGCTATCAGTGGGTAAAAAAACTTCCAATGTTTAAAATGTTCACGTTGCCCTTCATCCTTGTAAATTAATGTAGGCCTCTGTGTAGAGTGGAACAATCTTCTAAATGCAATAAAAAATGCCCATTAATGTTTGTTAGTGTACCTCCTAACATGTTGTATTTAACTTACTGAATCGCGCCATCAGCATTGACTTTGTTATAAAAAAAATAAAAAATAAAAACCTGGAAAAATATATACCTATAAAGTTGTGTGTGTGTGTGTCTTGTTTATACATACATACATACATACATATATATATGGGCAATTCCACGAAAAAGTAAACCTCACCTTAAAACTTTAAGTCTCACCTACATGGACATACAAATTCTTTCAGAAAACTTCCAATATAAAAAAGTATTGTCTCGATGTAAATATTCAACTGAGCAAGTTTCGAAAGGATATCTGTTTGTTAAAATTTTTACCCTATTCAGCTATAATGTAAGTCTATGGAGGGGCTTATAATGGGCATAAGCACTGCAAAAAATGCCCTCTAAAAAATAAGAAAAATTGTAGTGTTTTAGGTGAAAAATTGCTTATTTTGAGCAAAATTATCTGCCAGTGCAGCAAGAAAATCTGACTTGGTAAGATTGCTTAAAACAAGAAAATAATATCCAAATATAAGCATACAAAAAAACTTAAATCAAGTATAGAAATCTATTTTTTTTCTTTTACTTGTTAAGATTTTTTCTCTCATTTCAAGCAATTTTTTCTCATTTATTTGCTTGATTTAAGACAATTATGCTAAATACAGGTAAGGCCATTTGGTCTCCCATCCAGCTCTGTATCCCACTCCATGCTGCTTAGCTTTCTCTTTCAAGTTGCTCTGCTTTTCTTGGTTTGCCACCATGTTCTTACAGTATTTTAGAGATCAAATACTAGTTTTGTCTAGTAACTATTTTGATGTAATTCTACCACACTTTCTTTCCAAAGTTTTACAAACTAAGTAGCCTATCAATAGGTTTCAGATCAGCATGGCACAGCGCCACCAATAGGTAAAATCTGGAGTTGCAGCCATGAAAGTGCCCGTAATTTTTTCAAAAACATTTTTCCAAAATACACCAGAAGTATTCTTATCTTTAGCATTATTCTCCCTATATATTTAGTAGTTTAGTGTAGTAGTATACTAGCACCATAACTATACCAGGATACCATGTACCAGGTGAATGGCAACCTTTTCAGAACTCATCCATTGTTTTCTGTAAAGTCAACTGCTTTACAGTTAATTTTGTATTCAGATGAAATAGAGATTTGCACCCCTGTTGGACCCCATGCCTCTATGAACAAGTTACTCATGTTTTATTATACTGTAGGAAACATAAACCCCAAGTTTAGGTCAGCTTGCTGTGATAAGACTTCTTGTCATTACAAAAGCTAAGGATATCTCAGAGGCAGGGCCGTTTCAAGGTACTTAGGGGGCCCCCAGCAAACAGGGTATGGGGGCCCTTCACCTCTCATAAATTCCTATGTAAACCTCATTGTTATGATCTTCAAGCAACTTGCATTAATATAATTATTTGTGTTGAACTTGCAATTGTCTAACTCTGTCATATTTAATTGAATGAACGCCACCAACTGAACTACTAAAATGACTAAACAGTCATTCTTGAGGGCCCCTTTCAGCCTGGGGCCCCAGGCAATTGCCTGGTTTGCCTGTCCTGTTGCGACGGCCCTGCTCAGAGGCCGGTGCTGATGTTATATTAACAAGAATTGAACAGTAAAGCATGGCAAAATTGTTGAAAGTACCTATCAAACAAACAATATATTTGCTCATGAAAAAGAATTAGGTCCCACATCAGTGGTTTCAGAGGCCTCAGAGGCATATGTCAGTTCAAAGATCAGAGATTTTTTGAATATTGACAGTTTCCATCATGTAATCTCTGTGAAATGGATGTCTCTTAATGGCAACAAGTACATTAAACACTTTAATAATCACAGACTCAAATGATGGGTTCCCTACTTTTGGACTAATAAGTAATATTTATGTTATTGATTCATCTTTATTTTGCTGTGAATATTAAGTGTTTGAGACATTGAAATGGGATACAAATTTACAATTATATGAAATTGCTGTGCCAAATGGTGCACAGGCAACAGAGTTTATAGATTTAGAAAAACTACCTGATTACACTGCATATCACCCTGTGCCATTCAATAGTAAACATATGTTTTGAGAAAATGTGAACTAACTGATGATTTGTTGTATGAGAATCTATGATGTATTAAAGTAAATAAGTGAATCAGCAGAGAAGAAATTGTTTGCTCTATTTACTTTATGTTAATCCTTAAGGCAGAGTTTCTATTATTATAAGCTTATGGTGTATTGTAGTTTACTTTGTTCTGCAAACACCCCATCGGCGAGGTTCAGAATCTCAAAGCTAAATCATGAATGACAATCTCAATGACCCTATCAATTTGAATGCAATCACAGTTGATTAGCTGGAATATCTTAATGAGATGGGGTCAGTTCTTAAAACAGGTTAATATGGATTGTCTTATTGTCTTGAAACAAGCAAAAATGTACTCACAGTCTAAATGTTAACACGACTCAGTCCAAATGTGTGCTATTTTAAGAAAAAGCTGCTCAGAATTAGTTGTATTATCTAAGTAAGATAATTTTCTTGAAACAAGTCAAATAATCTTAACAATATCCAGTCTTACTAAGAAAATACATTGAAAAACAAGTGTAATAGGATAAAAATGCTAGATTCAAGTTTATTTTACTTGTATAGATTTTCATTTCTTGCAGTGAGTGGGTTATAACACACACAAAGCTGCAATACTATCAGTTATTTTTCATTGTTATATTACTATTTCTCTTGTTACAGGTTAAAATCCACCGTTCACAATTGTTTTGTATCGTTTTGGAGGGTTTTTCCAGACGTCACGTCCATAACATCACATCCATAACGCCATGTCTCCCAATGAAAACCAACTTTTTTTACATTTACATTTGAAATTAAGTCTTTCTCTGTCTTTACTGAGGTGTCCTGTTTGGTATGTTTGGTATAATGTTTGGTATAATACATGTTTTTCTAAGAAAACAGGAAGATGTGGTTGGGCTCTTTATGCTGAGATGAACACAGGAAACAAACAATCAGATGTGAGAGGGACGGAGAATGAAGTCACTATCACAATTCTGAATAATTAAAGTAATATGATTTTATTATATTAAACACACACACACACACACACACACACACACACACACACACACACACACACACACACACACACACACACACCAATAAGCGAGTCTGTTAAAACTGAAAGAAGTTATGGTCAACTGCTTGTCAAGCCCATTTCCTGAAGAAAACAGACACCCACACCCACAGACACCCACACCGAAACTGATCATTTCACTTCAATTAGGGACAGAGAATTTTACATTATGCACACACACACACACACACACACACACACACACACACACACACACACACACACACACACACACCAATAAGTCAATAGTGGTGTTTTCTAAGTCACTTTCTACATCATTTTTTGAATTTCTTCCACAAAATCACACCTCCTATAACCACAATCAGCACTACAATTATTATTATTTTAACACCAATTATTATTCCAGTCCAGTTACCTGAGAGAGAGAGAGAGAGAGAGAGAGAGAGAGAGAGAGAGAGAGAGAGAGAGAGAGAGAGAGAATGTCAGCTTAAAATAAATTGAACATTTCATATAGCATGTTGCTTTATCATTTGAAACGGTTAATCTACATCGAATAGACTGGAATAGAAACAACAGGCAAGGTACAAAAACTAAACCAGGTAAATTTAATACACCGTATATGTAAAAGATTGAATTATTGCCACTGATACTATCTCAATATAAACACTCAACAGTATAGTAAGTAGTATACTGTAGGTTGCTACTGTATACCCTCAGCAGTATAGTAGTATAGGTTGCTATAATCCATTTATACAGCATCCATTCACTAACCTCACTCACGTCAGATGCAGCGCCACCTTGGACGAAAGCATCTGATGTCACGGCCATTGAAAGAGATTTCAGGACCGAAATTGAATGGACGGACCAACCAGGAGACCATAGGAACCGCCAGGCGGGATTTTTGATGTAGCTTATCTCTTGCAAACTTATAAAACACAACTAACAGTTATATATGAAAGAGACATCCATATTATGTTTTTATGTCTGTTTGGATTAGATGAAATCAGTAAAGCTGAAAGTTTGCAAGATTTTTTGAGGACGTCCAGTCTCCTTAAACAAATCTCTTACAGAGTGAATTAAGATGGAGCAGCCTGCTTGTAGCTACGAATCATCTGACATGAGTGAGATTACCTATTCACCTATTTACTGTATAAAGCATTTAATTTTACCAAGATCTCAGAGGAATCTCCAATACAATACACACACACATGCGAGGGGGTGTTGCATCTGTAAAATGTTTCTGTAAAAAAAAAAAAAAAAAAGGGGGGGGGGGGGGTGTTTGTTGCATCATCAGGTTTCAACCTGTAACAAACTCACCCTTCACCTCCACACTAATTTCAGTTGAAATTTCTCCTAGGCTGTTCTTGACGATACATTCATAAAGACCCTTGTCCTCTGCAGTGACAGAATCAATGGTGAGAGTATTCTTTTTGTTCCCCATCACCACACCATTGTGCCTCCACTCATACGTAGGGATGGGGTTGGCATCCGCCCAGCAGCTCAATTCCAGTTTCCTCCCCTCCACAATGGTTATGCTTCTAGCTAGAACTATGGGTTTATCTGGTTAAAAAAACACAACAAATTTAAAAGGAATTACCATAGGGATACTATGGTATGATTATGCCTTACTGTGTACATACTGTATAAGATGGACATACAATGTACTTCCAGCAGAGTATCATCCGATCTGGTGTCAGGAATCAGCTCAGCTGTGTTAACTTGCAGTCTGACAGCACAACTGTAGAGGGCGCTGTGGTCAACTCTGGAAGCTGTGATCCACAGATGAGCTGTAACATTGACGTCCTTAGACCGGTCACCATCAACAGTGAAGTCTGACTGTTCCAGCTCAGTGTCCTGAATACCAGTATAGTATGAGTAGCGAAAGGGTGATAATAAAGAAGGTGCTGGGGTATAAGTCTGTGTCAGCAGCTCTGTGTCTCCTCTGTACCAGATGAAAGTGAGATTCGTAGCTGGACCCACACTCTTAACTTCACACTGCAGAGAGTACTGCTGTCCCTCCACCAGTGGACCAGTGTGGTTTAAGAAAAGAGAAACACTCTCAGGGATCTCTGTGGAGGCACACAACAAAACAAAACAAAACAAAAATACATACATATATATATATATATATATATATATTATGGCATGCCGTTCAGGAAAAAAACCTTGAATATATATATATAGCCTAAAGAGGCGCACACTGTTATATTTTTTTGTGATTTTTATTGAGCACAACTTCATTGTTAATGTTACCATTCTGTGGTGGCAGCCACTATTCTCCCCATCGTGCCTCCGTTAGCCCTGTGTCCTTGGGTGCCTTTAATACCAAGGCAATACCATTTGTCTTATTTTTGATTGTTTATTAATAAATATTTATTTGTTTTGGAAACACGCCTCTGTCCTTACTAACTTACCTGTGTCTCAAATTTTAAAATTGACTGCACATTGGGTTCAATTGTTAAAAAAAAAAAAAAAAAAAAAGATTCCAATGTCTGACTGACAACTAACCACCTTGGATAAAAACATCTGCTAAATGCATAAATATTAATGAAATGTAAACTACAACAAATGCTCAGGGTCATTGTCAGTATAATTGTCAGTATTAGCCTACCTCACGGAGCACTGTAATGACACGCAATGGAATTAGCTAAGCCATTGAATTAATAGGCTATGTGATCTTACAAAATATTAAAATGCACCAGAATGCAGGGAACGGCTATGAGTTCTTCAAAAATTTCCTGAGGGAGACCCCCAGACCCCCCCTCCTGCTCACTAACAGTTGCTCATTAAAGGAAGGGAACCATGGATTATTCTTTATAGTAGCCTATATAGCCTATTAAAATGTTAAAACATAGTTCATCACATGCAGCATACTTAGTGATGTAAGTTATGCTACAGGAAAGAAAGTGCCATCAGGTCAATACAAGCCCTGAGTGCCAGCCAAAAATCTTCACTTGCGCTTGAAAATTTTACAATTACACAAATTGCTAGATAGTTGGTGAGGGGGCCCTAAATTCTAATCTTTCATGGGGCCCAAAATTTCTGGCAGTGCCCCTGACCGAGGGTAAAGCATATCTTGGGGTGAAAGGCCCCTTGTGCCCACACATGCATCACCTTGAATGTAATCAGCTGGCTAGTAAGCGTCACTTACTGTAGATGATGATGGGTAAATTGGTGATGCATTGCCCATAAAGTTCAGAGTTGGCGTAGCACAGTATGCCATCCCCCAGTGACCAGTCAGTGCTATTTACACTCCAGTCCACCTGCTGTGTGTCATCTTTGCCTATAGGCCCCGTTGCTGACTCCCAACCCATATGTAAAGTTGGGTATGGAACTCTGCATGTGGCACTGGCTGGACTTCCATACTTCACCACCAGAACAGGAGGTTCAACAATGGGCTCTTTGCCAGTGCAGCTCTGCCCTATACCCCAAAACACAGTCACACACACAGAGAGAGAGAGAGAGAGAGAGAGAGAGAGAGAGAGAGAGAGAGAGAGATTAAATTGCATAATAAATTGGCAATTGAATAATGTAATGTCTTTTCAATTGCAGATTGCATTCTTATTTGAATTATGCAACAAATATGCTTCAATATGCACCAACAGACAAGCAAGCGCAGAGTAAGATGAAATAAATCTACCATGTACTCAAGTGTCTGTCTTACCTGATACTCCGTACAGACACAGAAGGTTGATCCCACTCAACACCAAAATGGAGATGATAAGGTCCATTCTCAGTGTGTTGTATGATGGTGTGTGTGTGTGTGTGTTCAGCATGAACAGTCTGTTAAAACTGAAAGAATTTACGAGAAGTCAATTGCTAGTCAAGCCCATTTCCTGAAGAAAACACACAAAGACACCCACACCCACACAGAAACTGATATGACTTCAATTAAAGGGACATCAGGCAGGCCTGCGGTTTTCTATCTCCGGAGCTCCATCTACAGTCGCCTTCTACATTCTCAACAATCGATGTAGATTTATTAGCAAACCAAAGAGTACGAACCAGAGATGATCATTTCCGTGCGTTACGTTGTCTCACAAGGTAGTAATAAATGCGATTTCAGTTTGATCTACTTTCAGTTTCTATTTTGTCAAATGCTAGAGACTGATGAGATAGCCATCGGTCACCCCGTATTGAACCATGTAACCATCAAAATGACTTTGAGGTTGGTAAATTAACAGTAAAAACGTTGCCTGGTGTCCCTTTAAGGTCAATATTATCTTAATCAAGACAACCCAGACAATATCAAGTTGTCTTCCCAAAATCTAATGACACTTAATGACAGAAATCATAAACATTTATGACTAGTTAGTGTTTACAGTATGTCAATTCATGACAGTCATGTCATAGTTATGACATTGTCATATCACTCTTCTGTAGGTCCTTTTAAATGAAGTGTTACTGAATGCTTTAGTCAAAAGAAAGATGTTTTAGTCAAAACTGAGCATACAGTATAGGCTACAGTATTGGCACTGCTCCAGCCCAATTGTGCAGTTTAGTTTTGGCTGCCATTTTGTTCACTTTATTGCCTTTTGTTTTCTGCGTAGATTTGGCTTAATAATCCAGCCCTCCCATGTTATGCACTCCTTCCTGTCTTTGTTAGATCTTAAATTGTGATCTCATTCAATCCTCAGTGATTCTGGACTACCCTAAACACCCTCTCTACTTCTCAAGTCTTCATCATAGTTAGGTTCGGGTTGGTTTTTACTTCAGCTGGAGGTTTCACATTGTGATATTGTCCTTTCTGTTGTTTTTTTGACATTATACTTTGCCTAGATCCTTTGTCTTTTTGTGTCTTCTTAGTTGCAGTTTTTACTTTACTTTCTTTTTGTTTTGTTTTAACTTCATCTAGGCTCTGCCCCAAGTTATTTGGATGACTGCCTGACTTCTGTCCGCATGGTGTCTTGTGGCCTTTGTGTTCAGACAACAACATGAGAAAGGCACGTGATCCACACAAAAGTGCAATTAGGTCTAAGCTATACTACAGGGCATCTCAGAATGAACGAAACTCGCCTGAAGGGGCAAGATTGTGTTTACTGTATGTCCTCTGGTCAGTAACATAGATATACAAATTTCACTGTGACAAATTAAAAACTCCTTGTGTCCTTATCTTTGGGAAGAAATCTGAATACCGGGCCTAAAGGTATACTCCAGTATTTAGCACTTTTAGCCCCTCAGGGTTTTCCTGGTGAACCAGAAGCTATGTGTTGACGCCCAGGGGGCTGGGCTACACAAACCTTCTGGTACACCAGTGATTCGCTCTCCTCCTCCGTTTTCGGAATAACCGGGGCAGCACGACGAATCAGGATCGTAGGGAGGGATTTCAGTGGGTATGACGTTTCTGTTTTGGTTCCCGACCTGGCGGTGCTTACGTGACGACACGTCCTACGTCACAAAGCTTCAACGTGAGTGGTCGAAGAGTCATGTCATTCATATGAGGTTGCTCCAACCACGTGCAAGCATCTTTTGACTAAACCACGCCTGCGGAGAGGCGTGAAAGGGCAGTGTGCCAGTAGCCTGTTACTTACAGGCTACTGGTTCACCAGGAAACCTCAGGGTGTCTAGAACGACATAGAGTGAATCACATTGAAATGGATGGATGAATGTTTGGTCCTGTTTTGGCTATTGGGCTCATTTAGAATGTTCCCTGCTTCAGTATGGCTGTCTTTAGCAAGATCATCAAAAAATATTTTTTTCGAAGATAAGGTACCTACCGATAGTTGTGTGTGTGTGTGTGTGTGTTTGTGTGTGTGTCTTGTTTATACATACATACATAGTATAATATAATGTATAATCAGGGGTTAAAGTGGGGGGGAGCGCGGAGGTACACAGTACCGGCACCTCAGATAAATGAACAATATGATCCTATTCTTCTTCTATACATTTTTCTTTGTTTGTGCCGACACAAAATATGAGAGTTCCCCCTTAACCACTGTGTATAATACATGTTTTTCTAAGAAAACAGGAAGATGTGGTAGGGCTCTTTATGCTAAGATGCACACAGGAACAACCAGATCAACCAGATGTGAGAGGAACAGAGAGTGAAGTCACTATCACAACACTGAATAACTATAATTTTATTATATTAAACACATGGTAGGCAGTCCATCGCAAGAGAAGATGTAGGAGTCTCCAACTTCATAGGTCCACTTCCAAGGAATTTTTCTAGAAAACGGATCATTAATTGAGTCACAGAACTCCGGCTGGCTGGAGTAGCAGATCATATTCGGATAAGGAGTAGTCATGATCTGCATTATAAACAAATGATTACGTCTAAAAATAAAACAACCACCCGGGAATGCTGTCTGTCTGTCGCATCACTGTGCCAAAACCCTGTCTGTTTTTAGAAATCTCCCTGAAGCATTTAAAAATAACCATTTTTGGTGACAGAAACCGAGAGGTACAACACATTACATTTACATTTAACTAGCGTGAGAGAAATCCTCAATGCCATGTCCTGATTTGGATCATGTTAGGCCTACTGCAGAATGAAGCAAACTACAAGCTCATCAAATGCATCAAAAATGTTATCAAAACTTATAAATTAAAAATAATCTCACAAAACCCGAGGCCCCCTAGTGGCCGAGGCCCTGGGCTGCAGCCCATGTTGCCCATTACGATAACGTGCCCTTGGCTGTTAGATCAGCAAGGTGTCCTTACTGCGGTCGCTGTGCCCGCTTCTGAGTGCGGCACTTTTAAAGGTGTTCCCAGAATTGCTAAGAGTGTGCCAGAAGTGACGATCAGCCGCACTAGCCTCCAGCAACTCAGGCGGGATGTTACATTTCTTCAAGGTTTCCCTCAGTGGATCTTTGTAAAGCCGTTTATTGTCCACCGGATCTTCTGTTTGCAGATCGTATGACCTGCGAGCATCTGGCGGGGTAGCCAGTGTTCAGGGCTATGGACAACATGGCCCACCCACCTCAGTTGTCTCATTTGTCTAGGGTTGTCTGTATGCTGGAGGACTGGGCCTGCTGGAGAATGTTGTGTGTGAAAGACAGTTCTCCCAGCTGAGACCAAGGATCCACTGGAGGAATTTAATGTGGAAAGCCTCAAGTTGTCTGATATGTCTTTGGTAAACTGTCCAGGACTCTGAGCCGTAAAGTGTAAACTGCTACTTTTGTTGATGTTCTTAGATGGTGATTCACAAATACTTGGGTACGGAGTCTGCTGAAGGCAGAGGAGGCTTGATTGTTTCTAGCCTGTATGTCATTATCAATTGAACATCTGGGAATTAAAATGCTGCCTCCCTCACTCACTCACTCTCTCTCTCTCTCTCTCTCTCTCTCTCTCTCTCTCTCACACACACACACACACACACACACACACACACACACACACACCAACTTTGGGGATTTCTAAGTAACTTTCTACATTACTTTTTGAATTTCTTCCACAAAATCACACCTACCGCAATCAGTACCACAATTACTACACCAATTATTATTCCAGTTTGGTTACCTGAAAAGAGAGAGAGACAGAGAGAGAGAGAATGTCAGCTTTTCTTTTTCTATAGCATGTTGCTTTCTCATCATTTGAAACGGTTGATCTACATCTATAAATAAAATGCGAGACTGGAATAGAAACAACAGCCAAGGTACAAAAACTAAACCAGGTGAATTTAATGCATCGTATATGTAACAAGTTGAATTATTGCCACTGATTTACGATATTATCTCAATATAAACACTCAACAGTTTAGTTTATAAATAAACCATTTATACCCATTCACCTATTTATAAAAGCATTTAATTTTACAAAAATATAATACACACACACACACACACAGCTGTGATGCATATGTAAAACACTCACCCTTCACCTCCACATTGACAATCATTACAGCAGAGATTTCTCCTTGGCTGTTTTTGATGATGCATTCATAAACACCCTTATCTTTAGCAGTGACAGAATCAGTCGTGAGTGTATCAGCGCTCTTCCCTGTCACCACATTGTTGTTGTGCCTCCACACATACGTAGGCCTGGGGTTGGCATCTGCCTTGCAGCTCAATGTCAGTTTCTTCCCCTCATCAATAGTTATGTTTCCAGTGGTGTTCACAACTATAGGTTTGTCTGGTTAAAAGACACAGGAAAAATTAAAGGGAATTGCCATAAGGATGCTATTGAGATTTCATTATCAGTTGTAGCTGTAAGATGGACATACAATATACTTCCAACTGAGTAGCATTCGATCTGGTATCAGGAATCGGCTTGGCTGTGTTCAGGTGCTGTCTGGCTGCACAGCTGTAGAGGGCGCTGTGGTCCTCTCTGGAAGCTGTGATTTTCAGATCAGCTGTAACATTGACATCTTTAGACTGGTCACCATCAACAGTGAACTGAGTGAAGTCTGACTGCTTCAGTTCTGTGTCTCCTCTGTACCAGATGATGGTGAGGTTCTGAACTGGAGCCACACTCTGAACCTCACACTGCAGAGAGTACTGCTGTCCCTCCACCAGTGGACCAGTGTGGGTTAAGAGAAACGTTACTTTCTCAGGGATCTCTGTAAAGGCACACCCACAAAAACAGAAAGTAGATAGATAGATAAATAAATAAATAAATGATATACAAACAAATAAATAGACAACTCTTCACAGTTTGCAGGGCATTACATTAATTTCAGCCAAAGCTAACCTGTTGTGAATTACCATTAAAATAATGTTGTGAGTGTATTGAACAGTAACAGAACAATGATGAAGTGTTCAATAGCTAACATAAAATATAATTGATCATTATTTAAAAATATATATAATGAATCATTTCGAAACATATTATCCATGCATGCATGCATCACAGTGAATTTAATCATAGCTAGGCTAGTAAGCTTCACTTACTGTAAATGATGATGGGTAATTTGGTCAGGCATTGACCATAAAGATCAGAGTTGGTGTAGCACTGTATGCCATCCCCCAGTGACCAGTCAGTGCTATTTACACTCCAGTCCAGCAGCTGTATGTTTTCTTTGATTACACTCCCCTTTGGTGCCTCCCAGCCCATATTTAAAGTTGCATATGGAACTCTGCATCTGGCATTGGCTGGACCTCCATACTCCGCCACCAGAACAGTGGGGTCAACGATGGGCTCATTGCCAGTGCAGTTCTGCCCTATAGCCCCAAACACACACACACACACACACACACACACACACACACACACACACACACACACAAACACACACAGAGAGAGAGAGAGAGAGAGAGAGAGAGAGAGAGAGAGAGAGAGAGAGAGAATAGAAAGGGAAAGTTAGTGAGCACCTCGGTATGTAATTACATGCAAGTAGCTGTGAAGGTACAGTAAAGTCACTGGAACAAAGAATTCCGGAAGCATTCTACCCTCAACTGAGTCATGCATGACAAGGACATCAATGACTTGTCAAGTTAGCATCCAAATTGATCTTATGTCAACTACATTTATTATAGACAGCGACCTGTCTATTGACCTCATCCTAAATAATTATGTTTGCATCAATACATTCAATAAAAAATTATGACCACCCCGCACAACGAAGCGGCAGTCATATAGGTTTAGTCAGAGTTTTTTTTTTTTTTCCATAGGCTAACAGGACAAGTAATTCAATTCAATTGAATTCAATTTATTTTGTAGAGCGCTTAAATACAGTACATTGTCTTGCGGGGCTTTACAGACAGTATGGTGAGTATACCCATGAGTAACAGGGGCAAGGAAAAACTCCCTTCGCTTACTAATAATTCATTTTTAGGAAGTAACAGCTGTTGAAAAAAAAAAAAAAAAAAAGAACGCCTATCTACATTGACCACAAGGACGTCAAAATTGTACATCTATCATTGTACTAATCTTGACGCAAAAACTCATGAATTCTTGCTTGCTCAGGAAATAAAATGCTGACAGATTCGTAGAAATTGATCTTGAAGAGATTTTTTTCTCACTGATGGTTGTGACATCCACGGTATCCTCAGCATCCTGTAGGCCTCCTGCCTTTTTGGGCTTGCAAGAGACACATTTCGACTCATTAAGTGACGAGATTGTGGTTACAACTATCTCATGTCCTCAACAAGCTACCTCAGTCCTTGAAGCCGTTTGAAATAAAGATCACACCAACACTAACGGAATTGGCCTACTCATGTTTTGATTTATATTTTGTTCATTAATTTATCATTGTGTGTACAGTAACAGACATATTGTTTTCAACAGCATAGATTACTATTAGCCTACTAATATTTGTTATTTAGGAATGACATTTAGTAAGCTTCAGCGTTATTCATTAGACTATCAGATAACAGTTAAAGCAAGGCTCCGCTTGAATCCTCTCTGGTTAAAGTGCATCTCTCTGTTGCTGTTGCTATGCTACGAACAACAAACATGACTTGATGGGCGTATTCTGACACATGGTGAAGGTTGGTCTGCTCATGGACTAGGTGTAATGTACAGTAGTAGGCCTAGGTTTAGCACCACTACCATAGTGATATAGAGTGAAGAAGCGTGGATTGATAGCTACGTGACCACAGACCACAGTGTGCACAGTGACACATTAACTGTAACTTCCTTTCAAGGTGTCATTTACTTAGAAATTGTGCATTTCTCGTCGCTGTCCATTTATAGTCTAGTAGCCAACTAGGTGAACCCGGAAATGTTGAGTACACCAAAGTTTTATTGCATAAATGTGATGTATGGGTCCCCAGTATACAAAAACTGCCGGATGCTAATTTGCATATGTTGAGCAATTTTTTTAATTAGCATAATTAGCATTATTAGCCAAATCGCCCATTTTCACCACATATTTTGCATTGTATGGCTAATTTCTATAATATGTCAATGGTGATAGATGTTTTGGAGGGTGCTGAAATTCATTTCTGACATCATCTTTTCAAATTATATCACATATCTATATTTATTTATTAATTTTAATTACTTTTAGACACAATTTTAGGTACTTTATGGTACTCATACAATATACACAATAATAATCCTGCTCCTCACCTAGACATCTCTCCACTCCTCTGCCCCACAATACCTCTCTGACCTTCTCCATCCTGACTCTAAGTCTAGGTCTCTGTGGTCCTCTGCCAAGGACCTGTTCTCCATCCTCCGTACCAGACTACGGAACTTAGGGGACAGAGCCTTTTGTGTTGCTGCCCCAACTCCCTGAAATACTTTGTCATCCAGCATACGCCATGCCCCCACTCTGACATCTTTCAAAAAGCACCTCAAAACACACATGTTCACTGAGGCCTTCAGTCCTTCCCCCTACTGTAAAGCGACCTTGGGTAGCTTGAAAGGCGTTATATAACTATTATTATTATAATAATCACGAATTTCAGAATCATGTTCTTGTGAATGTTGATGCATTGAGTGAAGTGAATGTTATTCCCTTCCTGACTCCTATGGTTCAAAATTACTTTTTGGATAAAAAATGTCAGTATCTTTTTGCATTTCTGGACTTAATATAACTTCGATCTTGCAACTGTACAATACATATTAATGAAATCTCTTGACACCCAATGAGATGACACCACCAAAGCCCATCACCATGTGTGATCAACTAGAACAACTACATACCACTAAAAATAGTAAAGACATCCACTGAGGAAATATGGCCCCTCAGGGGATATAATGTTCCGTATTCCGGCTCACAGGCCACCACCAAAATCTGTAAAGCCTTTTCCCAACACTCACATTGTCCAACATTTTTTAAGTTAACTAGTACACAAGACACCCTCACACACACAAAACCCACCAACACTACTACTCAAGACTAATATACAGTAGGAAGGTCCCTTGAACATGCATACAGCACACTGCCCCACCACTTCAATCACTCTTATCTCCCTGCCATCATATGCTCTCTCTCTCACTCACACACACACACACACACACACACACACACACACAAACACACACCAGACAGCCCCTAACATACATTCAGAACACTGCCCACAACACCCCCTCCCCACATACAACAACCACATCATCACCATGTCCTCTTCCCACATATAACAGCACACTTTCCCATCACACTTTCCCATCCCTTATCCCAAAATATTCATCCATGTCTGTGCAGTACTTTTCAAGTTATCTTTTACAAAAGACATACACACAGACACACAAAAACACTACTATTCCCATTATCATCTCCCCTGGTTCCTTCATGCTGTAGGTCCACACACACAACACACTGACTTATCAGGAACGTCCCTTTATCATCCATACATCACGCTGCTCCACCACCTTCATCTCCCTGCCTTCATTGGCCCCCCACCCCAACACCCACGCACACACAAACACTTCAGACAGCCGCATTAAGCACACTGCCCACCACACAACCCCCATCACCACCCCCTCTCCTCACATACAATAGTACACCATCACCATGTCCTCCTCGCACATATAAGTCAAGTCAAGTCAAGTCACTTTTATTTATATAGCACATTTCATACAACATAGTTGATCCAAAGTGCTTTTAAAATAATAATAATAATAATAATAATAATAATAATAATAATAATAATAATAATAAACAATAAACAAATAATAATAATAATAATAATAATAATATGCAAATGACCAAATAAAACAAACAAACAATAATAATAACAAAAATAAAAGAGGAAAGGGGTTTAGGGAGAATTAAAGGCTAGGGAAAAAAGATGTGTTTTTAACTTAGACTTAAAAAGATCAATGGTATGAATGGACCTAATGTGGGAGGGGAGACTATTCCAGAGCTGGGGAGCAGAAACAGAGAAGGCTCTGTCACCTCTGGTTCTAAGGTGAGAGGAGGGAACAGAAAGAAGAAGTTTAGAGGAAGATCTGAGGGGCCTAGAAGTACAGTAAGGACTAAGTAAATTGCAGATGTAATCAGGTGCTAATTGATGTAAGGCTTTAAAAACATAAAGTAACAATTTAAACTCAATTCTATATTTCACTGGCAACCAGTGCAGTTCACAGAGCACAGGAGTGATGTGATCGCGCTTCTTAGTTCCAGTAAGCAATCTAGCAGCAGCATTTTGAACCATTTGTAATCTAGCAATAGAAGAGTTGGGAAGGCCAAAATAAAGTGCATTACAATAGTCTAATCTTGAAGTGATGAATGAATGAATTAGAGTTTCCATGTCTTTAGCAGAGAGGAAAGATTTTAACTTTGCAATGGTTCTCAATTGAAAAAAACTGGCCTTCACCACACTGCTTATTTGATTACTGAATGTGAGTGAAGAATCCAGGTAGACTCCAAGGTTTTTTACTACACTACTGAAATTTGAAGATAAGGGACCAAGAGCATTACTCAGGTCCGATACAGAAGTAGGAGGCCCAAATATGATCACTTCAGTTTTCTTTTCATTAAGTTGTAAGAAATTCATGGCCATCCAACATTTGATATCATTAAGACAGTTAAACAGGTTTACCAAAGAGCCAGAGTCACCAGGAGTGACTGGAAGGTAAAACTGTGTATCATCTGCATAGCAATGGTACTGAACACTGTATTTTTCAAAAATTGATCCAAGTGGGAGCATATACAGTGAAAATAAAAGAGGGCCTAAAATGGACCCTTGGGGGACACCACACTTGATTGGAGCAGAGGAAGAGGAATAATTATCCAACCTGACTGAAAAGGTTCTATTGCTCAAATAAGACTTAAACCATTGCAGAACTGTGCCCTGTAGACCAACTTCAGCCTCCAGTCTTTTTACAAGAATGGAATGGTCTATTGTGTCAAATGCAGCACTAAGGTCGAGGAGAACTAGGAGGGCACAGGAACCAGAATCAACAGAGAGAAGGATGTCATTGTGGACTTTGATCAGGGCAGATTCAGTACTGTGTAAAGATCTAAACCCAGATTGGAATTTATCAAAAATGCTAAACTTGTTTAAATATGAGAGCATACTACCTTCCCTTGTCATCCCCTACTCCCTCAACATGACTCCCGACAGTTGAGTTAGCACCCTGAGCCTAAGATCTGCCCAAGGTAAGGGAGTTTTTCCTTGCCCCTCTCGCCCTTGTACGCTCCTTGTTGGTGCCCCCTCCAATCCAACCCACCACTTACCTATAATCCATCAACCAACTAAACCATCCTATGCAGCCCCATTCCCTCCCTTAAATAGATTCCTTGACAATGAGACAAATGTAGATTAAAAAACATAACCTCCTTGGTGGGGGTTACTACTGTACATCCCATACAAGACAAGGCCCTATCATCATCTTTTCAGACCCTTCATCCCTCTCTTTGTGTGCTTGGTGTTGTGTGAGTATGTTGCCATGTATATAATTTCCTCTGCAGGAACAATAACACAACACTGCACACATAAAGGTATATGATGACAGAACAGACAAGGACAGTACAGATGATGAGGCTGCATTTCCAATGTACAGTATGCTTTGTGTGGTCCAGAAGTGAAGCCCTCTTGATTAGCCTAGCATCTGGTGGGCTGACCTTGGTTGCCCAGACTCAGCAACTGGGCCCTCTTTGGATTTTGAAATACTTGAGCAGTCTTTAGGAAAGTCGTGTGTGGCCCTAGTGACTTGTGGGCCCTGTGTTGTATGGCATGTTTATAGAATCTTTTCATAGGTTGGTGATCACACATGCAAGATCTGATATCACCAAGTAATTAAGAGTCCAGGATCAATGTTAAACTTATTTGTCCTGGATCAATGTACTCTAATCCTAACCCTAACCTTAACCCTAGCCCTAAACCTAACCCATTGATCCAGGGCAACAAGTTCGACATTGATCCTGGACTCTTAATTACTTGGTGATATCAGATCTTCCATCACACATAGTGATAAGCTGAAGTGGTGTCATCTCATTGGGTGTTTTCAAGAAATCCCAATTAATATGTATTGTACAGAGCCAGGTTCCAAGTTACAGTGGTGATTTTGACATGATATTTTTAATAACTAAGGAAATCCACGCACAAATGATCTGAATGTTACAACCTCCAAAATAGCAGCAGGTGTAATAAAGTGAATTAGCAGGGGGAAAATATTGAGCAAAAGTAGTTATCCAAAGTAACTACGCTTCTAAGGAGGAACATTGTTCCACTGTCAATATGAGTCATGGTGTTGGAATATACTGTATATTGCTTTCTCGGTAACAACTAACTGTAGGCCTACTTGTTAGAAAATTTGCAAGGAACTTCTGTAAGTGTCCAAGTGATAGCAAAGTGATGTGCTGGAGGCATCTGTGAATAGATGTATTGATATTGCCACAATAGGGTTGCAGATATGGAGACATTCTTGTAACACACGTTAGCCTAACTGGCTGATATTGTTATGCATAGGAGGCAGAATTACTGTCAAATTGTATTCAAAGAGTGGGTGATCTCTTGCATTTTCTGGTCTGGTGTAGTGTTTTTTCTTTTTGTGTCCCTTGCTCCCTGTTAATTTTGCTACTTGTGCTTTATCATAGACACACATACATTATATATTGTATGTCAAATATCGGCCTTGCTTTTTCTTCCAGGAATGTATAATATCCAGCCTAAAAAAGATTCAAAACTATTTTGAATTTTCAAAAGTAGTAGGAGAGGGTCACTACATTTTGAAAACAATGCATCAACATTCACAAGAGCAATATCTACTATAAAATAGCTAAAATATGCCTAAAATTAATCAATGTTTTTTTAAAATAAATAAAGATACAGTATGTGATATGAAATTAGAAATGATAATGCCACAACTTAAATCAGCATCCTCTAAAACATCTAAAACCATTCATATATTGTAGAAATTCGCTATACAATGAAAAGTATGTGGTGGAAATGGGCGATTTGGCTAATAATGCTAATTATGCTAATTAAAAAAAATGCTCAACATATGCAAATTAGCATCCGGCAGTTTCTGTATACTGGGGACCCATACTTCACATTTCTGCAATAAAACTTTGGTGTACTCAACATTTCCGGGTTCATAATGGGGCTCTATGGGCTGGCAACTAGACTATTATGGTGTGTGCTTGTGTACAGTAGGCTATGTGTTGTCACACCATAAACCGTTTCCTGTCCTGTGTGGAACTCAACCTCTCTTTAAAAGTCAAGATTTCAAGTTTCAAGATGCTTGCTCTGATTTAAACAGCAGGTTTTAAACAGTAGAGCTGATTTGACACTTGTGCAGAAAAAGTCTTTCTTTCACAATACAGTGATGCCTCAAGAGCTAGTAGTGAAAATGACAAGATGAAAGTGGAGGAGGAGCAGATATTTGATGTATTATCTCGCACACCCACATTACTAGCCTCAATTACACGAGTTAGCCTACTACAGCTAGCCTAGCTGAATAGAAGCCACAGGCTAAACTATAGCCTTACATGAATCATAAGCAAAGAACTATGTTCCTCTGCTTGATGAAGCTAATGAAGTATTTTAATTTGGTCCCACCACACACACACACACACGTTTACTACATGCTTCCTTCCTCGGACGCTACACTACCTAGCATGGTTGTCTTGCTACTCATAAAGTTATCTCTATGTAATTTAACTCACACACACCAACAGTAAGGGAAGAACTATAGCCTAACATGAATAATAAGCTGAAATGCTCCATTAAAATCTTTCTAGGCCTGTGTTTGATGAAGCTAATGAAGAATTTTAATTTGGTCACACACACACATACATGCTTCCTAGCACGGTAGTCTTGCTGCTCATATAGCACCATGACATTTAACCCACACACACCAACAGATAAGCAAGCGCAGAGTAAGATGAAGAAATAAATCTTCCATGTACTCAAGTCTGTCTTACCTGATACTCTGTACAGACACAGAAGGTTGATCCCACTCAACACCAAAATGGAGATGATAAGGTCCATGCTCAGCGTGTTGATAGTGTGTGTGTGTGTGTGTTCAGCATGAAGAGTCTGTTAAAACTGAAAGAAACTACGGGAAGTCTCTACTCATGACCATTTCCTGAAATTGCGTGCACACACAGAGAGAGAGAGAGAGAGAGAGAGAGAGAGAGAGAGAGAGACCCTGATGTAAAATCACATTCCATCACTATCAGGCATTCAGAGTAGGCCTACCTCCTCCTCTCATTTTTGTCTGGGTATGGGAGACTCAAGCATAATAATGTTTTAGTTAACAGAAAGAATTTTTTTTTTTTTTTGTCAGAAGTGAGCATGTATTTGCACTGCTCCAGCCCATGATGCAGTTTAGTTTTGGCTGCCAATTTGTTTACTTTGTTGCCTTTTGTTTTCTGCGTGGCTCAGGTTTAATAATCCAATCCTCAGATGTTGTGCTATGCTTCCTGCCATTGTTAAATCTTCAGTGGTGATCTCATGCAATACACAGTGATTCTCCACTACTCCTCACCCTCTTTGCTTCTCAACTCTTGTTAATCAAACATCATAGTTTCACTGGGACTCTTTTCTTCTGTTTTTATTTTCTCTGACATTGCAATTTGCCTCATAGATTATACATCTTTTGTCTGTTTGGTCATATCCAGCCCATCTGTCTACGTTTCTCTTTGTATGAGGGTTTGGGGTTCTGTCTACTAAGAAACGATTGCTTTCAGTTTCTATTTCGTGGACTCGACACGAGAGCCATTGGTCAACCCGTAATGAACCATTTAATCATCAAGGTGACTTCGAGGCTGTCAAATTAAGAGTAACAACGTTGCCTGGTGTCCATTTAAGGGCTGATCCAAAAAGATTAGATCAGTCCTTGACCAATAGCCTATCACAAATTTGTGCTGCATTCGGTTCACTGACTGGATAGGACAGGATGTACAGTATATCCTATGTGAACGAAGCCAGTGGCCGGACTCCCCCAAACGGATCTATTGATGTACCCTAGCGGTGGCAAATTGATTTGCTCAGTGAGTATGTCCAGCTATAAGCCATCGGGATCTATTGTATTCAGGCATCTGTGGTGTTCAGCCAATCACAACATTCTGTGAGGACAGGGAGTCATTGGGTGGACTTGGATTGCTATGATTGGTTGGTGCAAAAGCCATACAAGTTACTTTCTATGGCTCTGGCCATACAGCTATCCTATTGCATGCAGGTGTAACGGAGGCCAGCTAGCGTGGCTAGCTTGGTGGTAGTGTGTAAATCCTCATCACCCAATTCCATGGGCGCTTCCAACACGCTGAGTTAGAAGCTCGGGCTTTTAGCTCAGTTGGTTAGAGCGTTCCACTCCCACGCCGGGAGTTTGTAGCTTGCGGGGTGGCGGGTTCGAGACCCGTGTGCGGTGCGGACCGCCACCGGCTACATTGGTGCCGTGACCCGGATGGGAGTGAGGATTTGGAGGGTGAGTGTAACGGAGGCCAGCTAGCACGGCTAGCTCGGTGGTAGTGTGTAAATCCTCATCACCCAATTCCATGGGCGCTTCTAACACGCTGAGTTAGAAGCTCGGGCTTTTAGCTCAGTTGGTTAGAGCGTTCCACTCCCACGCCGGGAGTTTGTAGCTTGCGGGGTGGCGGGTTCGAGACCCGTGTGCGGTGCGGACCGCCACCGGCTACACAGAGGCAGTTTGAAAATTTTTGCCACAAGGATATACAGTATCCATCATGACCAGACTATACTTGTATAATGTACAACCAAATTCCAAAAAAGTTGGGACACTTTACAAATTGTGAATAAAAACAGAATGCAGTGATGTGGAAGTTTCAAATTTCAATGTTTTACTCAGAATACAACATCGATGACATATCAAATGGTGAAACTGAGGAAATTTATAATTTTAAAATAATTTGATTTTCAATTTCATGGCATCTACACATCCCAAAATAGTTGGGACAAGTACACATTTACCACTGTGTGGCATCCCCTCTTCCTTTTAAAACAGTCTGCAAACGTCTGGGGACTGTGGAGAGAAGTTGTGGAGAGAATGTTGTCCCATTCTTGTCTATTACAGGCTTCTAGTTGCTCAACTGTCTTAGGTCTTCTTTGTCATGTATTCCTATGTATGATACACCAAAAATTTTCTATGGGTGAAAGATCTGGACTGCAGACTTGATGGTGCCTTTCTAGATGCGTAAGCTGGCCATGCCACACACACTCATGCATCTCCATACCATCAGAGATGCAGCCTTCTGAAATGAGCGCTAACAATAAGCAACAACAACTTGGGTTGTCCTTGTCCAGATGGTATGGCATCCCAGTTTTCTGAAAAGAACTTTGAATTTTGATTCGTCTGACCACAGAACAGTTTTCCACTTTGTCACAGTCCATTTTAAATGAGCCTTGGCCCAGAGAAAACGCCTGTGCTTCTGGATTATGTTTAGGAATGACTTCTTTTTTGACCTATACAGTTTTAGCTGGCTATAACGAATGACACAGTGGATCGTGTTCACTGACAATGTTTTCTGGAAGTAGTTCTAAGGCCGGTTTGTGATATCCATTACATTAGCATTCCTGTATGTGATGCAGTGCCATCTAAGGACCCAATGATCATGGGCATCCAGTATGGTTTTCCGGCCATGACCCTTATGCACAGAGATTGTTCCAGATTCTCTGAATCTTTGGATGATGATATGCACTGTAGATGATTATACCTTCAAACTCTTTGCAATTTTTATCTGAGAAACTCCTTTGTGATCTCGGACCACTACTTTTTGCCACAGCATTTGGGGAACTGGTGATCCTCTGCCCATCTTGACTTCTGAGAGTCAATGCCACTGTCAGAGGCTCTTTTCATACCAGATCATGTTGCCAATTTACCAAATAAGTTGCAAATGGGTCCTCAAGTTGTCCCTTATCTGAAAATTTGACTTTTCTGATCTCTTATTGCTACCCGTCCCAACTATTTTGGGATGTGTAGCTCTCATAAAATCCAAAATGAGCCAATGTTCGGCATAACATTTCAAAAAGTCTCACTTTCAACATTTTCCATGTTATCTATATTCTATTGTGAACAATATATAGGTTTATGAGATTTGTAAATTATTGGATTCCATTTTTATTAACAATTTATGCAGTGTCCCAACTTTTTTGGAATTCGGTTGTACATGATATGTTGTAGTTTGACTTGTCAGACTGAAAGGGAGATGAAATGGATTTGCGTAGGAAGGCAATGGCTAGGCAATGGCTTTATCTATTGATCTATTGTTGTTGAGATGGGTGACTGTTTGCCTCTGACCTCTGTTTTGGGAAGGTCTTGTGACTTGTGGCCTTTCTGTTCCGCTGACAACAACATCTGAAAGGCACATGATCGACAGAAAGTGCAAATTAGGTCTAGAGTATCAAGAAAGGGCAACCCAGAATGAATGAATGAATGAATGAATATATCAATCAAGCAATCAATGTCAGCTTTATTATTTTCTTTAGAAAAGGTTGGGATTCTACCCAGGAATGCATTTACATTTTGAAAAAAAAAAAAGTCGTGTCTTGGTCAAAATGTTCAGGTGATGTGAAGGTAACATTGAAAGGCATACTTTCTCAATGCCTTATCTAACCTGTGTGATCTGAACTGGGCTGAACTGTTAACATCCATGTTAATTTGAAGCTTTCCCGAATCTGCATAAACCCTGATGGAGCACAATATGGTAGGCTACTGTGCCTGAACCTCTACCAGCCTTTAGTTCTAACACATCTGAGTTATTTTCAAGGGATAATTGAGCAATCTGTTTCTCAGAAAAAGAGAACAAATCCGACTCCCACAAGGTCTAATTCCTACAGATGTAAT
>JAODXP020000029.1:23993073-24007366 GCA_027497455.2 Sardinella longiceps
GGCTATGTTCAGACTGCACTCCAAATCTGATTTTTAGCATATCTGATCAACATCAGATCTCTCTATCGACCGCGTTCACATTGCTTGTCATATCGGATCTCCATGTCCGCTAATCACCTGCCATATCCACGTGGGTTACTATGGTACCCCAACGCATCATGCCCACAAATAATAAACAAACCCGCGGAGGGTAGAATGCTGGTTGTTTCTCTCTCAGATGGTTAAGTGGGGCCGTAGCACACAGCTACAAGTAACAAGGAAGTATCAGAGATGGAAGAATAAAGTTACTCATCTTTATTTCAGTGCATCAATGCAGTCCAGCACAGCTGTTAGTTGCCTTTCTGATGCGTGGTTGAAAACTTTCACTGACGTTGCTTTCCACACGCGAGGTAAACCTTGCTTTCCACACGCGAGGTAAACTCCAACTTGCGGCAAATCCATAACGCGCACTGACACGTTGTTATAGCAAACGACACTGTTTTTTAAAAGGAGAATTAACATTGATCTCTCACTTCCGTCCATCTGCATTCCACGTGTTGATGTTTGTGTCACGTGACAAATGACGCAAGTGACACGGTGAAATCTTATCCCATGTGGAAAAGCTGTTCAGATCGCAGCATATCCGATATGAATCGCAATTGACACCACATGGGTATGTAGGGCGTAACAGATTCGGAAAAATCGGAATTCATGTGGTTTTCTGCTGTTCAGACCACCCGAAATCAATTCTAGATACAATCTGGATATGAAAAAATCGGATTTGGGATGCCAATCTGAACGAGGCCTTAGTTGCGCTCTTATTGTGTTGAGTTGGGCAAGGAATGGGAGGAGGGGCTTCCGTGGCTGCTTTTGGCAGCACGGGAGGTGGTACAGGACAGCACTGGTTTTAGTCCAAATGATTTAGTCTTTGCACATGATGTTCGTGGTCCATTGTCTCTTTTAAAGGATGATTTGGAGCAGTCTTCACCTCCTACAAATGTTATTGACTATGTTCATGGTTTTAGACGCAAGCTGTTTTTGGCCTGGAGGCTGGCGGCTGAGAATCTCACCAAGGCCCAGGGTAAGATGAAGAGGTATTTTGACAGGCGGGCGGTGGAGAGAACTTTCAGTCCTGGGGACCAGGTTTTGGCTCTCTTGCCTATGCCTGGGTCACCGTTCTGTGCGAAATTCGCCGGTCCCTATTCCATTGTGCGCCAGGTGACTGAGCGTGATTATTTGCTGTCAACACCAGATCGCAGAAAGTCTACTCAATTATGTCATATTAACCTTCTTAAGCCATATTATTCATCTTCCAGTGCTGGTGTTGGTGATCCGGTGAAGCCGGCTGCAGTGGCTGCTGTGCAGAAAGGGCCCAGTGTGTCTCAGCAGGTGGCAGCTGATGAGGATGCATTTGGTCCTGATGACGCAGTCCTACAACCGCGGCTTAAGAACTCTGAGACTTTGGCTAATTTGGATGAGTTGTTGTGTCACCTTCCTGTTCAGGGCAGAGAAGAGTTGAAGTCCTTAATCATGTCTTTTGATGTTTTGTTCTCAGACACGCCTACATGTACTGATTGGATTCAACATGATATTGATGTTGGCGATGCGCAACCAATCAGTCAGCGCTTCTACCGTGTCTCTCCACAGAAGCAGCAGTATTTGGAGACTGAGGTCCGGTATTTATTAGATCATGGTTTGGCTGAGCAGTCTTACTCCAGCTGGGCGTCGCCTTGTCTACTTGTAGGTAAGCCTGATAATACGTTCAGGTTTTGCACGGATTACCGGAAACTAAACAAGGTGACTAAACCAGACTCTTTCCCACTCCCAAGAATTGATGACTGCGTGGACCGTGTGGGTGCTGCGCGGTACGTCAGTAAGTTTGATCTACTAAAAGGATACTATCAGGTTGCGTTGACGCCACGTGCACAGGAAGTTTCAGCATTTATTACTCCATCTGGCCTTTACTCATATAAGGTTATGAGTTTTGGTTTACGTAATGCGCCCTGCACTTTTCAGCGCTTAATGAACAAAGTGATTACGGGTCTAGACGGGTGCGCAGTGTATTTGGATGATTTGGTTCTTGTTAGTGATACATGGGAGGACCATCTTATCCGCATCCGTGCACTCTTCGAGCGTCTGGTTGAAGCTAAGTTGACCATAAATTTGGCCAAATGTGAGTTTGCTCATGCAACTGTTGTGTATCTTGGTAAAGTAGTGGGGCAGGGCCAGGTTTCTCCGGTGAGGGCCAAGGTTCTTGCCATTGATGGGTTTCCTCCACCTTGTACCAAACGTGAGCTAATGAGGTTTTTGGGGATGGCGGGATACTACAGGAGTTTTTGTCCTAACTTTTCTTCTGTTGTTTCTCCCCTTACAGACCTTCTGAAAGGTGGGACAAAGTTTGTCTGGTCAGCAGCTTGTCAGAGTGCTTTTGATAATGTGAAGATGTTGCTTAGCTCGTCCCCTGTTTTGGCTGCTCCACGGTTGGATCAACCATTTCACATTCAAGTGGATGCGAGCCACGTCGGGGCAGGGGCGGTGCTTTTACAAACAGATGAGAGCGGTATAGATCGTCCAGTTTGTTATTATTCCAGGAAGTTTAATAAACACCAACTGAACTATTCGACAATAGAAAAGGAGGCTCTTGCACTGGTTTGGGCTCTGCAGTACTTTGACGTGTATGTGGGGGGTGGGGTACAGCCGGTGGTTGTGTATTCTGACCACAACCCTCTCACCTTTTACATTCTTTGCAGAACCCAAACCAGCGCTTGATGCGCTGGGCGTTGTTTTTACAACCCTACAATCTAGAAATTCGCCATATCCGAGGGGTGGACAACGTCATCGCAGATGCGTTGTCCCGCGCCTTGGATGATGGAAACTAAGTTTGTCCTTGTCATTTTGTCTCATGCATCTTCTCTCTCTTCTATGTCTCCTGTCTAGTCTATCCTTAATATGCTTTTCCAGGCGCCGGGAATTGCTGGTACTGGATGTGGAGGTTTGGGGAATGGGGGGATTAGTGGGATATATTTGACTGGTGGATTGGTGGTGTTTACTTAAAGCTTACTCATTACAACTGTTGGTGGTGGTTGGTGATGGTTAGTGGGTCTTTGACCTTTATGCCCTAAAATGATTTTTAGTGAAAAGAAAAAAAATATTTTTGTATGTTTGTTTACTCTTTGTCAGACGTCTCACTATGTGGTCGTCTGTTTTAAGAGGGGGGGTGTTACGACCCAGCCGGGTCTTCACTAGCCCCGCCCCCTTGCGCTCATGATGTCTGTCTGTGTGGTATCAGGTTGGCCGAGACGTGCAGGTGTGTGCAATTGCCCTTGATCAACCCCTGTACAAGAAGGCCTGGGTTCGGAAGGCAGATGGGCTCCCTCTCCTCTTGACGTCGTTCTTTTGTTTCTTTGATACATATCCCTAGACATACACTTGCACTACACCTTTCCTTTATTCACTACACTGACTTTTCTATACTTACTTTAATAAATATCTTATATTTTTGCTACCTCTGTCGTGGAACTCCCTTTTGTAGCTCATGTGAGAGCCAACATGCGTTACAATAGTTAGAAGGTAATGCATTTTGTCATTGTAGAAATACTGTGTAATGCAGTGTTTCTCAAACTTTTTGCCCCCAAAAATGTTTTTCAGTGACCATCTGCCCTCACGCGCCCTCGCCAAGCCACATGCTGCTATCCTTTAACCAAGTAATTTATAGAGTAGGCACTTAAAAATGCTTTAATAAACAGTGAATTACAGTTGTGCCTCTTATATTCAGTGAACAACTAATCTTTGGCCTTCAAATAATGACACAGGCTAAATTCCCATAATTTTATGGTAATCAATTCGCGGACCACTTGAGCTTGCTCGCGGTGTACCAGTGGTCCCTGGACCACACATTGAGAACCACTGGTGTAATGTCTTGCATGCTACAAATGACAGCTAAAAACACAATGCATCTGTGTGTGTGTGTGTGTGTGTGTGTGTGTGTGTGTGTGTGTGTGTGTGTGTGTGTGTGTGTGTGTTTAAAAGAACATGACAACAAACTGTCAAATTCACTGACAGCAACTCAGTGGCTGGTCTTGTGCTACTTACCTTAGGTTCTCTAGTTTACAGTTGGGATCCACTAGCAAAGAACAAAGATATTTCATCTCTGAGTCTCCTATTTTATTAAAATCAAGATTCAGCACTCTCAGGTGTGATGGGTTTGATCTCAGTGCTGCTGATAAAGACCTGAAGCCTCCCTCTGTAATACTGCAGTATACCAAGCTGTGACAAGAAAAAGGAAATATAGTCTTTATTTATTTTCAGTCAAAATGTGATTTCCAACATCACATTCTGTTCCAAACTAGACATATGTCATATCAGTGTGTAATAAAACACCACACACACTCTGCAGAGGAGTGAGATCTGCAGAATCCAGTTACAGTCAGGTGGGAATATATAATGGGAATAAAGGATACTGTGTGTTTTGGTTGTTTGGGGCAGCATTACACCAGAACATGCATTATACATGTATAGTACATATATAATATATAATATATGATAATGTTTTGTATATAATGTATAGTATGAAATACTGCATATGAAAGTTTTGCGAACTAAAGTTTGTGGATATTTCAAGTGGTTGTACAGAAAGGGTGTGACGCAGCAGGACTATCAGTGAGTTACATTTTGTGCTTTTGCTGCTATCTAGTGAATGTGAGGATGAATGGAACTTATTAGCAATTATGAGGACATTATCTAAATATTTCTTTGTGAGAGTAATAATGCATAGTGTTAGAAGTTAATGCATTTTGTCATTGAAAAATATTGTGAAATATCATTTACATGCTACAAATAGATAAACACACAATGTCTCTCTCTCTTTCTCTCTCTCTCTCTCTCTCTCTCTGTGTGTGTGTGTGTGTGTGTGTGTGTGTGTGTGTGTGTGTGTGTAAAAGACCATAACAATAAACTGTCACTGTCAAATTCACTGACAGAAACTCAGCGGTTGTTCGTCTTGTGCTACTCACCTTAGGTCATCCAGTTTACAGTTGGGATCCCCTAGAAGAGAACAAATATGCTTCATCTCTGAGTCTCCTACTTTATTCCCCTGCAGATCCAGCTTTCTCAGGTGTGACTGGTCTGATCTCAGTGCTGCTGATAAAGACCTGAAGCCTTCTTCTGTAATACTGCAGTATGCCAAGCTGTGAGAAGAAAAGGGAAATATAGTCTTTGCTTATTTCAAATTGTGATTTCCAACATCACATTCTATTCCAAACCAGACATATGTCATATCGGTGTGTTTTGGTTGTTTGGGGCAACATTACACCAGAACATACAGATAGGGTGTGAAGAAGCAGTACTACCAGTGAGTAACATTTTGTGCCTTTGCAGCCATTTAGTGAATTTGAGGATGAATGGAACGATGAGGACGTTATATAAATATTTTTTTATGAGAGTAATAATGCATGGGTTTCTATGCATATTGTCCTTGGAAATTTACTGTGAAATGTCATGCTACAAGTCAAGTGACACATGGAAATTTCATTAACTAGTTTGTGGATATGGTGGTTGTCCAGACAGGGTGTGAATCAGTATGCCCCCTAGTATTACATTTTACATTTTGTGATTTTGCAGATGTCTAGTGAATGTGAAGATGTGGACGGGTGAGGGGTGGAGTTTTTCTCTGAATACAAAAACACTGAACAACTCTAGAGGGTTCATCAAAACATCCCAGAAAATCATCCAACTGCTCCTATAGCTACTCTGGAAGATGTTCAGGACACACTGTCTACAACAACCAGCAGAAAATGTCACCCACCCCTCTCTACTGTTGCCATCAGGGAGACATTACATGGCTACCACAGCCCCATACATCAAGGATGAGAAACAGTTTGTTCCTAAGGACCATCACTGAACTGAACTCACTTCCCCTCCACCTACATCACGTCACACCCCTTCACCCTGACATCACATATTGACTGCTAAGAGTCAGGAAGTTTTACCTTCATTCTCAAGGCACCAATTGCTCCAATACCATGCCTGCTTATTATAGTGTCACTTCAGTACAACCTCACCCCCAGCTCTATTAATTTAAAGTAATCATGACATCATTCACTCACTCCAGTGTCTGCAGTCTGCCTGCTTATTATAGTGTCACCTATTACAGAATCTCCAGTTCTGTTAATTAAAGAGAACCTATGCAGGATCCGGTGGCGTCATCCAGTAAGCTAACAACAAAACAAAGCAGTTATTTAGCGTTTCTGCCAATAATCCTCCATTTAGAATTGCATAGTCAATGGTGATCGCCGCTAACAAAATGTATCGACAGTGAATGCGCTGAGAAGTCACAAATCGCGTTGTAATTCAAACAGTAAACTCTGGCTAAGTCACGTGACCTAGCTTGCTTGCTAAGCAAAACCTACGATAGCCGGGACGCGCTCCCTGATCTTGCATAGGCGGTATCTGCTAGAGCTTAGATCGGGCCCAACAAATTGAGCCCGACCCTACCGAAGACCGATCATTTTCTGCCCAAGCCCGGCCCGACCCGAGAGATAACGTGTGATAATGAGCCCGAGACCGATTTAAACCCGACATGTTAAATAGCCCTAATAATGGCCTACTTTTGTAACTGCATGTTCAACAACAATTCCGGATTGACTTACAGACATTTGTTCAGCATATTCTTGAGGCATATTGCCTGTTGACAAGACTTCATGTCTGTGTTGAGGTCCACGCCTTTCTGTCATACCTTGTGCTGACACACAGCTCTGCGCACCTCTCATTCACTGAGATTAGATAGGCTACTCATTCATTCATTAGACTGTCATGCTGGCAAATCCACGAAAAAATTAATAACCAGAAGTTTTCTGGCAATAGACAGAGGTTATAATGCGTTGTGCGCTGCAACGTTTACCTTTATTGTATTCAGAAACACCGTAATTTCTCCAAATGTATCCACTTTCACTTTCGGTTCCCACGCGAAAGAAGCACGATTTTACTGACAAACAAACTTGATGTTTCCTTATGCTTTCCACTGGACTGGATTAATTTTATTTCATTTTTTCCCCCATCACATTAGAAGCTTTATATTACGTTATAGGTCTGATGTAGCCGACAGAGCGCAGCTGACAGGTGCTGCTCAACGCTGCGCAGAGCTGTCCAAACATATTTTTTTCTATTAATCACCTTGGGCTTAGATAACATTTTTTGCTGAGTTACTTAACCATAATACATACAACTTTATTGGGTGTCAGCGTCATAGGCTAAATAAATAAATAAAAAAAAACATATATAAAGCATAGGCCTATTTATGGAACATTGATCATGAGCCCGGCCCGGCCCGAGCCCGATAGATTGACGGCAAATGTCAGCCCGAGCCCGGCCCAAGTTCGGGTAGGGCTCGGGCCGGGCTCGGGCTCGGGCAGCGAATCTAAACTCTAGTATCTGCCTCTAGGAGGGTCGGACAATCTCGTGAAGGGGCTCGTTTTACTCCGGAACATGTCATTTATCAAGTCTAGTGAGTTCTAGGCAATTTACATAAAGGTGTAATGAATAGGAAACGTCGAAATTTTACCTAAAAGTTGCATGTGGTGGCTTTAAAATGACTAACATCTTTAACTGACCTCAGTGTCTGCAGTGTGCAGTGGGGATCCTCCAGTAAAGCACACAGCTGAGTCACTCCCAAGTGTTCTGGTATTAATCTACTCAGATTCAGTTCAGTCATGAGTAAGGGGTTTGAACCCACAGCTGAGATCACAGCAGCACAGGCTTCCTCAGCAGCAGCACTTTTAAGGAACCTGCAGAGGAGAAAGGATCAAAATATTGGTGTCTTCATGTGCTATCAGAAATATTGACTGAAATATGCCTTCAAAATATTAACAGAAATATGACTTCAGAGCTCAAGCAGTGAGAACCCTCTACTCTCAACATGATGGGCCCTATTTTGACGACGCAATGTCAAATATTGTGTGACGGAACGACTTGACAAGAACGAAGAGTGCAAAGCGCCTGGTTAATTGCTATCACACCAGCTGATCTCCTCCTTGGCATTTAAAGAAATTAAAATATTGGATAGCTAGCAAGCTCACACGTCGGGTCTAGTAATAGTCAGAGCCGTAATGTCTCTAGTGATATTAAATTGATGTCTAAAGGCTGCACAAGACACGAAGGAAGCTGATTTAGTCCTCGAATATTCATTTGAAAGCGAAAGTAAACTTGATTCTCCATTTAACTTCCCCCCTTCTTATATCCTCACGTGTTTTCTGTTGCAGGCTAATAAATTGTGGTTAACCACATCTTCCTGGACATCATAATGATTTTCCAATTGTAATAATTATTGTTGTGGCCTTCGTTGTTATGCTGGAACGAGGACTGCATTACCTACTGCATTGTGCACCCATAAAATACAGGATGCGTGACTGACGAATGACCAGGTTTTTCCCAGTCAATGGTGTATCCTTTTTTGCATCTGTATAATAGCATCTGTTGCCCTTTGCGCCTAGCCACACCTTCGAGGATGCAAAGTCATTTGCTAATTAGACAACGTGAATTACTTGACCGAAAAACGAAGCATGCACTCGCACAAAATAGCAATGACAGCTTGCGCCAGTTGCAAATGCATGGTGCACCGTCTGCATGATAAGGCCCGATAGTTCCGGTCCTTGATTGTGATTGGTTGAAACACGTTTGATGCCATTTTAAATTCAGCATTTAGCACGGCTCCAAGCGCATTTCGTTCTAAACTTCTGCGCCATAGGAAAGTGAACAACAGAGCTGTGCTCATGCATAAATTGGCAACCATTCAGCGGAGGAATTGGTTTCAATGAATAACTCGCTTTCTAGTAGTCTAGTAGCCAACTAGGTGAACCCGGAAATGTTGAGTACACCAAAGTTTTATTGCATAAATGTGATGTATGGGTCCCCAGTATACAAAAACTGCCGGATGCTAATTTGCATATGTTGAGCAATTTTTTTAATTAGCATAATTAGCATTATTAGCCAAATCGCCCATTTTCACCACATATTTTGCATTGTATGGCCAATTTCTACAATATGTCAATGGTGATAGATGTTTTAGAGGGTGCTGAATTCATTTCTGACATCATCTTTTGAAATTATATCACATATCTATATTTATTTATTAATTTTAATTACTTTTAGACACAATTTTAGGTAATTTATGGTACTCACAATATACACAATAATAATCCTGCTCCTCACCTAGAAATCTCTCCACTCCTCTGCCCCACAATACCTCTCTGACCTTCTCCATCCTGACTCTAAGTCTAGGTCTCTGTGGTCCTCTGCCAAGGACCTGCTCTCCATCCTCCATCCCAAACTATGGACCATAGGGCACAGAGCCTTTTGTGTTGCTGCCCCCACTCCCTGAAATACTTTGCCACCCAACATACGCCATGACCCCACTCTGACGTCTTTCAAAAAGCACCTCAAAACACACATGTTCATTGTCAGTCACTAACTGACCCCCCACCCCACCCCCCGCTACTGTAAAGCGACCTTGGGTACCTTGAAAGGCGTTATATAACGAATTTCAGAATCATGTTCTTGTGAACGTTGATGCATTGTGAGTGTAGTGAACGTTATTTCCTGACTCTTATGATTCAAAATTACTTTTTGGATAAAAAATGTAAGTATCTTTTTGCATTTCTGGAGGAATAAGCTATACAGCTGCTTGACATAACTTGGATCTTGCAACTGTACAATACATATTAATGAAATCTCTTGACACCCAATGAGATGACACCACCAAAGCCCATCACCATGTGTGATCAACTAGAACAACTACGTACCACTAAAAATAGTAAAAAATGTGGCCCCTCAGGCGATATAATGTTCGGGATCACTGGCCACCACCAAAAACTGTAAAACCTTTTCCCAACACTCACATTGTACAACATTTTTTAACTAGTACACAAGACACCCTCACACACACAAAACCTACCAACACTACTATTCAACACTAATATACAGTAGGAAGGTCCCTTGAACATGCATACAGAACACTGCCCCACCACCACCACTTCTATCACTCTTATCTCCCTGCCATGTTCACTCTCTCTCCCTCCCTCTCTAGCCCTTTTCCCATTGCAACGCGGTATAACGGCGGGTCGTAATACCGTGTCCAACCCCGCGTCAAGCAATGGGAACGCAATTCTAACCCCTGCCCAAAGCCGTGTCGCTGGCCTGTTCTGGGGGTTGACCTAGAGGCACAAAGCGTAATACGTAACACGCAAAGTCGGGCGGGTTTAATGACGTAACCTATGCGCTGCTCTTTTTTCATCTGAACCACGTGAACTTGAGAATGTAAACAATCCATACGGAGATCTAACTAGCAATTAAGCTAGGTTACAGGCAGCAATAGGCAGCTAACTGGTAACTCAAGGCATAGCAAAAACAGTCATACAAACAGAAAGCAAACCCATGGAGAATAAACAACACTTGGCTTGATCAACCATAAATCACATTATGACCGTCCCTAAGCCTATGCGCTGCTCTTTTTTCATCTGAACCACGTGAACTTGAGAATGTAAACAATCCATATGGAGATCTAACTAGCAATTAAGCTAGGTTACAGGCAGCAATAGGCAGCTAACTGGTAACTCAAGGCATAGCAAAAACAGTCATACAAACCCATGGAGAATAAACAACACTTGGCTTGATCAACCATAAATCACATTATGACCGTCCCTAAGCCTATGCGCTGCTCTTTTTTCATCTGAACCACGGAAACTTGAGAATGTAAACAACAAATCCATACGGTGGTCTAACTAGCAATTAAGCTACAGGCAGCAACAGGCAGCTAACCAGTCACGAAAAGCATAGCAAAACCGGTCATACAATCAGAAAGCAAACCCATGGAGAATGAACAACACTTGGCTTGATCAAATCACATTATGAAGCAGCTACTTTGACAACTACTGTCACCGCAAGCTCACAATCTCGCACCACCACCAGCCTACTGTCATGACATGACCGTCAAAACCCACCAATTTAGCTTTAAAAATCCTCAATGGTAGCAGCATTTATAGAAGTAGAAATCCACAAACCTACCTGTCCTTGTAAACTGCTCAAAAGGACCATGCTTTTTAATCCACAGAACCTGCTTGGATAACGTAGCCAGTCTTGCAGTTACCTGTCTGAAACGGTAGCCTAGCAATTTTCTTTTTTTTTTTATTAGCCCAAGTGTTTAAATGTCAATGCCTGAACTCTAATGCTGCTGTTGCTCTGTTGCTGTCAGTCACGCCCACTTCAGACGCTGGTCGTTGTCCGTTCCCATTGAACTCGCTTCGGCAAAAAGACTACCCCCCGAGGTGGGTCGAAAAGCCGAGCCGAGTTGATGCGGCAATACGGCTCCTCAATGGGAACGGAACAGCGGGAGCGCGCTTGAGGCGTGTTTAACCCGCTATATTCCTCAATGGGAAAGGGGCTTCTCTCTCTCTCTCTCTCTCTCTCACACACACACACACACACACACACACACACTCACACAGCCTCTAACATACATTCAGAACACTGGCCACAACACCCCCTCCCAACATACACCCCCACATCATCACCATGTCCTCTTCCCACATATAACAGCACACTTTCCCACCCCTTATCAAAAAATATTCATCCATGTCTGTGCAGTACTTTTCAAGTTATCTTTTACAAAACACATATACACACAAAAACACCAATACTCCCATTATCATCTCCCCTTGCACCTTCATGCTGTAGCCCCACACACACACAACACACTGACTTATCAGGAAGGTCCCTTTAACATTCATACATCACACTGCTCCACCACCTCCATCTCCCTGCCTTCATTGCCCCCCACCCCAACACACACACACCCACGCACACACAATCACATCAGACAGCCGCATTGAGCACACTGCCCACCACACAACCCCCATCACCACCCCCTCTCCTCACATACAATAGTACACCATCACCATGTCCGCCTCGCACATATAAGAGCATACTACCTCCCCTTGTCATCCCCTACTCCCTCAACATGACTTCTGACAGTTGGGTTAGCGCCCTGAGCCAAAGAAATGCTGTATGCTCCTTGTTGGTGCCCCCTCCAATCCAACCCACCACTCACCTAATCCATCAACCAACTAAACCATCCTATGCAGCCCCATTCCCTCCCTTAAATAGTTTCCTTGACAATGAGACAAATGCAGATTAAAACATAACCTCCTTGGTGGAAGTTATTACTGTACATCCCATACAAGACAAGGCCCTATCATCATCTTTTCAGACCCTTCATCCCTCTCTTCGTGTGCTTGGTGTTGTGTGAGTATGTTGCCATGTAGGCTATATAATTTACTTTGCAGGAACAATAACACAACACCGCACATATAAAGAGAGAGATGAAGGTATATGATGACAGAACAGACAAGGACAGTAGCCTGGGTGTTTTCAAGAAATCCCAATTAATATGTATTGTACAGAGGCAGGCTCCAAGTTGCAGTGGTGATTTTGACCAGATATTTTTAATAACTAAGGAAATCCACACACAAATGATCTGAATGTTACAACCTCAAAATAGCAGCAGGTGTAATAAAGTGAATTAGCAGGGAAAAGTAGTTATCCAAAGTAACTACGCTTCTAAGGAGGAACATTGTTCCTGTCAACTGAACACATAGAACATTTGCAGGTTTCCTATTCTGGCAGTCAATATGAGTCATGGTGTTGGAATATACTGTATATTGCTTTCTCAGTAACAACTGTAGGCCTACTTGTTATTCACAAAGAAAATTTGCAAGGAACTTCTGTAAGTGTCCAAGTGATAGCAAGTGATGTGCTGGAGGCATCTGTGAATAGATGTATTGATATGAATTTGCCACAATAGGGTTGCAGATATGGAGACATTCTTGTAACACACGTTAGCCTACTGGCTGATATTGTTATGCAATAGGAGGCAGAATTACTGTCAAATTGTATTCAAAGAGTGGGTGATCTCTTGCATTTTCTGGTCTTGGTGTAGTGTTTTTCTTTGTGTGTCCTTGCCCCCTGTTAATTTTGCTACTTGTGCTTTGTCATAGACACACATACATTATTTTGGGGCTCTAAAGTTCTGATTTCTTTAGACCAGGGGTGGGGAACAGTTTTAGTCTGAGGGCCACATTGACTTTGGCAAAGTAAGCGGAGGGCCACACATTAGATGACTGCAATTAAACATTACACGGTTAAATGGTACAAATGAATTTGACGCAATTATTGTAGACTACAGCATAATAAAAGCTGCCTCTACCATACAGTCTTTTATAAATCGGAAAATGGTTTGCTGTGTTTGACAATTTTGTGACACAACATACAGCTCACTTTTGGTCCTGGTAGACTGCTTTGTAAAGATACTCTGCCTGGCAGTGCAGAAAAATTTAAGGGCATTATTAGCATGTTTTATATTGAAGAGTTTGCTAATATTGTATTCTTTGAAGACAGATACTTCCCTGACATTTCAAACAGAAAACCTTTCAGACACAAAATAGTAGCAAAATATTTTGGTGTCCATTCTTTGTTAGATACTCAACTGTCAGAGACAACTTATCTCTTCTTTACTGTACTCATCTTGAGGTTTTTTTCCCCTTTAAATTGTATGGGCATTCTGGGGAGCCACATTGAAGCACAGTGGGGGCCACATCCGGCCCCCGGGCTGCATTTTGCCCATGTGTGCTTTAGACCTGCATGTAGATATCTTTAGTTAATATAAAGTCTAGTCACTTTCATATGAGTATTCCAATCAGAAATATGTACTGTATACTGAAAAAATGTTGATGTGATCAATACTTTTTTCGCCAATGTATGTCAAATATCGGCCTTGCTTTTTCTCCCAGAAATGTATAATATCCAGCCTAAAAAAGATTCAAAACTATTTTTAATTTTCAAAAGTAGTAGGAGAGGGTCACTACATTTTGAAAACAATGCATCAACACTCACAAGAGCAATATCTATTAAAAAATACCTAAAATTATGCCTAAAATTAATCTAATTTTAAATTTATTTAAAATAAATAAAGATATGTGATGTGAAATTAGAAATGATAATGCCAGAACTTAAATCAGCATCCTCTAAAACATCTAAAACCATTAATATATTGTAGAAATTGGCTATACAATGAAAAGTATGTGGTGAAAATGGGCGATTTGGCTAATAATGCTAATTATGCTAATTAAAAAAATTGCTCAACATATGCAAATTAGCATCCGGCAGTTTCTGTATACTGGGGACCCATACTTCACATTTCTGCAATAAAACTTTGGTGTACTCAACATTTCCGGGTTCATAATGGGGCTCTATGGGCTGGCTACTAGAC
>JAODXP020000029.1:24007466-24023492 GCA_027497455.2 Sardinella longiceps
GTTGAAATGTGTGAATATAACATATAACATGTAACATAACATATAACGTAACATATATGCATATAACATACTGTATTATACAATACAGTATATAACATAACAATATAACATAATGTAACATACAATTGAAAATAAAAAATTAAATCCCAAACAATCACTTATGTCTTTTTCTTAAAGAACCAGAGTATTTATAAATGTATAGATATTTCATCTACATGCAAATCTATTTTAGCATCACTACAAATGGATATTTTGAGGAACTTCTTATAAAGTTTTTAGAAAACTATTAAAATCAATATTTAACTTAATCAATAAATAGAGTTGTGGTTTTGCAATAAGTTGTCCAATAAATGTCCTTTCTTTTATGTTTCAGACTCCCAACTGGATAATATGGCTTTATAGTTCCTGCATCATTGTTTTACCTGCTACCTGCTTTAAAAGTGGAGCGTCACTATCCACTACATAAGTATAACACCCACCTCTTGGCAGCATCTGACAACTCACTTTGCATATTTATGTGATATTTTATTTGGATTTTAATCTAAAGGAGAATGAAAAAAAAATCTAAAAATACATCTGCCTATATCATTGGCCATTAGTCAAGAAATTGGTCATTAGTCTGGTTATTAGTTAAAGTTACTAGTATCTAAAACAGACCTGGGAAAACTAATGCAAAGTTCACACTACCCGATATTAGCCACGACACGACAAAACACTACTCTCCAGTAGTAGCTATCCAGTGTTCACATTTGGCGACTCAGATTTTTAGTATTGAGAGTCTCACAGTCGGGGGCGAGGCTGATCTGCGACCTCTGTGTTCAAACTACAAGGCCTGGTACAGACAGAGCCAAGGCTGCGCTGAGCGAATGTGCATGTTCGTATAGCCCTCTACATAATAGGCTACATACAGGCTACCTGTATCTGCTGAATTTGTTTGCCTGCTTTCATCTTTAGATTGCCTACTATTTCAACATTGTTTTTGTTGCAAAAGTATTTTAGAATTATTCACAAGGTGTCTGGATAGCCAATTTTATCTTCTGATAGAGGGTCTCCATTGCTTGATGAAAAAGTGCACCTTTAAATACAGTTTTGGAAGGCTATTGCATGGCGAAGAAGTGCAACTTTAAATATGGTTTGGAAGCTGAGTTTGAAAAATTTAAAGACGACAACTTGAGTCAAGTTTCTTGATTGGCTGTTGCCCTGTGAATTGTTTGCGACTTTTCCCAATATCTATGCTAGATGTCCCCTGACAACTCGCGTCAAGCCCACAATTGCCATAAATCGTGACGGAGAGTAATTCACACATGACAACTTGCGCTCGCAGATCCACTGCCGAGTTTCCCCACGATTACCTGTGATTTCTAATCGACCCTGCAACCTCAGAATCGTCTCTAGAATCGCAAAATGTGAACTGGCTTTAAGGCCCAATGGCCACATGCGGCCCGTTGAGCTATTTAATCCGGCACGTGGAGCCTTCCCAAAATAGAATAATTTCTCATTTAGCCAAGGTGACTTAGGTTGTAGGCCTGATTTATCAAATTTGTTGTATTCATGAAATACAAATCCCCCCTTTGAACACTGCATATTAACATGTCCTCTGAAGAAGGTCGGGTTACTGGTTTGAGACTTGCCAATTTACCAGCACCAACCGTTTGACTGTTATCGCGGGGCCCGTTAGTGCAAAATTGGTTTTTGGTATTTTTTGCCCTCAACAGTGCCTTCCAGGTAGCCGGGCTCCGCCCTACTGGTGATGCAACGCCTTCGGCTCAGCTACACACAGCAGGGCCACAACCTCGTTCAAGTACATTCCCTGATCCCGCTACAGCGGGATCTCCACCCACTTTTTCGGGAACCAATCAACTTTGAGCAGCTCCAACGGCTCTCAGTCCTGTTCAAGCAATTCCCTTTGCGTCACATACGTCAGAGGAAAGAGTGGTATGATTGGTTTGGCTCCGGCACAGCATTTTCTAACATCGACCAGTAGCAAACCAAGGCATTTCAGGGAGGCGGGTCAACCATGCATTTTGAGAAACGTTGTTATACGGGCTCTTGGTCAGACCATAGTCTCGTAGAGCTTTGAAAGTCGATGGCAATCAGGCTACTTTCCAGGCAGCGCTGCCTTCAAGGCACTACTCCCCTCAGTTTCGGGTTAGGATGAGGGTTGTGGGGGTTAGGGTTAGGAATAGGGTAAAGGTAGTGCCTTTTAGGCTGTGCTGCCTGGAAGGTGGCGTTGGGGGCAAAAAAACACCATTGAGCATCAAAATCTAAAAGCCAATGTGGCCCTTTGGCCAAAATAATTGACCACCCCTGATCTAAACAATGGTACATCCTACCCAGTGACAAAAGTTCTCATCAGCATAAGCATTGAAAACAATGTTCCAGTTTCCTTTTGTATGTATGTCGATGGGGCGATGGTGCCATAGTTGGTAGAGGTGCCATTCGAGCCCCACTTCGCCTGAACCCATCGAGGTGTCCTTGAGCAAGATACCTAACCCCAAATTGCTCCCGGCGAGCAGGTCGGTGCCTTGCATGGTTGCCTCTGCCACCAGTGTGTGAATGGGTGAATGTGAGGTATACATTGTAAAGCGCTTTGAGTGCTCATAGGAGTAGAAAAGCGCTATATAAATACAGTCCATACAGTCCATTTACCATGTCTATATCAGCAATATAAACTAGAAAAGCTCTCAGAGAGCACAGACCAAGGCAATATGGTCACCGACACCATATAAATTTGCAATTTTAATTCCACATGGTGTCCTGGATCACCAATTACCAGCAAAAAGTAATCATCTGTTACTTGTCCCAATACACATGTTGTCTGAAAATTTCATCCATATCCGTGCAGTACTTTTTGAGCTATTTTGTATGCAGACAGACAGACGCCAGTAAAAACATGACCTCCTTGGCAGATTACATTTTTATATTTCTGTATTGAGCAGAACTAGGAGTGTGATTTGCTAACAGGAGTTAGACTGCTAAAGTTAGATGTCAGGTACAGTACATAACAGCCTAGCATTTAGAAACAATAAATACATAAGTCTATATACAAAACTGTAGATAAACAGTGAGGGATTGATGAAAATTCACATACCTGTGAGGTCTACAGATTTCCGTTTTTGCAGTTTTACAAGCTAAAAATAAAAATAATTTGGTGTAAGTTAGTACAATCCATTAGCCTAGAAATCTTGTCAAACCCTAGCGGCAGCAAATAGTTTTTCCTCAGCCAGTACGTCTAGTCACAAGCCATAGGGACTAAGGATTGGTTTGACATCAGTGGTGTTACACCAATCACAATGCTCTACTGAATGTATGTTGCGTCATTGGACAGGCTTCGCCAAGAACAGTGGTTGTTGGAATTAGCGTCATTTATTTCATTTCACTGATTGGTCATAGTGCTATCTTATTGTATACTGAAGCAGTATGAAAGACAGCACTTATACTTAGAGTATTCGCCCCTAGGATTAAGCCACAGTCTATCCTTCCTGGCCAGACAATACATTATATGCTACATTCTGGCTTGTCACACTAAGAAATCATATGACCCTCAAAATACATCAGTGAATCAATGTACAAATATACACTTTGTATATTTGGGGTCACTGAGAAAATACACCGCTCAATCATATTCCCCACACTAAGATAAAAGTCTTACATCTCTTTCTTTCTCAGAATTTCTTTGGCGCCTCAAAAACATTCTTTGTTATCTGAACACTTGATTAGTCAAGGTTTCCTGGTGCTGGTAGTGAACACTTTATTCACTCGTACTTCAGTTGCACCAGAACACCACAAGATGAATATAAATGCAAGGCCAGATTTCCAAGTACAGTACACACCTCTGGAGCACCTTCAGCTTCTGCGTCTTTCTGCTCTTCTGTAAAATGCAAAAAAAAGCTATTAATGTTGCTCTCAAATTGACCATCAGAACATTTCACATCAAAGTATTCCAGCTCTTCAAATTTAGTTTGGATAATCAAGGCTACACAATTTATATCAACAATAATGTGATCAATCCTTGTCTGTGAAACCAAAGTGTTGTCATGGCAGCAAGACTAAACTAAACTCTCTGTACACTTTTTTAAGTTTTCAGTTCCTCGTTTTAAATGTTAGAACCCACATTCTATTATCAATGAAGCATGGGGCTATACTGGATTTCTCCTTTTAGAACACCCAAAGTCTTGGGATAGGGATATGCTTAGCCCATAGAGAAATATATTATAAGTGTCTGAGTTGGACATGTCAGTCAATATGTACAAAGCTAAGGAAAATAAAATATAAGGGGACACCAGCTAAACTCCAAGAACCTAGACCACTTAGACCAGTGTTTATAAGACTTACCAGAACACAATTTCTTTTTGCGCCAAAGCCAAAAGAGCACCAGACCAGCAACAACAACAACAACAGGGATAACAACGCCCGCAACAATGCCAGCTACGTTTCTTGGCTGTTCCTTGCAGACAGCATTCTTCCTGGGAGTGCACTGTTCCTTCACTCCCCACTCACATCTGCAAGATATGCAACAGAATCACGTCTTACTGCAAATCCAAAGACAAAGGTCATTCTAGCATTCTATTCCACTGGGTGACATGAATTTAAGGGTATATTCACACTTCCTGATATTTGTTGTGGTAAAGCTATACAAAATGATAACAAAAGAGTACAATTAAAGAGCACTTTTCAGCATACAGACCTCAGTCTGGCAAACATAAAAGTGAAACAAGGACAAAAAAATCAACTCAAAAATGACAATTAGAAATATTAATTAAATACACCAGTTAAATATCATTAAAAACCATACCATATCATACCAATTACTTTGTCATGACCAGTACAAAATGGAACTAAAGGGTAAATCATGGTACACTATGACACAATCCTGTTGTGTAATTCTTGCCCCTGATAAAAATTGAAAACTACTACACATGCACACTGATGTTAGTCCACAAAATCTTTAGTTAACAAAAGCTTTATAAATAATCTACAAGGGTATTATTCCTTGCACCTGTTGATCTTGGGTGCTCCTTGTTAACATGTCACGAGACAATTCTATTGTCAATGGATCTGTACAAATATAATATAATATAATATAATTGAATTGAATTGAATTGAATTAAACAGAACAGAACTGAACTGAAATAAATACTCACTCGTCACATGCATAACAGACTTTACAAGGCTCCACTTCACAAAAGTAACCACTTTTGCACCTGCACACCGTATTGGACGTGGATGTGCAGGGTTTTTCCTCCTCCATGTTAACGACTAAAAACAACCCAATCACATCATTAGAGTTGGAGGAATCCTACCACTGTCAGATACACTGTAAAGTATATATCGATGTTCTGCAAGCACATCATTGTGAGCATATGATCTATCGTGGAAGAACATTTACTGTCTATGCAGGGAAGTGAAAAAGATTCTCCTGTGCCTTCATAATCTCATTTGTTGTGGCAGTTTGATTCTGTTAGTCAGGCCCGGTTCTAGCCTTTTTGGTGCCCTAGGCCATATTTGAGTTTTGCCCCCTCTTTTCCAAAAATACAACAGAAAAACTGAAGAAGAAAAGTAATGTATTGTGATGCCCCCCTGATATTTGGTGCCCTATGCAATCGTCTAGTTTGTCTATGCCTAGATCCGGCCCTGCTGGTAGTAATAGAAAATCAGTGGGGATGTTGTTTAAGTAATTTGGTCATGGTCAGAAGGTGAGTGATGCATACTGTAAATCTATATTATTAAATTTATGCATCACTATTTGTTTTATCTCAAGTGACGGAATGTAGTCAGATAACAATATGACAGGTTTCCAGATATTGTAAACTTTGCCATATTACCACCACTAATACTGTATCTATTACTTAAGGGATAATGTATTGTCTGCCGGTCATTATAGAAAAATATTGCCCGAGGGGAAGAACCGGATCTCTGATTCTTCCTCAAGGGCAATATTTTTCTATAATGACCGGCGGACAATACATTATCCCGCTTATTATACGGGTCCTTGCCAACACGGCGATATAATATTTTACAGAGACAGCTTTTTCACTTAATTTGTTAACGTTTCGTGGTTTCAGCGGAGAAACAAATAGTTCGCAAAGAAACTTCAACTTGAAACATTCTATAGAACGCAGCTGATGTCCTTTCACATTCATTGTTGATCTCTATGCGCGGATTGATATGGAGACATGAATCTCAGGCAAAAAACCTGTTGCCATTGACAGCGGTCATTATACAAAAATAACTGACCTGCGAACGTTGAAGAGCCCCATTGAAAGTGAATGGAGCCTCCCTCAACATTCTCGAGACCCATATAATAAAAGGATATATCTACTGTATCACCAGGTTTCATTTTTATACCATATAGATTTAAATTTCTTTCAATTTGCTTAACTTATTGGTTGTTTGTTTTTTTCTTTAATTAAATGTAATGACCAGATGTATGCTCAATGCTCATACAAACTAGCCTACATTTCTCTGTCTATTTGCTCAATCTGCATACATTGAGACAAAAGAGAACTTGTGGTCCTACAGTATGACGCAAAACAAAATAATGAAATGAATGTAGGTCTACAGAAGGAAATGTTTGGGCTGTAACTGTTCATTATTACTATAATGTGCAAACAGACATCCTCTCCACCTCACAAAACATCTCATGTTAGGTGACTTACTAATGTCGAGGCATTTACGACATGATTGGCAAGATCCATCTCCATCACTGTACGTCCCATTTTCACAGGAAGCAGACTGTCCATGTGAGAATGAGAGCACGCCAACAATGACCTGTCCAAAGACAAAAATCAAAATTCTGTTACCAGTGCTACCCAGTATTACCCAGAGCCATAGGGTCTGGTATTGCCTAGGCTAGTCCTTGAGTCCTTCTCAAATGTCATGTAGAGCAAATGGAGATGATTAAATATATGCAAAATCTTGCTTAAAACCATGTCCAGTCTCCATAACATTCACATTATTATACATTATGTGAATCACATATCCTTGTATACTATTCACTTATAAACTAACATATTAAAAAGACCTGCCTTCTACCACAACATGGATAATGCATAGTCCTAGAATCTTCATTACTGTAATGGTGCTGAAACAGGTCGTACATGTATCCCAAAACTGTCAACGTTAATATTCAATTTCATATTCAACTTTTCCAAACTTGAAAAGTAGGCTATGTTTGGTTGGTAGAGGGCACTGTAGGACTCCCAAGCCCATGACCTCCTAAAATGTATGAGCCTACAAGAAAACTTACAATATAAGGAAGTGTAATAATCAGCTGGGGAAGATTTGAAGAGATATCAATCAGTTAAATAATCTACCTTACATTTTTTTTCTACCCATATGCATCGGCTTATGGGCATGAAGAGGGTTATTGCACACACAAAAGCTACCACCGATGCAAGGACTTTTCTACTTTTCTACTAGCGTACCGTTCCAAAAATCCACTATCCTCAGATGACTCGCAATCCAATCAAGGATTGTAGTAGGCTAGGCTAAAATTTGTCAACTCTTAATTCGGTGTTAAGTGTTAAGCCACTACACTAATCGTCATGAACCTGTTCAAAATGTAACGTTAATGCATAGGGTTATTGCAGCAACACACATTCATCCCGCAAAATTATGAATTCCAGGGACTTTCTTAAATGTGTGAAATCGAAACTGAAAGTATTTTGAAAGCGGCAAACGAGTTTTGTATTTTTACCTTCAAAATACAGTTCTATTCTTTCAGTCAAGTTTACGTCTAAACAATTAACCGGCTAACCTGATACATTTAGCCCAAATTGTTGCCGTGTTAGGTTACTTTACACTTGACACATTTCATTTTCAAGAATTCAAACTTCAAGTAATTTTCACTAAAATGGGAAAAGTTGGCTGAAAAGTTTTAACTCACCAATAAGCTTGCCAAACTTCTAAATCCTGAAGTGCCACTTTTAAACAAAACGAGCCCGTACATTACGACAAAAGAAATTGCATGGGTATCTTGCCGGTAATATCAATAATGTGACTTGACAGAACACTTCTCTGTAACTTCCGCCTGGTCGGTCTCTGATGAAGCGACTTGCGCGAGACGTAACTTGGGTGAAGCACCTCTGGCACCTCCCATGCTGGCTGCAGCAGTACTGGTGTCGTCCAGCAGATGTCGATATCTGTTTTGAATTTGGCTAGAGGCGCAACAAAGAAATAGCCTAGGCCTACAAACAGACTAGAAGCTAGACCTATCAAATTGAAGAGCAAACTGCTTTCAGAATGTTATATTTTCATCCAAACTACAGCATTATTTATTATGAGTAGGTCCGAATGCGTACTGAACTAAATGTTGAATGGAATAGAAACCCTTGAGATCTTGAGGCACTGCTGAAGTAGAAAACCCTAGCCACACAGCAATTGTTAGGCGTACAAAACCTAACTGCATGCTGCTTTAGTCCTTAGGCTTAGCATGGGTACCATTTCAACACATGCATCCAAACAAAACAAAATTTTATTTGAACAAGGGATTTATTCTAACATAATACAGTGAGACAGGTAGGAGTCTACGGTGATTACTTTCTGAGATGATAATCAGGGACTGAATTCTGGTTTAGAGCTGGGGACATTATACATGTACAGTAGGGTGCATCAAATTAACCAATTCTTAAGCGCTTAAGCTAACAAAAAACAGAGGGCCGGTGGCACCCCTAAATCTCAATGAAATTTCTCAAAACTTTGCAAAAGTCATTTTTCTATCAATAGGAACAAAATGCAAGGCCAGCCAACTTGATGTTTTCAAATTTACATTTCCCATTCAAATTTGATGCACCCTAATGTACAGTCAACATCAAACAGTTGTTTTAGCTTCAAAACTCTGGGACAAAGTGGGTTTTCTTGTATTGTGCCAAGAACAGAAGGAAAATTAGAGATAGTGCCTGGGAATATGAGTCATCTGATCACCATATAGTCTAGTAGCCAACTAGGTGAACCCGGAAATGTTGAGTACACCAAAGTTTTATTGCATAAATGTGATGTATGAGTCCCCAGTATACAAAAACTGCCGGATGCTAATTTGCATATGTTGAGCAATTTTTTTAATTAGCATAATTAGCATTATTAGCCAAATCGCCCATTTTCACCACATATTTTGCATTGTATGGCCAATTTCTACAATATGTCAATGGTGATAGATGTTTTAGAGGGTGCTGAATTCATTTCTGACATCATCTTTTGAAATTATATCACATATCTATATTTATTTATTAATTTTAATTACTTTTAGACACAATTTTAGGTACTTTATGGTACTCACAATATACACAATAATAATCCTGCTCCTCACCTAGAAATCTCTCCACTCCTCTGCCCCACAATACCTCTCTGACCTTCTCCATCCTGACTCTAAGTCTAGGTCTCTGTGGTCTTCTGCCAAGGACCTGCTCTCCATCCTCTGTACCAGACTATGGACCATAGGGCACAGAGCCTTTTGTGTTGCTGCCCCCACTCCCTGAAATACTTTGCCACCCAACATACGCCATGTCCCCACTCTGACGTCTTTCAAAAAGCACCTCAAAACACACATGTTCACTGTCAGTCACTAACTGACCCATCCCCCCCCCCCCGCTACTGTAAAGCGACCTTGGGTACCTTGAAAGGCGTTATATAACGAATTTCAGAATCATGTTCTTGTGAACGTTGATGCATTGTGAGTGTAGTGAACGTTATTTCCTTCCTGACTCTTATGATTCAAAATTACTTTTTGGATAAAAAATTTAAGTATCTTTTTGCATTTCTGGAGGAATAAGCTATACAGCTGCTTGACATAACTTGGATCTTGCAACTGTACAATACATATTAATGAAATCTCTTGACATCCAATGAGATGACACCACCAAAGCCCATCACCATGTGTGATCAACTAGAACAACTACGTACCACTAAAAATAGTAAAAAATGTGGCCCCTCAGGCGATATAATGTTCGGGATCACTGGCCACCACCAAAAACTGTAAAACCTTTTCCCAACACTCACATTGTACAACATTTTTTAACTAGTACACAAGACACCCTCACACACACAAAACCTACCAACACTACTATTCAACACTAATATACAGTAGGAAGGTCCCTTGAACATGCATACAGAACACTGCCCCACCACCACCACTTCTATCACTCTTATCTCCCTGCCATGTTCACTCTCTCTCCCTCCCTCTCTCTCTCTCTCTCTCTCACACACACACACACACACACACTCACAGCCTCTAACATACATTCAGAACACTGGCCACAACACCCCCTCCCAACATACACCCCCACATCATCACCATGTCCTCTTCCCACATATAACAGCACACTTTCCCATCACACTTTCCCACCCCTTATCAAAAAATATTCATCCATGTCTGTGCAGTACTTTTCAAGTTATCTTTTACAAAACACATATACACACAAACACACAAAAACACTACTCCTCCCATTATCATCTCCCCTTGCACCTTCATGCTGTAGCCCCACACACACACACAACACACTGACTTATCAGGAAGGTCCCTTTAACATTCATACATCACACTGCTCCACCACCTCCATCTCCCTGCCTTCATTGCCCCCCCACCCCAACACACACACACCCACGCACACACAATCACATCAAACAGCCGCATTGAGCACACTGCCCACCACACAACCCCCATCACCACCCCCTCTCCTCACATACAATAGTACACCATCACCATGTCCGCCTCGCACATATAAGAGCATACTACCTCCCCTTGTCATCCCCTACTCCCTCAACATGACTTCTGACAGTTGGGTTAGCGCCCTGAGCCAAAGAAATGCTGTATGCTCCTTGTTGGTGCCCCCTCCAATCCAACCCACCACTCACCTAATCCATCAACCAACTAAACCATCCTATGCAGCCCCATTCCCTCCCTTAAATAGTTTCCTTGACAATGAGACAAATGCAGATTAAAACATAACCTCCTTGGTGGAAGTTATTACTGTACATCCCATACAAGACAAGGCCCTATCATCATCTTTTCAGACCCTTCATCCCTCTCTTCGTGTGCTTGGTGTTGTGTGAGTATGTTGCCATGTAGGCTATATAATTTACTTTGCAGGAACAATAACACAACACCACACATATAAAGAGAGAGATGAAGGTATATGATGACAGAACAGACAAGGACAGTAGCCTGGGTGTTTTCAAGAAATCCCAATTAATATGTATTGTACAGAGGCAGGCTCCAAGTTGCAGTGGTGATTTTGACCAGATATTTTTAATAACTAAGGAAATCCACACACAAATCCACACACAACCTCCAAAATAGCAGCAGGTGTAATAAAGTGAATTAGCAGGGGAAAAGTAGTTATCCAAAGTAACTACGCTTCTAAGGAGGAACATTGTTCCACTGTCAACTGAACACATGCAGAACATTTTGCAGGTTTCCTATTCTGGCAGTCAATATGAGTCATGGTGTTGGAATATACTGTATATTGCTTTCTCAGTAACAACTGTAGGCCTACTTGTTATTCACAAAGAAAATTTGCAAGGAACTTCTGTAATCTGTGAATAGATGTATTGATATGAATTTGCCACAATAGGGTTGCAGATATGGAGACATTCTTGTAACACACGTTAGCCTACCTGGCTGATATTGTTATGCAATAGGAGGCAGAATTACTGTCAAATTGTATTCAAAGAGTGGGTGATCTCTTGCATTTTCTGGTCTTGGTGTAGTGTTTTTTCTTTGTGTGTCCCTTGCCCCCTGTTAATTTTGCTACTTGTGCTTTGTCATAGACACACATACATTATTTTGGGGCTCTAAAGTTCTGATTTCTTTAGACCAGGGGTGGGGAACAGTTTTAGTCTGAGGGCCACATTGACGTTGGCAAAGTAAGCGGAGGGCCACACATTAGATGACTGCAATTAAACATTACACGGTTAAATGGTACAAATGAATTTGACGCAATTATTGTAGACTACAGCATAATAAAAGCTGCCTCTACCATACAGTCTTTTATAAATCGGAAAATGGTTTGCTGTGTTTGACAATTTTGTGACACAACAGCTCACTTTTGGTCCTGGTAGACTGCTTTGTAAAGATACTCTGCCTGGCAGTGCAGAAAAATTTAAGGGCATTATTAGCATGTTTTATATTGAAGAGTTTGCTAATATTGTATTCTTTGAAGACAGATACTTCCCTGACATTTCAAACAGAAAACCTTTCAGACACAAAATAGTAGCAAAATATTTTGGTGTCCATTCTTTGTTAGATACTCAACTGTCAGAGACAACTTATCTCTTCTTTACTGTACTCATCTTGAGGCCACATCCGGCCCCCGGGCTGCATTTTGCCCATGTGTGCTCAGTGTTGGGTAAGAAATGTAATGCGTTACAGTTACAAGTTACCCCTTTGAAATAGTAATTGTAGTGTAACTATTTTGATTACTTTAATAAAGTAATGTAACTAATTACATTTGATTACTTTTTGATTACATTTCGACGTTTTTGAACTTTTTTTTTTTTTCAATCGTCAAGCAATTTTGAGTTTTTGAATCCTGGCAATGTTAACTGTCACATAGTCCTATTCACCATTGACATTGCAAAAATTATTTTTAACTCCCACAGAAGTGTCAGAATTCACTACGAGCAAATAGTTAAAATACTTGTTGAACATCACTGAATAATCAGGTGTTTGCTCATAAAGTATGTGTGCACCTGATCAATAGAGCTCATTTTTATATCCGGCAATGGGCTACAGGCCTATGTTGCAGTTTCTGTCTGACAGTCAGGCCTCCTTGCTACTGAAACTTAGACCGCTGTAGATGCAGGTAACAAGTGAGTAGTGTTGCCAACATGACAGTAGAAACAATTATAATAGCATAGAGTATTTTAGCTGTAGTATAGTGACATTTAGTTGTAAATAGAGGATGTTGTATTTACATGAAGCACACTTAGCCAATGCTTCTGCAGATGATATTGGGATCATGTAACTAAAATTGTAATTCTGAATATTTCTTGAAGTAACTGTAATTCAATTACACATTTTTTCAAAGTAACTGTAATTGATTACTGTTACTTTTATTTTGTAATTAAATTACGTAATTCCGTTACATGTAACTCGTTACTCCCCAACACTGTGTGTGCTTTAGACCTGCATGTAGATATCTTTAGTTAATATAAAGTCTAGTCACTTTCATATGAGTATTCCAATCAGAAATATGTACTGTATACTGAAAAAATGTTGATGTGATCAATATTTTTTTTCGCCAATGTATGTCAAATATCGGCCTTGCTTTTTCTTCCAGAAATGTATAATATCCAGCCTAAAAAAGATTCAAAACTATTTTTAATTTTCAAAAGTAGTAGGAGAGGGTCACTACATTTTGAAAACAATGCATCAACATTCACAAGAGCAATATCTATTAAAAAATACCTAAAATTATGCCTAAAATTAATCTAATTTTAAATTTATTTAAAATAAATAAAGATATGTGATGTGAAATTAGAAATGATAATGCCAGAACTTAAATCAGCATCCTCTAAAACATCTAAAACCATTAATATATTGTAGAAATTGGCTATACAATGAAAAGTATGTGGTGAAAATGGGCGATTTGGCTAATTATGCTAATTAAAAAAATTGCTCAACATATGCAAATTAGCATCCGGCAGTTTCTGTATACTGGGGACCCATACTTCACATTTCTGCAATAAAACTTTGGTGTACTCAACATTTCCGGGTTCATAATGGGGCTCTATGGGCTGGCTACTAGACTATATAGTAGCCTTAAGTCTGATATTTATTACTATTAATTACTATTATTATCTATGTAAAAAAAAATATAGTTGCCATATGCCAGGCCTATGTCCAATAACCACTTGCAGGGGCGTCGCTAGCAATGAAAAAGATTCGGGGCTATAGCCCAGAAGTTAGAGTCACTTTTCAGCGGGGGCTTCGGGGGTGTCACCCCCGAGAAATTTTGAAAAAATGGGCTGATGAACATGCAATTTTAACGTACTTTTAGAAAAAAAAGAACGGAATCGTCACGAGTCAAGATTCGTATGTTGATGTTTAGCCTATTAAAGAAAAACGGTCTGAAAGGACAGTGCGTCCTCTGCCAAAGTGCACCACATCCATACTTGTCCATCTCAATAGGTTGCAAGCTGTTTAACATGTTGCCTGAAATGGTTTCGTTCGTTGCGTGCCGGCCGATTGTTTAATTAAATAGCCTGGGTCGTATTTCCAAAATGAAAATGTAGTAACCCATTCTGGCTTTGCAACATCTCTCTTATCTTATGATCATATATTATATCAAATAAAGCCTAAGACCTTGGCTAGTTCGAAGATTTAGGCCATCATGAAAGAAAGAATGAATTGATCATTCTATTCGTAAATGCGGGCTCCATGCTGAGTTGCGATAGCGAAGCGCAATAACTCCACTGTGCTGTGTCGGCTACTACGTCGGACTTCATATTACAATAAGCTTCTAATGTGATGGGGAAAAGCATACAGAGACATCAAATTTGTTGAAGGTAAAATCATGTTGCTTCCTTCGTGTGGGAACCGAAAGTAAAAGGGGATAGATTTGGATAAATTAAGCACTCCTGGATCTCGAAAGCAATAAAGGTTTTTGTCAAACACAACGCATTATAACCTCCGTTAATTTGGAAAAAAACCCTTCTGCTTATGCTTTTCTGGTTATGCTTGTGGATCTAGGATTACATGCCATAGTCTAATGAATTAGGCCTAATGAGTATCTCGGTGAATGAATGAAACCGCTTCTCATTGCGCAGAGCTGCCAGGACGGTACGGTGCGCACAGTGGTGTATCAGAGGACCAGGGTAGAAATTATATAGCCTAAATATATTTTCCAGTTGACAGATGTAATGTAGGTTAATTATAGGCTAACATCATCATGTTCACTTCGAATCTTCTGCGATGCATTTGCAACTTTTAACGAATAAGCATATTTCTCCCGCTTATCTATAGCCTATGCCATGCTACTTGTAGGCATGACAGCAGAAAGACGTGGACCTCAACACAGACACATCTTGTTAAGTCTAGGCTATATGCTTCAATGGTCATGATGAACAAGTCTGTGAATCCCACAACCTTGAATTGTTGTTGATCTGGCAGCTACAAAAGTAGGCCATTACCAGGCCTATTTTAACATGTCGGGTTTAAAATAGGTTTCGGATTCATTATTACACGTTATGTCTCGGTTGCCAGGCTTAGGCAGAAAATGCTTGCTTGGTCTTCGGTAGGTTCGGGCTCAATTTTTCTCGAGGATTTTGGCTAGTTGAACTATCGGGTCAGCTGAGTTTAAGCTGAGCAAAGTTTCTATAACTGGGCTCTGTGAAGCAGATGATACAGCCGAACTCTTCCTTGCGGATAAGGGGTGCGTAATTTGGCGATGTGAGGCACTTTGCACATAGAGAGGTTGAATTTGCAACATAGCCTATTCTGTATACATTTGTCAGATCTGATTTTGTAGCGGTTTCCACTGTCTTCCCTGTTGCATTTCTGTCTGTTGGCAGCTAATACAAGTAGCCTACACTAGTCTCTGCTTCATCATTAGCCATGTATTTTTTTTTTTTTTTTTTTTTTCACTTAACGGCACAGAGATCCGGGGCTATTCCCGGGAGATTCGGGGCTATAGCCTCGAATGCCCAGGTCTAACGACGCCACTGACCACTTGTAGCACAGTTGTGGCTTTTCCACATGACTGCAGACAAGCACCACAAGTTTGAAGTTATATATCCTTCTCCTTTGTTCGATCTGAAGTGAAGTGGAATCAAGGAATCAATAAACACTGTAACTTTGACACTGTTAGGTATCCCTCGTTTAGGTGTTTTTTTTCTAGTTGTTGTTGTTGTTTTCCAAGTACAATATTTTTGGTCGGAGAATCCGAACTTCCTCGAGGGACGGTCCTTCAATATTAAATTTCCAGTTCTTTGTACCGGTACTCGTGGGAGTCCTGGAAGCGTGAGGCTCTTGCTGTGTGTCTGTTGTCTCAGTTCATGGCAAGAGGATGTTGGAAGCCACAACGAGAG
>JAODXP020000029.1:24023592-24076092 GCA_027497455.2 Sardinella longiceps
TTTTGCTGTAAAACTAGTAATCTAGCTACACAAAAGGTACTTTACACAATAGGTTTACTGCCACTGCTAGAAGATGCTAATGATGTTTCCAACCCCTCACTGAGAACTGTACAGTACATATCCTAGAGTATAACTTGCATTTATCCACCCTTCATATGACTAAATGTCACCGAAATTAATTTTGGAGATGGTGCCTTTTCTGTTCAAAAAGATGGACTTTTCAACAGTGATGAAAAGTTGCCTGGCATCCCTTCAATGCAACACGACCATCAGTGGTGAATTCAGCAGTTGTAATGTTTTGAAATGTTTTGCTACAGTTCCCATTCATCCCTATGGGTGACGTATTAAACGTTTTGTAGCGTTATGTCATCTTGAAAACGCCACAGATCTTCCAAGTGTAAAATCTTGAGACAAACATGACATCCATTACAGGAGAAGTTCTGTGTGATAAGGACCCATTGCAACATTATAAAAAGTTAGGAGCAGAATTTTGATATCTTCATGCAGGCCGGAGAAGACCACTTGCTATTTGGTCTTGACTTTTAGGTGGTAAGTAGTTATCTGTACAGTTATTTCAATGCCTGGTCTTAAATGTTGGAACTGTCAATAGGCTATAAATGAAGAGTGGGGCTGGGTGCCCCTGAAAGCTACAACTACCAAGCGGTCTTCTTCGGCCTGGATGAACGTATCAAAATTCTGCTCCCTGGCAAACGTTCCAACTTCTAATATACTTTCGGTACTTATCACACCAAACTTCTCCTTTAAAGTCTTAAACATGAGAGACTGTGAACATGTGACTTACAGTAGATAAACATGTGTCGGGATTACTGCCACATTTTCAAACATACTGTTCCTTCTCTGTATTGCCTTTCCTTTGTTAAGCAAATGGAAACTATTACCTTTTCAGCATTCTCTGTGAGCCATTCGCTATTTGAGCAGTAACAAGTGAAATCAATGTGCGAAATGCATACGCTTTGAATTGGCTCCAACCAATATTTTTTATAAAGGGTTTTCTCTCTCTCTCTCTCTCTCTCTCTCTCTCTCTCTCTCTCTCTCTCTCTCTCTCTCTCTCTCTCTTTCTCTACTGTAGTAGTACCAAATGAACAGTTGATGGCAGTCTCTGCCAAGGTTCATAGCCGCATGACCCAGCCTCCTCCAAAGAGATATGTAACCATTTCCATTGCACTTGAAACCTTACAAAACTTTTTGAGTGATTCATTCCAATAATTTGACTCTTGTGGCCATGTTGGTGTAAAAACGACAAAAAAAAGAAACCTCCCGGATGCATTCACATGCAGTGCTTTAATGTAAAAATAAGTCAAATCATGCTTGATGGAGGGATGAGTCAAAGGTAATGTCCTGAAATTATGACCTGTTTGAGCCAAGAGGAAAATCAGTGGAATCAATTTAAATACTCTGAGGGAATCTGGGTGGGAGGACATCGCCCTAGTACGCAAATTTGACTACTGGGAGTCTGCAAGTCATTTAAGCACCTGATGGTCCATCAATGTACTTCATAAAAAAATAAGGCTTTGAAATTGGAATCAATCAAGGGTAGAAAATATGACTAAAGAGGTTATGCATAGTTGAGGACACATCAACTGAAAATAACATCCTGTGGTCATGCTGGAATGAAGAAAACTTTCTTTCATAACTGAACGCTGCTGTTGCCCTGATATGGGCTTCCGCTGGAAGGATCTTTCAGCTGTCTGCCTTCCCTTTTCCTCTGAGTTTGCCGCTGCAGTTGCTACTGGCATTAGTATCCTGGCAACAAGACGGAACCCGAACAAAGACAAGGTAAGGTCATGCAGTGTGTTTGAGACACAGAACAGTCTCTTTGTGTGCAACAAGTTCCCCTGACGCAAACATTAGGTAGTATCAGTGTAAGGTATAAAAGTTTTTTTTTTTCCCTACTTTAACCATTCTGCTGAAGGTTTTCTTCCCTTACAAGACATGGAGCACATTGTCTCGAACCCAGTGCTCCGCAGAAAGGCCACCGCGTACAAGACATCGGATCTAGCAAACAAATTGTTAGATAAAGTTCACAGATCAAAAATGTTTATTCTAATTAACCCTTTAAACTCCCCTGTCATGCATAAAATGGCTTTGTAAGGTAACACCAAGCATGAATTAGCATATCCTTATGAAAAGATCTCGCTGTCCAGCAGTATGAAAACCAAATGCAACATTTTGGACAATTGCAATATGCAATGTTTTAGAATTAAGTACAAATTTATGCAGTTTGTGCAAACAAACATACTGCATGAAGTCATGGATTTTTTGCATCGATTTTTCCTGTACACAAGCATTGCCTGATGCACGTGCAGGTATATGTGTTTTGCACATACACACACACACAAACACACACACACACACACACACACACAGAGAGAGAGAGAGAGAGAGAGAGAGAGAGAGAGAGAGAAAAATGTGAGCATCTACTCTACTCTTGCCACATACAGATTCCAAGAGATAGGTGGATTTTACCTCACCCTATTGTGCAAAGCTGATATGTCTCTCTCCACAGCAGAACATTTGAGATGCCCTTGGTCAACAGAAGAAAAGATGCTGCAGGTGTTTCCATGGTAACAATACCTTCAAGGTGGCATGGATGCCACATGTTTCCGAGCTCACATGATCTTGCTGAATCAAGATCAATGTGGTGTGAAATTTCTGCATGATATACTGAAGCAGCCGAGGGATTACCATGCGATTATGCTATGTTATTTCTGTCTCCATCACATATTGTCAGTCACATGTTTGCATATTGTTTTCCCCAATAGGCTGTTGGTATTTTCACACCTCGGTTTTGCAAATAAATTGCAAAATCCAGTTCACTTCCCTATTCCATATCTCTACCCTTTTGAAATACATGAATGCCAACAGACACCAATTATGCCATTAGTGAAGTACAAAGTATTCTGTTATTGTCACAAACGGATTTAACACATTCTAGTCATTTTGTCTAGCCAACAATATGATTTAATTAAATGTGTTATGTGTTATGAGTAGCATAAAGTGAACAAGAAATAGCATAAGAATGTGAAGAACATGTGTGGCTTGGCTTCTGTAGGCCTATATTAAACAAGACGCAGCTGATTAAAAAAAATGCTTTAAAGGAATAGTCCACCTCTTTATGGAAATTGCATATTCACCTCCTTACTCTGAGTTACATATGTGGGTAAAAGCATTTTGGTCTCAGTACTTGTGTTTTCCTAGTATGGCATCACCCATTTTTTAGCTTTAGCTTAGCATAGGCGCTGGAATGCAAAGTTGCCAGATCGCAACTCTTTGGCAACTTTACTTTCCAGTGCCTATGCTAAGCTAAAGGTAAAATTAGGGTTGCCAGACTAGGACAACGCATGCACTGAGACCAAAATGCTCTTAGCCACATATGTAACTCCGGGTAAAGGGGTGAATAACCAATTTTCATAAAGAGGTGGACTATTCCTTTAATGAAAATTCAAAACCAACCACTCCTTTAAATGTATGTTATTATTATTTTTTTTTTGCATGGGCTTGTTACAACGGAATCCATCCTCTTCTTTTCCATCAGAGTTTGATTTGGAGAAGCCACAAAATTAGCCTAGACTCTAGACGTACCCCTAGTGGTAGCAAATTTGAATTTGCACAGAGGTACGTCTAGAGGCCACTGATAGAAACCCGTTATAGCCTTCCTCTGGAGGCGGATAACCAATCACAGCGCGGTATGTGTACAGGAAATCGTAAGGCGGGCTTTGTACGATGACGACAGCCCTGCTCAAACCAGAGCGGAATCGTCTTTGGCTTTAGTTTTGGACGAATTGCACTCGTCATTTTCTTTGAAAGTGAAACAAGAAAGTGCACTGAAGTTTTTCGTTCTGAAAAAGATGTCTTTGCCGTGTTACCGACGGGCTACGGGAAAAGTTTGATATACCAGCTGGTACCACTGGCCGGAACGCTAGCCTATTACGTGGAGAGGCAGTTTGAAAGACAACGCAATCACCCGCCCCTCCATTGACGTACAGTCTATCAGTGGTCTTCAGACTATACACAAAATAGGCATGTAACAATATGAAAACTCTAGGCAAATTCATGATCACACAGCAGCACACCGCAGGGCTGACTAATCGTGATGCATGCTGGGAGGGGCTTCCATATTCCGTGTCACATGACCTTAAAGAAAAAAAAAAAACTTTTAGCTTAATTAACATTAATTTAGTCTATCAAGATTAATTGTGGTCTTATATCACTTTACTGGTTGATTGGTTTCTGTTTTAACTCAGTGCCTCTGTGCTGAAATAGCGAATATGCAAGTTCGTCAAATCTTCTGACGCCTAAGGGGGAGTACTTCAAGAGAAAAATGTGAGCTCAAACTAGCACAAGCCAAGAGAACTTTGATAGTTGCAATGCAATTTCTCAATAACCTATGAATGCTTTTTTGGAAACAAATGCCTTCATCTCTGTTGAAAAAAATCTAACTACATCATGTCCGAAATGTCCGATCCTGCACAGTTCCTCTTCTTATCACAGGAGCAAAGTTGCTGCAGAGCAGTGGAGTAGTTGCTCTTCTCTTTCTCCAGAATGGAACCTGCATCAGGAATGCATTAAATTCTGACTTAATGCATATGTTGTTAGTCAGTAATGCTTCTGCCTCTGGGGTTTGACCCACTGCACTCATTGTGCTTGCAGGTATACATGCACACATACTGGGCTGGCAGTTACAGGGTGTTTAGTTTTTACACCACTACAGTATAGAGCACAACCCTGTATCTGTATCTCTTTAATTAATAATAAAACATTTTTTTACTATTCTATTTCTACTATTCTACTATTTTTTATACTATACTATTTTGCTACTAGGCCCACTACTACTACTACTACTAGGCCCTACTACTACTACTACTACTACTACTACTACTACTACTAGGCTACTATTTTTTACACATGGAGAATTCTCTTCTAGGAGAATTACCTCTGTTGACAGGTACAGTTCAATATATTGAAATACATTCAAAATGGATACATTGAAATTCCGTTTGTAGCATGAAAATGAAAATGCATGTTCTGAGATGCATGAACATGCATGTTCTTTATCCACATATGTAACTCTAGGTTAGAAGGTGAATAACTCATTTTCCTTCAAAGGTGGAATATTCCTGTTAAATATTAGTGAATAAATATGATGAGTATAGTGCATACAATATACGGTATACACTGCTATATTCCATGAGTAGCCTACATTAGATCCTCTATCTAATATGCTGCATTATAATAGACAGTGTGTAGGCATGTTCAGACCTCCATGTATGTGTACATATAGTAAAAGGAACATTTTAAATAGGCACTGGGCAAGGAGTTAACAACAAAAAGAGTATCAGGGATAGACTTTGTGTAATGTTCACATAATTACAAAGAATCAGGCAAGTTGTGAAGATGAAGCAGAGAGGACATTATTCTGCCTATATATTGCTGATGAGATCTGGCACATCGGAAAATGGTGTGAATATCACACCTGAAACTTTATTAAAGGAGAAACCTGTAATTGTGGAGCTGTGCAACGATTAATCAAAAATGTGTTAAATGAATGTAACCTATAGGAAGAGTGTAATGATATGATAATTATCCCATGGATAAAATTAATATCTGCATCACAGTAGACAATATCGGAGAGATTATTAGTATTTAGGTTTTATACTGTAGTTTAAACCTTTAAAGGAAGCTAACTGAACTCCTTTTACCTTTACTGTGCTGCAATGACAGTCATTCGACATGATTTCCATATGCCTTGCAGTGCACAAACCCATTATGCTGTACATCACAGGTTGATTATATGGTTGGAAAAGCAGCTGGATCTCTACATTATCATATATAGCATAGCATCTCTCTCTCTCTCTCTCTCTCTCTCTCTCTCTCTCTCTCTCTCTCTCTCTCTCTCTCACACACACACACACACACACACACACACACTCTCTCTCTCTCTGTATGTCTCTCTCTCTCTCTTATACACACTCTCTCTATCTCTGTCTCTCTCTCTCTCTCTTTCTCACTCCTGCACACTGTACACCACATGCTCTGAGTTCACCACTTTGCTGGGAGGTCAATTTGCATGGCCCCTTAGGTTTCCCATCACCTCCATAGCCATAGTCATTAGCCACCACCTCCCCTGCCTCGGCCGCCCCTGAGAAGCGTGGATGGTGCCGAGTATGTGGAGAGTGCTTGTCCCCCGCTGGCCGCCGTGGTCAAGAGACTGTTGGCATTTGGAAATGACGCAAGCACACAGCTGCATACCCGCCACTTCTGACACCCATATTGTTCCTGTCCAATGGGAATAACGTTGGTGGCACCATTCAAAGTCTCAATTATGATTTTTCTTCCTTAGCATCTATTAAAGCACAATTGCTTCATTGAATTTTTTTTTTTTTTTTTTTTTTTTTTGTCTCTTGAACAAATAAGTAGTTTTGAATGCCACCTCCACATCACAAAGTCCACATCTGACGTAATATTATAAGTCCACAGCACGTGGCATGCTTCAGACTATGTAATTTCATGAACTGAAGTTGATAATTATCATTAACATTAAACATCAACAGCAGGGGCATTTTTGTCTTGGTGACAATCAGATGACAAAAAATCCTCACTGTATCTGGTGGCGATGAAAATGACTTTTGATACAAGATTCCAATGCAATACTATTTTATTTACTGGAGATACATGTAGACTTGTGTGGTGAAAGTGAATGGACAAAACATCGGAGAGGGATTTGTGATTTGTTTTACTTTTTTATTTACCGCAACAGTTGCACGAAATATACAGCACAGACTGATAGTGCTGTAGTTCATGATACAGGCAGTGTTGCAGAGGTGGGTAAAAGTGGACCACAATATGCAGAATCAGATGTTTAAAAAGACATGCAAAATATGTTTGATGATAGAGGATTATTTGCTGTGGTATTACATTTTGAATTAGGATAATGCAGTGGGATTTGGCACTGTTAAAAGTATGAATTTGGTGCAAGAGGAGGATAAACTATTTTGAAAAATGTGATTGGCGGGTAAATTTCGTTTAGTCTCCACGACATCCCAGGAAATAACACTGCATTTTTAAAATAAAACAATGATAGCAAAACATGATTTTTTTTTTAATCAGCCAAATTGCAAAATCAAATTATGAACCCCTGTTGTGAATAAATAACTGTCGTCATTGTTTCTTCCTCATCAATAGGCCTACTGCAAAAGGACAAATCTGTCGTCATTATACGCTTCCCACTGCCACTAACACGTTAAATACTAGCCTATACCTCAGGTATCATAATGATGTCATTGACGCAGCAGGCAATTATTGTCAAAGATCCCTGAATACCTACTGCACTTGAAAGAGGCCATCTTAAAAATAAATAAATAAATAAATGAAAAAAAGCCCTCAGCAAAGATCACTGCCTCTTAATCTATCGGTGGGATTAGCATCGACCGTTTCTACGGCAACAGCCTGCAATTAAGTGTGCAGCCTGCATCTCTCTTGTTATTAGCAGCAAGGTGCTAATTGAGATGGAAGCTCTGAAAAGCAGAAGCGGTCGGGGGGAGAAACAAGCCCTAAAGAAATCGGAGGGAATGAGACATTATTCACAGTAGGGAGACATGCAGGCAACTGTGGCTCATTGCGATCCTTGTTGTCATGGCAGTCATTTTGTCACAGAAAAAGGAGGGAGGGGGGGGGGGGTGTAGGGGGTGCTGGCCGGCTGGCTGGACTTAGGAAAGGTAAAAGCCTTATTGTTTGTTGGCCATGCTGTGCTTTGATGAGGAATCAAATACGTATTGATGCTTGAGGCCCACCAGATTCCACCAGGCACTGTTGTTTCCCCTTAGGTGGCTGTGTTTGATAAGATAGGTCTTGTGCTGTCTGTGTGGACCTGCATGAGAACCTGGATGGAGCCAAAACAGTGAGACACAGAGCTACCATTAGGGAGGAGTGTATTGATTAATTTAAGTGATTTGATGATAATGCATTAATAAAGCAACAGAAATATTAATCATTTCTACTTAAAACACAAGGAAGGTTAGTTGTCAGGTCGTCAGTGATGTGCACCCCCAGGTGCTCGGTCATTTTCACTGATTCTACAGAGGTTTGTGTGATGTGATTTTTCCTGAAGTCCAGAGTTATTTCCTTTGTTTTGTTGACATTGAGATGTAGATAGTTGATGTCACACCAGTTGATCAGTTGGTATACCTCCTCTGTTGAATAGTTGTCATTGTGTCATCAGCACACTTGATGATGTAGTTTGAGTTGCATCTGGCACAACAAACATGGGTCATCAGTATGAACAGGAGGACCCCAGTATTATTGATGGAGTTTTCTGAGTTTTTGCCAAATCTTACTGTCTGTGGTCTGCGAGTGAGAAAGTCCAGTAGGCAGTTGCATAGCGAGGTGCAGATGCCATAAGAGTTTGTTCACCACGTGTTGTGGGATTGTGGTCAAAATTCAGCATTCAGGTATTCAGGCAACGTAGGTGTTGATGTCCAAAAAGATCTTTATTAACAACGCTGGGGGCATTGTATAAACAGATGTACGGTCATGTACAAAAACCCTCTCGGGTGCATTCACATCTCATTTTATGCCATTACATGTCACACCACATTCACATGATCAATTATCTTTCAAGCATGGAAACAATACATGTACACTTTCTTGGGTTCATCATGTGATTCACACACTATAGAGATGTCTATTAGTTGCCCCCCGAGATGTCTATTAGTTATCCTGTAGAGGCAAGGAATATTACTAGTTGGGGCAGCCATGGTCATACTCATACACACATAACAATGACAGTCTCATGTTTCGAGAGAAGAGCACATTCCAATACTGACAGCAGACAGGGAAGTCAGAGGGGAGACAGACTAACTCTGCTATAAGTTTTGGTAGAATAAGCTTGATATTAATTAGATATTATGGATCAAATATATTTTATTGTTATTGCTCCTAATTTTTCCGACAGGATGACTGTGATGAAGGCTGTGAACAGTCAATGTCAATGAACAGCATCTGCAACTGTTTTTTTCTTTTCCAGATAACAAGGCTGATTTGAGTTCTGTTGCTATGGCAGTGGAGTGACAAACGGTATGCAAACTGGAATGGACAAATTATGGTGGGAAGGCTGGATGTTATGTGGGCTTTGACCAGTCTTTCAAAGCACTTCATCATGGTTGTTTACAGTTTCCTTTAGCATTGTGGAGTTCAACAGTTTTGCATCAGTACATATCCGTTGGTAAAAGTGAGTGAGAGATTTTCTGTGGTGCTATAAATGACTTATCTATTTCCTGTGTTTGTGCCTCCATTTTGAAATGAGAAATGTATTACAGTATGTACTACATACCTGCCCACCAGTCTGGTAAACACAAGGCCTTTAGCTGAAGGAAATAAAATTGAAAAACACGCAGGGTTTCTGTCTTTGTTTACAAATATTGTCCCCCTATTGGTAATTGTCCTCCCATTGGTCTTACACAACATCTAATTTCCAGGATAAAGTCACACACGCATCAGGTCATTATGGACCAAAAATGTGTGAGGACTGGAATCTGTGTTCACTAAACATTACTTTTTGAAACAGAATTAGGCTACTTGATGATTTCATAACAAAGAAGAATGAAGAAAAGACTTGTATTGACCTCACAATGAAGAAAAATTTCAAAATGAATGTATTACTCATGTTAAATAAATCACTCTTGGAATACTGACAATAACAGCCCTCAATGCTCAGCAGCCAAAATAATAGCCTTGCTTCACCCACTTGTATTTCCATTCATTTTATATTTCAATGCGATAGTTTGCCCTCTCTCTAATCAGTATTGTCAGAATCCCCTTAAAACCTTATACTGATTCCAAATGAAACAGACAAAGACAAAGACAAAATGTATGCTACTCACGAGATCACAAATGTGTGACCTAAGTGCTTGGTTTTTGGCATGACAATAAGCTTTCCTTTAAAACACATGTGCATGAGCTCGCAAAAAAGTTTAAAGTTAAGTTGGGTGCTCTATACAGGATTAGGTCTTGCTTTTCCCTTTAGCTAATAGAGAGTCCATTGCTCAATCAACCATTGTGTCAATGCTAGATTATGGGGATATTGTTTACATGCATGCAGCGCCTTCAACTCTTAGAGCTTTTGACAAGGTCTACCATAGTGCTCTGTTTTGTAATGGGAGGTTTTAAACAAGGCTTTAAAACACACCATTGTAAATTCTTTGAGAATGTGGGATGGTCACCTCTAAGTGACAGGAGGCGAAGACATTGTCTCCTGTTTAAGCCTATCTTCAAATTTTTGCCAGGTAAACTGCTTCCATACCTTACTTCTCTTTTTGCACCCCATAAATGGAGCAAAATATGAGAAACGCTAAAGCTGTACAAATTTGTGTCAGCAGACAACTTTAAAGCCTTATGGCTGACACAAGTCTTGTACAGTGTTCTTGTTTTAACACTGTACAATTGTCAATTGTACTGTCAACTGTCAATTTTTGTGTAATATGATTTTGATCTGATTTGTGTTGTTTTACAGTAATTGTTATTTTTCCCTTTTGCTTGTACTTTTCTTTTGTCTTTGTTGTAAAATCAGGGCAATGTTGTAATAGAGTTTGATGCTCAGTCATTTCCCCCTGAGTAAACAATGGAATGATGGTGCAGATGGACAACGTTATTATCAGACTTCAAAGTCTGGGTGAATTTGGATGTAAAGTTATGAATCTCTGACCAATACAATAACATTTAGGCTAGATCAATGATGTAAAACCCCACAATAGTAATAGTTAGTGAAATCTGTGTGTCTGATAGTCCACATTCACCACAAAGGACAGACATTGTATTGATGTCATTTTTTTATTAGAAATAGGACACATTCATCTTGTGCTCTGAAAACTGTACATATACAAGAAGAAAACAAACAAGTTTAACAAGAAAATAAGGAAAGAACATCTGATACAGAGGTATCAGATGTCTTGGATCTGGGAATGGGAAGGAATGGGCAAGGAAGGTCAGGATAAAACATAAGGTAATGACATCCAGATGTCAAGACACAGTAGGAAATTGACAGATTGAAAACACGCAACAGCACGGGAGACAATTCATTTCAAAATTATGGGGCTTCTTCGTAAAAAAACAGGAATATCCTGAAGCACAATCAAAAGATATCTATAGGCTATTATTTATTATATATATATAACATCTGATATTTTTCGTGTTACAATAATCTACCCAACACAAGACTCTAAAACTAGAGTCTTGTGTTATCTTTCAGATCCTGATCAGATCACTAAGGAATAAGTATTCTTTTTATTTCTAACACAGATTCCTTATATGCCATAAAGGTTCTATACGTTTCGTAAATAGGAGAAACATCTTATAAAATTCACACTTAAAATGTGATTATAAAACCTGCCATTGACCTGATAAGTCCTGCTTGAGCATCAAGCGGCCGTCATATTGCACGGTTGTCGTTCAAATGATGGCACAACACACGACAGTCTGTCATAAAGTCTTTTGTAGTTGGCACTGTGGAAGTTCCTTTTTGGAGTTTGGTAGATGACAGAAGCAAGCAAGTCACAATATGTGACTCTGGAGTGCCTCAGAGTTCAATACTAGGGCCTGGAGTTCTTTTTCTTGTCAGGGCTTATAACAGAGCAGCGAACAGGCATGAAGGGGCAAATATTATGATGCCATTTTCATCAGGGAGATATCTTCTCTATTGCGTACACTCCTCTTCCTGTCCAGCAGAGTCCCATAATGCACTGGTGTCTCTCTCTGGACAAAGCAGCGTCCTTCAGGAAGCTCAATTTCATACGGGAGCTCTCTTGTTGATTTCAAGCATTCATTGATGATTACATTTAATGGTGACTTTTTTTGGCTTTCAAATTAATGATACATCTGTGATTAAAAATGAAATTGTACTAAAAATATACTGAAAGGAAAAATAATTTAAAATGACAGACAAAGGTGAACATTAGAAGTCAAACTAATATTAGTATATATGTGATAATAATATTAAGAATGATGATAATAATCATAACCATAATTGTACAGCTCTGTTAGGTTAAGTCCCATTTGTTTGCCATGACTCCAGTGATGTCATAAAAGAGTCTCAGTTTCGAGTCTCCATGGAAGAGTCTTTTTGAAAGCTCTTGAGAAGCAGTTCCACGCATAAGCGAAGACCAACAGGATAAAGCACAGCACTAAAAAATAATATCGAGGACTGTGTCCATCTACCACAGAATGTCAGGAGTACCCAAAGGAGGCCGGTGGTGGAAAAGGGGCAGCAGGGTTGGCATTCTGCGCCCTCCACGATCACAGCGTGGCGATTCGGAAGAGGCCACCTTCGGCGATCCCAAGCAGCCAAGCGATTGGTTGGTCATTCCCAAAACAGGAAGAGGTCGGGGAGGAGGAGGAGGAGGAGGAGGTGGAGGACCAGCCTTTTTTCCATACACATGGATGGAAAACGAGAAACAAAAAGGCACAGGTATGCGGAACACACCTCTCTTGCGCCAGTACGGAAGAGTAAGAGGAAACCTCTTAGGGTAGGGGATTGGGTGAGACCCCGTAGCAGTAGAACAGAACCAAAGCCCGAGACGCTCTCTGCAGCTCTAGCCCACCCCAGTGTCTCACGTCTCAAGCCTTTCTGCTACATTAATTTGAAGTTGCTGATTTTCTACTCAAAATACACACTTTACTCCATCCATGCTCTCTACCATCTCTGGGGTGGGCTTTGAAGACGTGGATTCTGGATTCTGTTCTCCCTCTATCTTTACCTTACTCATCTTTCTCTCTCTCTCCCCCCCTCTCTCCTCTTTCTGCTCTCTTTCCTTCCATTCTCTACCCCAGCCCATTAGGGATCCCCCTCTTCACCGAATCAAAAGCTGACAAGCAAGAAGGAACTCGACATTTTTTTTGTTTGTTTGTTTCTTTGTTTCTGGCGAGGACAGTGGCGAGTGCTAGTCATTGGCTGGCCCTCACACCTCCGTCTGCAGGTCAATGATGTCCTGCCCCACCAGGGGGATGGTGGCGCCCGCCTTCTCCCATTCCACTGCCTGCATCTCAAGGGGAGAGGGGTGCAGAGGCTCCAGGTCCTTGCGCACCCAAGCGGGGGGAGAGTGCTGCTGCGATCGGGGGACTCCTTCCCACGGCCTCTCACAGGGCATCTGCTGTTTGTCCTGCAGAAGGAAGTAATAAGAATCGTTAACGTTACCATTAGCATTTAGCATTGTACCTACTCTAAAAAAAAAAAGTACTGTCTATATTAATTACTGAGAAAATTCTCAAAATCCATTAAATATATTAATGTTAATTTACTGGTCTCTTCACAACACTGAAGTATTTTGTTTGTTAGGCTGCTGCAGAGGAGATTCTGACTATAAACCTTATGCGGACAATGGATGCATTAGTTAATGGTCCACTTCAATTCTCAAGCTTTTTTTTTTCATGTTTTGTTGGGTGCTTCTGAAGATTTAGAGGAGCCAATTGTTTAAATGTGGGCTGAGCATAAAAGATGTGACTTACGCTGTGGTTAGTTTTGTCGCTGCCTCCTGAGGACACACTCCACCTCACAGACTGCGGGAGAGAGAGAGAAAGGGAAAAAAAAGAGAAAGCAATTATTATAATGACCCTCGAAAAAGTGCCTGCCTTTCATTTCAATATCAAAGCGCAGGAGTGGGGAGCTAAGGTCTACTTCTATCTGCAATAATGATTCTCATTTTCTCCGGGAAGGGCAGGAGAGGAAAAATTGTGAAGTGTGACAAGTGTGGAGACGTTGGATGTGTAGATCAGACTGTCTGCAGTCTGTGTCTGTGCATGCATGCATGCCCTAATCTGTCAAAATGAGACGTTCTAATGAGAAACAAGGATGCTCAACTGCTCCAAATGGATCAAATTGCGCTACTGTGTTGCAGTGTTTGTGAAAGCATAAGGAAAGGAAATAAGTTTATCTTAATCTACGATTTATTTATGACATCAATCTATGTTGGTTTGTTTGTTGGTTGAGGCTATATGGTTCTCACCTTGCTATCTGAGGCAGGTGATTCTCTGTCCTTCTCAGCATGATGTAATTTCCTGTTGAGGTCCTGAAACATGTTCTGGTGGCGTTTCCTTGTGTGCATGATCTTCTGCAGAAAACATAAAGAGGGAAAACACATATTAGCGCTGCTAATCTCCAGAGAAGCAAGAAATATCATCATTAACAGGATATATACTGTATTTATAAGAGTGCAAAGGAAAGAAAAGGATATTTACCTCAAAGTCAAGCTCCGCATAGCGTGATTTCTGCCTCTGTAACTGTAGAAAGAAAGGAAAGATACAAACAGCAAGATTAGTATTGCAAGACTAAAAAATATTTAGTAAAACTGTATTAACTTTATTCATATAACAAGGTCTATGTGCAATTATAATCCTATAATCCCTAATATGAAACATATTGGTGTGAGAAAATAACAAAAGTTGTTTCCGCACCGTTTCATCCCTCACCTCCAGCGAGCTCATGGAGAGTGTGGAGATGGTCTCGCTCTTGGACATCATGGAGTTCATGGAGTCGAAGGTGTCCCCCAGGCTACTGGTCATGTGGGATTCACTGGAGATGTTGTGAAGGTTCTGGACGGGCGAGTCGTGCTCAGAGTAGGAGACGCTTACGCGGTCGGAAGGCAGCATCTTCATCCCATAGGCGGCCGCCTGGGGCTCGGCGTAGCCTCCGCTGCTGGCCAGATGCACCAGGCGTGCTTGGGGAAGCTGCTCCACGCTGATGTTGTACTTGCTGCAGCCGGAGAGCTCATCCTTGGGCTTGGAGCGGAGCGTGGACGTGGTGTTGGGCAGGAGAACATACCCGCCGCTTCCGCTACCGTCCGGCGAGTTCCCCTCGGCCTGTCCACGGGCCAGATCGGCGTCCAGTTGCTTGAAGATCTCGCTGTCGCAAACGTAGACTGGCTTGCCACAAGACGGGTCCAGACCCATGCTGCCACCCCGCTTGTCCCGCTTCAGGGTCAGGGTGTGGCTGGAGTAGTCGGGGACGGACTGCATGTGGGCCTTGGTGGTGGTGTTGGCTGGGAGGGTGTGGAAGTTAGGACCCATGGGCAGGGACATCTGTGGAGGGGGCATCTTCTCCTCTGAAGAGCTCTTCATACCACCTGGAGGGACGGAAGAGGGAGAGATTGGGGGTAGGGTGGGTTAGACATTTTCTGGATCTAACGCCATCAAGTGTCATCAGGCACATGGGTATTTTTAGACTACGTCTTGAAGAAATGAGAGCAAGGATCTAAGCTGCTTTGATGTTAACTGTCGTCTGTTACAAGACAAGAGCTTAAAACAGAACAAAAATGTTCTTTAGTCTCACCTGGTCTGCCAGACTCAGCATCCTTCTCAAAGTCAGACTACAGGGAAAAAAAGAAGAAAAGAAACAAAAAAAACAACTGTTAGTGTACTGTAAGTTCATCTGTGTCAAGATCAGTTTAAGTAGGATTGTAGACAGATTGCAGACTGAAGGGCTCCGCACACCGCTTCCGACACAGTGCGGAGCACTCCGTCTTCAACATTCCATTCCATTGTTTTCAATGCAACCCCGCACACCAGCGCCGATGTCTTCCGCCGTCGGTTGTGAATTACGATTGAAGTCTATTTTGTCGGAGCCGCCCATTGACATCCAATGTTAATTTCACCGGCTACCGTGCTAGATGCTAGGCAAAATTGTCGGATACGAAAGTGCTCCGCACTGCTGTCGGAACCGGTGTGCGGCCGGCTTAAGGGTTTGACAGTGGAAAGATTCTCACCATGAGCTGAGTGTGTCCATTTTGGAGAGAGCTGCCAGAATCACCATTGCCATCATCCTTACGGTCCACCACTCTGCACTTAACAGCCTCCTGGACCTCTCTGCGAAGGATGCAGTGAACCATGACGATGATGAAGCCCTCCAACGAGTCGAAAACGGCAAAGAGGATCTGGAAGAGGGCAGAGCGGCGGTCGGTGATGGCGAGCACGGCAGACATCCAGGTGAGAGCCAACAAAGGCAGGACCACACAGGAGCTCCACAGCGACGCCCTGTAGGACAGGAGAGGTACAACAACAGACAGGGATTTAGAAAACAATTTCAACACAGAAGCTTTATGGTTCCTTTATGGGTCTTTCAGCATGCAAAAAAATCTGTATTTATCTGGATCTAAATGCCAATGTGTAATCTAAATCAGCCTTCTGGCTGGCCTTCTGATGAATAGAGAGATCGATAAGACGTACCCAGCTCTCTCCTTCAGTTTCACATCGGTGATGCCGTCCTTGGATACGAGCTTGTTGAAGACCAGAATGCCAATCACCATGTTGACCTGACACAGGAGACAATCGGAGAAATATGATTAGATATACTGTATAATGCATGCGGGCCTCGAAGAGACAGCTCTTTTCTTATTGGATGGCTATGAGTGCTTACCAGAACAACAGCAGCAGCGGGTCCCACGAAAGAGTAGAGAAGGCCGCCCTCCAGTGAAAGCCAGCAACTAAGAGAAAAAGGCAAATGGTTAGGACGGCACTTGTGTAAAATGGTGAGGAGCTTAAGCGAGAGAGAGAGAGAGAGAGAGAGAGAGAGAGAGAGAGAGAGAGAGAGAGAGAGACTTTTCACTTACTAGTTAACAGTGCCATATCCCTTAGCCTTGGTGAATCCAACAGACACAGCCACAACCAGTGCAGGCAAACCTATAACACCAAAAAAACCCACCAAAATTTCAATTAGGAGACAATAATAAACAAAACAATAACAAGTAAACAAAAACTCTACTACCTTCACTGAGGGGATGTTTATATGGTGTAGAACAAAATCAAGAGGATTGTGGGATATCTACAGTTCCACTCACCCCATCCAAGACACAGGAAACGTTTGCGGATGATGCGGTTGCGCAGGCGGCCCGTCACTGCCATGTACGACTGCCATGCCTCCGTCAGGACCCAACAGAAGGACGACAGGAAGAAGAAGTGCAGGAAAGCTGCCACCAGCGTGCACACCACCTGCAGGAGGGATGAGAGAGAGAGAGAGAAAGAGATGTGAGCTTCACTGTGGCAGGACTTTTAAGTCGGTTAACAGGTCAAGTAGAGAACAAAGGAAATCATTAGAGGTGTTTCATCATAAGTCTAGGGCGCTTGGACGTTACCTTGTTGCGAGCCTGTGTCTGGCCAATCAGAATGAGGGCATTGGAGCAAATGATGGACAAGCAGAAGTTGATCAGGATGACGGAACGTTCAGAGCGGATGTACCTGGAGGAAAGATGGAGAGCGAACATCAGTGGATGGTCAACATCAATGGTAGGAAGATTGTGAGATTGTGGATTATAACTTATAATATGCTGGCTACAGAAAGGTTGAGATTTGTTTCTTACTTCCAAACGGAGACATAGATGATGATAAGCAGGAGTAGAGTGAGAGAGGAGACTCCACAGCCCACGATCAGAGTTACGGAGGGGAGATATGTTTTGTCCATGTCCTACAGAAACAAAAAGAAAGAGACAAAAACAAAATAGGGTTAGAAATATCTCTCTCCCTCACACAGACACACACACACATATAGACACACACACACACACGCACACACGCAGTGAGCCTCTGGGCTGATGTGGAGCGCGCCTGCATTGGTCTGTTCTCCCTGTGGGTAGATGGCTGAATGGCACAAGTAGGCCACAGCTGAGGCAAGGTGACCTGAAGGTTAACGTGTCAGAAAAGATGAAGCGCGGGAGCTGGAGATGCGGCCGCCGAGGTCCGCACGCTGCCATTTCTCCGGCGATCTTTTGAACCGGCAAATGAGGCGCGACCGATGCGGCACATATATCTCGAGGTTCTTCTGGTCCACGTGCAGACAAAATCACCATGTCTCTCTCTCTCTCAGCCACTGATAAACTATAACACACATTGTTTAAACTGCTAACCACCCAGTTCTAGTAAACAGGCCAGAGGGACTTTTTTTGTAATGTTTTTAACGCTGATTTTGCACAAAAGGGAGAGTTAGTGTGAATCATGTGTTGAGCTAGAGTTCATGTTGTGAATTTTGATGAAGTCTGTGTGTGTGTGTGTGTGTGTGTGTGTGTGTGTGTGTGTGTGTGTGTGAGTGCACCATGTGCCTAATGGAGGAAGCGGACAGGTGGACTATTCTCACCTATGCATTAATCAGCGGTGCCATGTGACAGCAGCTAAACACCTTCCACGATGCCAACAACCATGTCTGGGTGATGCTCCCACACACTACCTACCTACCTACCGCCCCTCCCCTCCCCTGTTCTGCCTCAAGCATGCACACCAATGCTAGCCCTGCTGTGGTGCCAATGACAGGTTTGTGTATGTGTGTGAGGAGGTGTGTGTGGGAAGACCTGACCTACCCTCCTGACACACACACACACACACACACACACACACACACACACACACACACACACACACACACACACACCATTCCTCCTCCTCCCCAGCAGATAATTAGCTGGGTTCTCAGCCAAGCCCTGTGTCCTGGCATTAGCTGGTCGGCTCATTTAGCGCCTCCGATTAAGACAAATTTGTATGGTGGCACCGGCTGCCTAGGTGCGAACCATGGGTTGATAGCGGAGCCTTAGAGGCACTAGGTCGAAGGGAAATAGATGGCTGCCTGTCCACCAGGGGCAGATAGATCAATACAACTCCATTGGGGCATGTGTTACAATCTATACGCCAGCATGTTAAAAAGATGTAACTATGGAAAAATGTTAGTCATTTTTTAATGAGCTGCTTTTAGTTTAATTCTGTATAAGGATGGAGCTGAAAACTAGAAAATGGTGCCATCTCTTATAGGTGTCCAAAACAAACAAACAAACAAACACAGAAGCATAAAACAAAACAAAACAGGGATGTGTCCAAGGACTTCTGACGCATTCCTGTCCAAAAGATGAATAAAAGAAAAACAGATGGTGGTGGTGGTGTGTGTGAGGGAAAAAACGTCTTTTTTGCACTTTAATAAGATAGGAGAGACTGATGTAGCACTGCTGTGTGTGTGAGTGTGTGTGTGCAAGAGAGAGAGAGAGAGAGAGACCCTGTTGTGCTTGTCTGTCAGTCTGGCCCGTTACCATTGGCTGGTGCTAACGAACAAAAATCAAGCCTTTGAATGTGACCCAGATAGGAGTCTCGATTTTGCCCTTGACAAGACACAATGTTCTGTTTTTTTTTTTTTTTTTTCTTTCCTCACTCCTCCCCGAAACTGAAAATCAGGGCAGAAGAAAAGGAAAAAAAGGCCACAGAGACAATTAAGTGTGCGAGAGAGATCTTTTCCATTCCTGGGGATTGATTACCTAGTATGGACGACTTAAATGAGGGGGCTGTTGGCCAAGGGCATGTATAGGACTCAGAGAGAGAGAGAGAGAGAGAGAGGGCCATTCTTGCTTGACATTTTTGTTTTGCACATTGGTACAAGCCAGGCCTAGGATGTGGACCATATCAGAAGCATGAGGGGTAGAAAAACTGCAGTGTCTGGTCTGGATAATTTTTCCTTTTCTCTCTCCCTCGCTCTCTCTCTCTGTCTCGCTCTCTCTCTCTCCCTATCTTTCTCTCTGCTCTTTTCTCGCTATGCTGTTCTCTCATCCTCTCTCAGCTTGCAGGCGAACAGTATTGAAAATGTCTATAGCACACATCAAAGCTTTTCTCTTTTTTTCGGGGATGGTTGTGTATGTGGGTATGAGAGAAACTGTGTGTGTGTGTGTGTGTGTGTGTGTTGCAAAGGAGGGGGCATTTCCCCATTGGCTAGTCAGCTTTGCATTAGCTGTGCAAGACAAGATGCTGCCTCGAGTGTGATAGTGTGAGCGGGTGTGCGGGGGTGCAGAGGGGTGGGGGGGAGCACTAATGTGAAATTCTTAGATATTGGCAGACTTTATGGGAATGATTGGCGCAGTGAGATCTTGTCGGTTGGATGGAAAAGAGGGGGGTGGGGGTGGACTAGGCAGGCTGAGGAGAGGAGACAGTGGGGGCGCCGTGGCCGAGACAAATCGAATCACCGACGGCAACAACAACAACAGGTCTGAGGATGGACAATGCGCAGACAGTCGCCATGCCGACTGGCAGAGTATGCTGTGTGGTACGCCTCTCTGGCACATAGAGGGCTTATGCCTTATGGGTCATACTGAGACTAATACACACACTCCAAATCAGGTCTCTCTCTCTCTCTCTCTCTCTCTCTCTCTCTCTCTCTCTCTCTCTCTATGGTTTGCTGCAGCCTTGCCACAGGCATGGAGAGTACAATCAAACGCACTGTTGCTCTTTCTCCTCGCATGCATCAGTAGTGGCCACTAGCTTTTTATCTGCAGTAGCAAACTCCAAAGTATGGAGGGAATGGGTGAAGTTTTTTTTTTTTTTTTTTTTAACCTGGAGGGGAGTAGGTATTAGATAGTGAAGAGAAAGGGGGGGGGGGTTGAGATGAGGAGGGAGTTATTTTTCCTTCCGATCTCACAGTCACACAATCGCACAAACGGAGCTCGCGCTGCGGATGCCGTTGCCAGGGCAACTGGCGAGCAGAGTGCTTCAGAGGCAGTTTCCAATCAAATAATGACTGATGCAAATGCAGAAACATTACTGTATTTGTTGAGGCACTGCCAAACGACAAATGGCAATGGACTTAGGTAATGAAAATAATCCGTCTACACAAAAGAATAAACGCAGACGAAATGTTTTATCATGTTTTAACATGAGTTGTGATATTTTGTAAAAATGGCATATGTTTTTTTCATAATAATACAAAGTAACATCTAAATGAAGAATACAATAAAACAGGTGTGAGGAGAGAGAATGTTCAGGTAGATGACCATTCTGAGATGCATATTATCGATAAAACGACGCCTTTCGCTGTTTCTATTCCAAATGCAAGCAAGCAAATCATTTGAATTTCAGCGGTACAAAAACATGTATTGCAGTTTTGTTAATTAAAACTGCCTTCGAATAGTACCGCATTCACACATGCAGCCTACAAGTCATATAGCCTATGTGCCAGTCAAACATTTATATCAAAACCATCTGATAACATTAAATGCATCCAGTCGATCGAAAAAAAATAATCGAATTAACCATTTACATTGATTTTGCTCGCTGTCAATAAAGACAAAATGCATTCTGTCTCCTCATACCATTTTACATGGTAACGCGATCAAGACCATAGCCTATTGAATGATACCTGCACACCAGCAGACAAAGACGGAGACAGAACGACATCAGCAAAAGGGCGAAAAAAAACCTTTACACGAACATTCTCTCTCCCAAGTCATGACACATACATTCACATTATCAAAAAAAGTCAAATAAGTCTGTTGTCGACTTACCACATCAGGATTCGGACGCGCTAAAATGGCGAAGGTGGAGAGTCCGTCACACACGCATTTGGTTCTGAACGAGTCAATAGGCAGCGCTCTGCAGTTTCGCGGAGACCAGGATCCGAGCAGGGAGAGACTGCACAGGGGGAGAGGAGCAGAGAGAAGGGACGGATTGTGAGACAGGAAAAAAATTCTAAGAAAACGTCTCAAATTAACCTCTTTATGTGTCCCTGAGGTTTCTCATGGAGACAACTGGTGTAAAGAACTCGGTGGGTGGGCACCCGTGATATATGTCAGTGCATACTTGGTTTATGTGCAAATCAATGCACTTTCATAATTGTGTTAATGCACACCTGGGTGGTATGCCTGGGACACACTGAATATGATCTGAACACTTTGAACTACAAAGTATTTTCTGTGAAACAAAATTTTTTGTTAAGTATGGGTTAGTCACTTTTCTATTTTGTCATCCTTTTAGAAGTTCTCCAAATGGTAATGTACATATAGACCGAGGGGAAAAAAGACTTTAGTAGATTAAAGTTTGTTTTTTGTAAAACATTGTTTGTCTGTAATTATGTCCCATGGGTACTTTGCATCTGCAAGGCCAATTGTAGGTTCAAGAGGACAGAATATTTATCATCACACATTCAGACAACATCTAAAGCTCTTCTTGGACCATTAGCATATTGTTGCAGGGCATTTTAGCAAACCAAGGGAAGGGTTCGCTTGACCTGGATTTTTTCAGAGTGATCTCCCCTCTCTACCATGTCTGCAATGTTTGGGAGTAGTCATTAGCTTTGCCATGATTCACTGCATTTGCATGATCATCAACTGCCTGGTTCTTGCCTAAGGACAAGTGCATGTTGGAGGGGAAAAAGACTATCATCTATCTTCCACTGAATTTGATATATTCAGTGTCCCTCACCTCCCAATGTTTCTGCATAATCACTTGGAAAAGAAAGCAAGAAGTTTGAGTGTAGAACTAAGAGCATTGAGAAAAAAATATAGCATGATTAGCGACCTCAGTGACTCGGAAGGACGAACACAAGGGAACGAAAAGCAATTCTATACACCCACGTCCTTTCTTGAAATCTGCCAGTCTATCTGTCTGTCTGTGTGTCTTCTTGCCTATTTGCCTGTTTGGCTGGTTAAGTCTCTTCCTCTCTTTCTCTCTCTCTCCCTCTCTCTCTCTCTCTCTCACACACACACACACACACACACACACACACACACACACACACACTTTCTTGTCTACTCCTTATGGTTAGAAAATGGACTTGGCGCCTTGTTCCATCAGCTCGCTGACAGCTCTCCTACCCATGACACATGGTGGCCTATAAAAAAAAGTCATCTGTTGTGGCACTGGGAAGCAGATGCCATCTCGCGTAGCCTACTCTCTGACGGATGCCAGTCTCCGGGCAGTGAGCTGTTGCCCTGGGCAGCGTGGCGGAGAGTGTGAGAAAGTGACTTAGTGAGAGAAAGAGAGAGGGAGAGAGAGAGAGAGAGAGAGAGAGAGAGAGAGAGAGAGAGAGAGAGAGAGAGAGAGAGAGAGAGAAACGTGTGATGATGGAAATAGAACTAACTGAGATCCATCTTAGAGTAGTTCATCCTCCCACTCCAACTCCATCCTGGTCCTGAGCAAAAGGCTCAATCTGAAGGAAGGAGGGAGCCAATGTGTGTGGAAGGATGTGTGTGTGTGTGTGTGTGTGTGTGTGTGTGTGTGTGTGAGAGGGGGGGGGGTGTAAAGAGGGTCCCACAGGACAGGTGAAGACACATGTGAAGCTCTACATCCCCACCCTTCCATTTTGCCCCAGCTGAGGGGTTGTAACGGATCTTGCCCTTCCTGATCCATCGTGTAAAGTGAAAAAAAGAAAGAAAAAAAATGAAAAATGAGGTCATGGTGAAGTTTTAGAAGAGTGGTGCCAGTGCTCAGGGATTCTGGGGAAGCAGTGGCACACACCAAGCTGTCACTGGATAGCGTGTTGGCTAATTAAACTCTGTTCCCCTAGCTTAGCGAGGTTGAGCTACTTCTCTTTATCTTCGTCAGGGTGAGGGCCCTTGCTTTTCCCAAAGTCAATCACTTGGCAGCTCAATGGTTAGACACCAGTAGGGACTTGATGGAGAGAGAAAGAATGGGGGGACAGAGAGAGAGAGAGAGAGAGAGAGAGATAGAGAACCAGTCTGGAGGACGAATGAGAAGGCTCAGTTCTCTCTCTATCTCTCCCTCTTTCACTGGCCAAAAAACTTTCAGCCAACACTCAAAAGAAAAGAAAGAAAAAAAAGAAACACATGCCCCTCACAATAATGCAACAAGGATGGCCAACTCTATTCTGCGCTTCTACCCGCCAAGCTCTTCTCGTTGCACGGGCACATCCATCACGTCTGTTAGCCAAAGCCGAATTTAATTTGGCCGTGATGGCCCGCCCTCCTGAAAGAGTATTGAGCTAATTAGATCTACTCGGCCCCGCTCTTTGTTTTCAAGCTGCGGTGTGCCAGGTCGCAGTGAAAAGGGCCTGCTGTATCTGAACTGCTTATCTCGCCTTGTTGCTTGCAAGGCTACAAATCTATATATATGCAAATTATGCAGCTGCGCCCGCGTTTGGAGTCCTTGCTTTTTTTTCCTGCTGCTTGTGTGTGTGTGTGTGTGTGTGTGTGTGTGTGTGTGTGTGTCCACTTATGTTTGTCTTCCGAATTTCTTCATATGCTACTCAATGTTCCTGTGAAATAGTTGCCCTCTTCCCCTATTAACACACACACACACACACACACACCTGAGTAATACGCCTGTGCCTCACCTCTGTTGGCACCTAGTGTGGCGACTCTTACAGGATCTTATGCAACCTGTTTAGTGTGAATTCAGCTAGCTGCTAGTGAGGGAGAGAGGGAGGGAGAGGAGGAGGGGGTGCAAGAAAAAGGGAGGGCTTGGATGTGGTAGAGCATCGACACATGGCAGTGTGGACAGAGAGAGGGAGAATCACAGACGGTGTCAATGCCCTAGGTCTGCCTCACAGGCAGTGAGTGGGAAATACTGACTGAACTGCCAACTGCCCCCCTGACACTGATCTACAACCATAAATAAATAAAAAACAAACACTCAATCTGAACTCTGCCTGGATAGATGGATGGATGGATGGATGGCTGGTTTGTCCTCGATTTGTGGATTGTAGTCTAGGAAGGACAGATTTACCGCCCAAAGGGCGCTTGTCGAGTGGACAGTGAGACAAGTGAAGCAGTGTTAATACTTACGCTTCGCTCTCGTCCCAGGAGAGGCATGTTTCATTGATTGTGCCCTGTTGAAGGAGAGAGAAAGAGAAAAAGAGAGAGGGAGGGGAGCAGAAAGAAAGAGAGAGAGAGAGAGAGCGAGAGAGAGGGAGAGAGAGAACAGGGTCAGACACTGTGCAGTGGAACATGTAGGACAATCAACGGACGTGGGCGGAACATTATGTTCTAAATGGTGCACCAACATAGGTGACACACACACACACACACACACACACACACTCACACACACTAAGCAGTCTAGTTAACACGCTAACACCGAAAATGCTTTTTTGGTTCAATTTGAAACACTACAGGTCTACACTACGCAGTGACTGATCATTTGCAGGCTGCTGTCTCTCAGTTAATGAGACCTTTAGCCGAATATCCCTCAGGGAGGTGATTAAACAGCCTTCCTCCTTCAGGTAAGTGGGGGAAAAATCAATGCCACCATTTTGCGGCGAATGCACTCAGAAATGACAAACAGTGGGGTTTACGCTAAAGAGAAACTTGCCATGAGGATTGTGTGTGTGTGTGTGTGTGTGTGTGTGCTGGTTTACTCACATTGTACAGATGAGGGAACTCGATTTCAACAGGAGAAGACAAGAGACCGGGATCAGGCTTCACGATAACTGAGACCACCTTGGAGTTCAGAAGAGTGGTGTTGCTGAAGAGATGGAGAGAATACAGAATGTTTAGTAGGAAGAAAAGAGAGAGAGAGAGAGAGAGAGAGACAAAAAGAGAGATTGAGGGGCAATCAGAATCTGAAAGTCACCATCAATCTCAGGAGGTCTCAAGAACATAAAAAAAGGAACAACATGCAATTGATTGTAGTCAGCCAACATGTTTCCCCTATGGGCAACAAAGCAATGCCTTTGTCTTGTCAGTGCTAAGGACACCGCCTAGGCTAACCTCAGGTAGCTCTGTCTGCATGTGAGGGTTTATATCCAGACTCTTACCTCTGAAAAGACAGCATCACTCCCAAGTTGCGGTAGAGGACGATTCCGGTCAAAAAAGATGAAGTGTCCTCCTCATCTGAAATACACACACAGATATATATTCATATGAGGTTGATACTACAGGAAGAAGTATATACTACTGGAGGAAGTATACTGCATTAGCAGTGTATGTTATCTTGTGTATCAATCAATTGTGTATTGCAGCTCTTTCTCTGTGTGTGTCTGTATGTGTGTGAGTGTGTGTGTGTGTGTGTGTGTGACCCTCACCAGGCACGTCAAAGGACAGAGCGTTGCGTGTGACAGTGATCTTCTCCTCAGAGTTCCTGACCCACTCGGTCATGCCCCTCCAGCCCCTGGTGGGGAAGGTGATGTCAGAAGGCATGGCTTTGGGTCTCTTCTGGATGCTCAGCACTGCAGGGGGAACAAGGGAATGGTGGAGACATAACAGATGAGAAAAAATAGAAAAAAGAACAGTGTACTGTCTTCAAGGAAATGTACAGTATGCTTGTGTAAATGAACACAAAGAATAATTGTATATAAATTCTTTTTTGCCCTAGATGCTAAAGTGTGATGTGGACCAAAGACTTGTGTGTCCATAGAGGGGGGGGGGAGTTTGGAGCTTTGGCATACTTTGGCATGTGTGCATCATTTTCTCTTCAAGATTAAGGTGGTGTTAAAGGTTTCACTGTGGTTCTCATCTCATCTTCACACTCCCTCTCTCTCTCTCTCTCTCTCTCTCTCTCTCTCTCTCTCTCTCTCTCACACACACACACACACACACACACACACACACACATTCTCTCTTTCACACACACAAGTGGGTGTTCTTGTGAATTTATGTGTCTGTGAATATGTGCTTTCACACAGGAGGCGCTGAGAGCTTGGGTCTAAACTTAACATTAGGAACTGGGGCATGTACTGTGTGTGTGTGTGTGTGTGTGTGTGTGTGTGTGTGTGTGTGTGTGTGTGTGTGTGTGTGTGTGTGTGTTTGTGTGTCTGTGAGGGGGGCTGGTGGTTCAACTCCATGCTTGCTGATGTTCCTTTTGTATAGCGAAGAAGCCTCACCTAAGTTTTCTGTGACTTCATAGATATCCTGGAATCCCTTCATTTGTGTTCCAAACAGATCCACAAACTCCTCCACCAGCCGGAAGAACTCCTTAGTGGTGGCTCCCATCTGTAGGAAATAAGATGATTTACCAGATTGATCATTGGTAGTATAAACAGAGAGACATAAAACCAATTAACTGTTGCAAGTGGATTACACCATGCTGGCTGCGTAGTTGAAGTTATGAAGTGTTAGTCACACTCCCCGAAAAACAAAATGATCACTTAAGGCTATTGACGCACATCTGACGTGCTTCGCGCAGTTCCTACACTATTATTCTTACTAAAATCCTTTTATAATTCCCTCCCCCAAACCAACTAAGAATATCTACCCTGGTCAATAAACAACATTGCTGTCACATGTCAGTTCAGCCTTGAAACCGGCTTGACGTTCCATATAAGGAATGCCTGTTGATTCATAGTTCTTTTTCCTCTTCTGAGCGAGGGATAGAGAAACGAAGATGAAGGAGGGAGTGAGTGACTGTCTCTATGTGTGTGAGTGGAATCTCGTGCGTTGCCTCTGACGCAAAACAGCGACGGCGTGGGCGAGAGGTGTGTGTGTGTGAATGTGTTTGTGTTGTATGCATCAGTGATGTGATGCCTCCGAGCTGTTCTGTGTGTGTGTGTGTGTGTGTGTGTGTGTGTGTATGTCTTTTTACAAGTGTAGTGGTCCGTGGGTTGCATTACCAGACGCACAGATTGGTGAGTAGGTGTTGTGAATGATTCTCTTTTTCACTCACTTGCTCACTCACTCACTCTTTTTTTCTCTCCGTCTCCCATTTTCCCTCTCTCCCTACCTCTCTCTCTGTCTCTTGTCATCATTAACCCTGGTCTCCGCAATTGCAACCCCTTTTCAGTTGGCTGAACAGTTATAAAATATCATCTTCCAGCCTTTTTCCTCATGGTTTGTTCAATTCTACTTGTAAGAAATAAGTGTTTGTTCAGTCAGACACATTTTTAAAGGACTGTCCTTGCATACAACTTTGACCTGACATAACAAAACTTCCTCAAAATAACACGCTTTGCAAAAATAGACAACATCTCTGACGGTGTCTTATTCTAAAGACTTGTCTTCATGATTAAAAAAGAGGTGACATAATGACATTCTTTTTTTCTCCCTAAGCAACTATATTCAGAGATGTCCACGTGAGTCGCCCGGGGACTGGCAAAAAGTGAGAATTGTGCGTCACTAGCTCTTTTGTGTAAACGCTGAGCACCATCATGGAGTAGACTGATGGCTCGGGGGTGGCAGCAAAAGACAGATGAAAGAGGGCTGATTATAACGCTTGGAAACTCACTGTCAGATTTCTCACAGTGAACAAGCCTCACTCGCACAATAGCCCTGTCTCGTTCCTCCTTCCTCTCCATAGTTAGAGAGCAAATGGCTTTTTGTAAGTGATAATGAGACAGCGGATTGAGACACATAAACACATACACACAAGCACACACACACACACACACACACACACACACACAAAACTAACCATTTGCATCTCCTCCCATTTCTCGCGATGTTCCTCCTTCAATAAGTTGCTCATGGTGTGGGCGAAGTTCTGATAATATAGAAGAAGAATTAATCAAACTCTTGCAATGCAATGTGCAGTACATGTATGCATAGCATATACAGATCTTGAATAAATATTACACAAAAGACATTGACTGGTTGTTGGTACCTCTACATCGGCATGTCCAATACTGTATCCGGCTCCCCTGAAGATCTGGGTTGTGTTCTTGAGGATTTCCATTGAGGCCAGCAGATCTCCACTGTACTTAGAGCCCTGATCAGTTGTGGTCTTCAGCTTCAAGATGACATTAGAAACACCATCCTCAAGCAGACCTTGCTGTGCCTTAGCCAAATGTTCACGGGACTGGAAAAATAAAATGTGACAAAATTGGATGAATTTGGATGAATCTGCAAAATCTTGTGTTGGTGTGCAATCAATTAGATGTTACATGGATGACTTGGAAAAAGGCTTACCAGATTCTGGATTTCCTGGTATTCTCTGGAGACACATTTCACATGTGTTGGACTCTCCCAGTAAGCAAGACCAATGGCATCCATGGTGCATCGGCGAAGAACCACACCTGTGGTCAACAGAAAACCATTCACTGTCATCTAACCATCCAACTAGCTAACATCTAAGTATCTCATGTGATACAAGGTTGTGGAGAGTTGTGCATGGTAGATGTCTGATTTTTGCCTAAGTGTACCTGTTGCATCAGGGGGGCAGGCCGCTGCAGCATAGTCACCAGCAGGGGTCCTCTTCCAGATCATATTGCCATAGTTGTCCTCACCACAGATCTCATGGGGTTCTGCAAGGTTAAGATAAAGGCCCATTCATTTTTTAGCCTCTCAGTTGAATTCAATGAAGACACATGCTAAAGCAATTCAAGGCAAGAAAGGACTTCAGATGTGAGACTGACCAGGGCACCGCTTCTCACTGCAGCGTTTGGATTCAGCCTTTGAGCCAGGGCAGGCTTCTCCACCAAAGAAGGGCCCCTCACAGACACGGTGTCTCTCCATGACTCCTCCACCACAGGTCTTAGAACAGGAGCTCCAGGAGGTCCATGGCAGCCACCTTCCATCAACTAGATCATCCAAAAAGAGAGACATCAGTTCAGTTTCCCACTCAATTAACTAAATTCAATTCACTTTCATTTGTAGAGTGGCAAGTAACTTTTTGGTATTTCTGAATTTTGGAAAGGGGAGGGACAATCTCTCTACCTGGGCAGTCCCTAAGGAAACAGTTGCTTGTCTCTTTCCAGTCGCCGCGGCATTCCGAACCACCATAAGAGGGGCCATTGCACTCGCGAGTCCTCTGCATGGTCCCATTGGAGCAGGAGGCAGAGCAGGCGCTCCAAGCGGACCATTCGTTCCAGTAGCCGTCAACTAAAATAGGAGAGGAGTTAAAGAGAGATGATAAATGAGCCTTGTAAGGTGCCACGGAAGGTTCCGGCTGCTCAGTAGCAGCCATTATCTCAGCTGCACACACACACACACACACACACACATAGACAGTCAGTCAGTCGGAAGTAGTTTCAATGGTGCTTGTTAGAAGTCACTGTCTTGAGTGGACATCTATTGAAAGGATAAAGGGACTCTTTATCCCCTTTTGAACGCTAATGATGTCCTTATGGATCAATGAGGTTAGGAAGACCCATCTTAAAAGACCCTGCTTGTTTGAAGGAAAATGACTGCATTGGTGGCATCTGTGCTTAATGTGGTGAGCATCATTTTGCAGGTGTTATTTCTAACCAGATATAGGATCTAGTTTAATTTCGATTAAGCCATTGTGCTCTGCAGAATACCTCAAGGCTTTGACTAGTGCTTTTCATAAGATACTTTAAGTGGCCATTTTGGTAGTAATTGCTGAACAGCTTGTTTTTTATACAATAGGGACAAAATGATCCCAGATTTAGTGCTATGTAGAAGTCCTGCACACATGTGAACACAGAAGAAATAGGGGGAGGTAGTGAGATGGGGGGTGATTTTTTTTTTTATTTTTTTTTTCCCTCGGACTCCTCCAGCCACAAAGGACCTGCAGCTAATTAGGAGCCTCTGGAGTCCGTCGGCTTCAAACGCACCCCAAGTTCCAGCTCATTAGCTGAGCCCTTCAGCCCAGCCAACAGGCAGGAACCTTTATTTTCCCTCCGCCATGGCCTGCCCACTCCGCTAATGGGAATGGATGGAGAGAGCTACTGCACTGTTTAAAGTCCCACTACAAATACGCCTATACGTTTCATCTCTGTGTGAAAGCGGGATATTTCTAAAATGTATGGCAAAAAACAAAGATTTGTTATAAAAGAGGCTTGAGTTCTAATGTGTTTGAGCTTTGCATTAATGGTCATTTGAAGCTTTGGATGGTTTGGATGCTGATATCATTTGCCTTTGAAATAGCAAGTGGTAATATGTGGTCCACATTGCCATCTGCTGGTTGATTTGCCAAATTGCACTTCTAGCTGCTGCAGACACATAGACAGTACATTGATCAATGCAGCATAGCATAAGGGGATCAATTACATAAATATAAAAGCTTTGACGTCTTTCATAAATACATTTTTTATGCCCTTGTCATAAGACCTATATGAATCAATCAGGAAGTACTGACTCAGTCTAAGCGTATATTGATGGCATTGTGACTTTTAGCCTTAAAAAAACGCCTCTTGTCTGCATGAAAACCACCATAAAAGCGGTGACTAACACTGCCTACAATCAACTGCCCACCCAAATCCATCCCCACCACCCCCCACACATAGAAAAAAAAGCTTTTTCTCGGGGCAACTAGATGACTCACACATCCACCACTAACGCAATTTAGACTGCCACCCAGTGATTTGATTTAGAGAGAGAGAGAGAGAGAGAGAGAGAGAGAGAGAGAGAGAGAGAGAGAGAGACAAAAAGACTACAGTAATTTCACCCTGTGTTGATACAGGGACTTCCAACAAGGCCATTGTTTTATCATTTTTCTCTCACTTTCTCCAAACATTTTTTTTTTCTGGTGATCTCACCTGGGCAGAGGGCGATGTTGCAAAGCTTGGTCTGTTTCACTGGACCCCGGCAAGGCTCTCCACCATTCTGAGGCTGGTTGCAGGTGCGCACGCGATCACGGTAGCCGCGGCCGCAGGTGGATGAGCACAGACTCCAAGGTGCCCATTCGTCCCAAGCTCCATGGACTGGAGAGACATAGAGAGAGAGAGAGAAAGAGAGAGAGAGAAGAGAGAGAGAGAGAGAGAGAGAACAAGCATGAGAATGAGAACTTTGAGTACCGCTTAAATAAAATGTTGCCTACAATTTCTTTCTCCAAATTCTTTATCAGCTCAATCAAGTTAAAGATCTGCATGCCAGGGTGGGGTACCAATCATTCCCTCACTCACCAGGGCAGGCGACGGTGTTGTTGCAGGGTCTGTTTTCACGGATGGGCCCAGTGCATGGGGTGCCATAGACGGAGGTGCTGCAGATACGAGTGCGACTCTGCCAGCCTTCGCCGCAGGTCACGGAGCAGGTCGTCCATGGAGACCAAGAGTCCTGTGTGCCATCTCCTAAACACACACACACACACACATAAAGAGAGGTGTTTATGATGTGGTCTTTACAGGATAAAATGGGGTCTTTTTAAAAAGTAAAACCAGTCTTCACTGATGGATTTTGTGTAGTCAACAAGCTCACCATTCTGGGGTGCAGTGCTTCCATACTGGGCGATCTCTCCATCACGTTTCTGGCTCACTATGGAGCGCAGGCCTTGGCTTCTCTGGCGGACTTGACCTATAAAAGCCCATATGGATCTGCTTTAGCCTCATTCATTTGCAATGGGATATATTATTACAGTAATTCAGATATAGTGTAGCATTGGTTCTGTAAGGGCTATAAGAGAATGTTTTTTGGGGGGGGGGGGGCTCACCAATGCAGGGCTGGGGGTTGCATGCACGTCCCTCCTCAACTACACCCTGACAGACACCGTCCTCAGGAAGGCAGTTTCGGCTGCGCACTTGGACTCCACCTCCGCATTCTGTGCTGCACTCGGACCAGCGTCCCCAGCCACTCCAGCCCTCTGCAGGACACACAAGGAATTGCAGCTTTGATGAACACAAATCAACCATATATATCAAACAATAACTATCTAATATTTTTCATTATATCATATTAAATATGACTGGGCTATAAGTTAAAACAAAAGAAATGTGTTATACAAACTAAAATCTGATGCTTTTTATTGTTGCCATCTGTAGAATATAGTTGAGCACTATAGTACTGCAAGATGACTGCAGCATCGATGGAGAGTTTTTCAATGCTGCCACCCAGTGGTGATCTGAGGGTATAACCTTTCTCTCTATCTCTGTCTCTCACAGTGTGAGCTCCAGCATTGCTGTTTGTGAGACCTTTGCAGTCTCTGTCTGCAAAAGAGCTTTTACACGGCCTTCAATATGTCTCCCGGGGCCCTCCCCAATGCTCTGCAGTTGCTGCCATTCTGTGGGTGAGACCTGGCAAACTGAGTTTCTTTGGAATGTGTTCATCAATGCCCATTTCAGGTTCTCCAAGGGAGGCATATCGACTGTATGGCAAGGAGACGAGGTGGGAGGTGGGAGGTGTGTGAGTGTGTGTGTGTGTGTGTGGGAAGGGGGGCAAAGACCAGGTGAGACAGAATCATAGCTCTTATACAACAGGGGCAATGATAAAAAAAAAAAAATGTTCAGGAAAAAAAAGTCAGTCTCACCGCATGAAAGACCTTGTTTTTGAAACGATGGCCGTCTGTCTTTGTTTTCGCCACTCTCTCTCTCCACTCTCTCTCTCCTCTCTCTCTTTCTATTGCTTTTTCACCTCCTATGCGGCGCTAGAGACCGAGAGTGTGCTCCCTTCGCCCCGGCGAGGTAACCATGGCAACCACAAGTGCTCGCCATCGATTTCCTCCGCCAACTAACTGCGAGTGCTTTGTGAAGAGCATCTTTGCTTTGAGATTGATTGCAAAGCGCGCATTCAGAGGCGTGTGAAAGGGCCCAGTTATTCAAACTTATAGAGTTGCAGAGGAGTGTGTGTGTGTGTGTGTGTGTGTCTGTATGCATGTGTGTGTGTGTGTGTGTGTGTGTGTGAGTGTGTGTGTGTGTCTGTGTAGGGGGGTGAAAAATCCCTCGTCTCTTGTACCCTCTCCACAGTAAATGAACTGATTCTGATTCTGAGACGTTCCGGGGGCAGAGTTTTGCTGTGTAACCCACAGCAGGCATGAGTCTGGAGATCAGCACTCCAGCAGCCTGTGCATGGAAGGCTCCAGCAACAATCAAAACAAATGTTCAGTGTCCCTGCAATGGGGATGTACCCATTTAAATGGGGGCAAGACAAGGACAAGTAAACAAGTCTTTAGGAGAATGTTCTTTAACACACGTTCACACACACACACACACACACACACACACACACAGAGACACACACACGCACAATCATGTTGCTTGTTTACCTCTCTTCCTTTAAGTCTCTACTTGTCAGTCTCTTGCATTGTGAACAAGTATGCTTCTCTCTTTCACACTCACACACACACACACACACACACACACACACACACACCTGACCCCAAGGCGGTTGTACTCACTCATGATCTCAGCATCGCGACCGCTGTCTCTCAGGTTGGGCACACACTTCTCCAGGTAAAGGCCTCCTCTGTAGCACCCAGTGGGCTTCCTCTTGGGTGTTTCCCAGCACTGGCATGGGGTGGCCATGATTCCGCAGGGGTGTCCGTGGGTGCTGGTTGCCAGGCAACTCTCCAGCCACTGGCAGAGCATCTCACAAGCGGGCATGCTGGGGTTCCTCTTACCCACGACCAGGAACTCGATCTTGAACTCGTTGCCGTTGTTCTGCTCCTGATCTTCCTGCTGCTGCTGCTGCTGCTGGGGTTGGGTGCTGGAGGCGGCGGTGGCGGTGACTGCACCCATCATCTCCAGTTGACCGGGCTTGGGCAGAACTTTACGGAACTGCAGGAACTGTTTGGTGGATTCCAGGTAGGCCACAGCGGTTGAGGCGTCGCAAAGGCGGACCACTTCGTCGAAGCTCTCCATGCCCAGGAAGGTACGGGAGGTCTCCAGGAAAGAGTCGTACTGGAAGGCACGCACCTGGCGGGGCAGGCAGACCTCGGTGGGCTTGGTGATCTTCATGAAGACGGTGTAGCGACGGGGGTCGGGGTTCTGGAGGGTCCAGGTGCACGGGGCGGAGGGGAGGATGTTGGTGGAGGACATCACGCCGAAGAAGCGGTTCTGTTCCACGCGACCACAGGAGGGGACGGCGACGGCGTTGGCGCCGGCAGCAGCAGAAGAGGAAACGGCTGAGGTGGATTTCGAAGAGGAGGACGAAGAGGACGAGGCGGCGAGGGTCAAAGAGGCCGATGCGGACGAGGAAGAGATCGAGGCGGAAGATGAGGCGGAGGCCGGGCCGGAGAGGGTACCCGCGCTCACGCTCCCCAACAACACGAGGACGGCCAACACCAGGCCAGAAACTGATAGGACACTTCGCTCCATTGTCACCATGACGATGGAGGGATGGGATTTGAGTTGAACACCGACGAAAGAGAGCATGTGACTCTCTTTCTCTTTCTCCTTTGCTCTGCTTCCCTTTCTTCTTTGTTGAGTCTCACTCTCTGGTTAGTTTCACAGATGTTTTTACTCTGAAGTGCTTCACTGAACGGAATGAATAGAGGCTTCTTCGCTCCCTAGACTTTGGATGGAGGGTTATGGTCTTCTTATTAGGACAGCCTAAAGGACATGTCCAGGAGATAGAACGATCTGTTGGATTGAACACAAACACAAAAGAGAGACACAAAAGAGAATTAGCTAGAAAGAAAAGAAAAGAGAAAGAGAGAGAGAAGGTACAAGAGAGAAATAAAGACAAAAAGGCATTTCCGCATATTAACCCGACCTAATCAAAGCATTCCGCGTCATTATCATTAGCGAAATGTGAAGGGACAAACAAAAAAAAGGATGATTCCTGGAAAACATAATCATTATCACTTCGCCTCAGGCAATGGCATTGGCAATTTTCTGCTGAGACAAAGACCCCCCCCCCTTTCCCACCAGTGGCCCCTTCCTGGTCCCCTGCATCATATCCCTGTCGGATAGCTTCACCTGTGATTAGTGTATGTGCTGATTACCGCAGGTAGTTGCATAGGAGGCAAAGAGCTGGGAGTTATGCGAGTATTAGAGAGATAGAGAGAGGACAGGAGGGGGGGGGGGAATTATGCTCTCGAATGGAACGCAATTAGAGCGCTCTTTTTGCTCCGCTCTGATATGCACTCGTCTCTGCTTCTCTGTACTTGACAGACTCGCTCTGACTACCCTGCACCCCCCCCCCCCTCTCTCTCCTCTTCCCTCTAACTCAACACTCTGTTGCCTTCCCACGCTGCTGTATCAAAGCAAGCAAGTGGCAGGCAGAAGCTGGCATGTATTCACTAAATGCCGACCTCCCCATCCAGGCATGAGGCCCTAGGATGCTTGACTTCTGAGCAGTCCGGTTGCTATGGAGACGCAGAGCACCTGTGTCTCCCAAAGTCTTAATCTGCTGGATTAGTTCTGTGAGGAAGAAAGACACTGGGTAGCCAGCTGGGCTCCCGATCCCTGTGCAAGAGAGAGAGAGAGAGAGAGAGAGAGAGAGAGATAGAGATGGAGATGAAGAGGGGATAAAAAAGAGTTGGCAAAGAAGAGGTGGAGAGAGTGAGCGAGAGCAAAAGCTGAGCTCTGTTTTTCTTCCACTCTTCCTCTAGCTCTCTCACTCTTGCTCTCTCTCTCTCTCTCGTACTTCTCTCTCTCTCTTGGTTTCTCGGCGTCCCAGATTGCGGTAAGGAGTTCTGGCGCTTGTCAAAAGCTCCATTGAGCTGAGTCTGAACAGGGGGTCTGTTACAGAGAGAGCAACAGAGGGCAGCTGCAGGGCACTTACAACACAGCACAGCCCATCACAGCCTCCGTTCCCACGGCAGTGGGCTGCATGTGAGCTCTCCTTCTTGTGTGTGTGTGTGTGTGTGTGTATGAGTATGTGTGTGTGTGTGTTTTTGCATGAGCAATAAGCCCCCCCAAAAACACACATACACACAAACACACATTCCCAGCAGGGCCTCTGTCTAGTCACATCTACAAACAACCCAATCTGGCCCCAGGTACTGGGCAAGGGACATCAGCATCCTTGTTGCACACAGTGGGCTTGACAGTGCAAAGGCTGATGAGCCAGCACATTACCAATCTTGCTTCTAGGGACTGTTGGGAGACTGTGCTGTCCCCACAACACTGTGCAACACTGCGCTGTCATTACACATGCAATAAAGCAAGCTGCCTTTTCTTCCAGATCATCTGTATTTATTTAAGGATTAACTGCTAATCACCATATGGCACATTGAGTGATTGGTATGGAATGCTATGCTTCATTTGCAATCACTGATTGTTAATTTCTGTTTCATTTCTACATCTCGTTATCCATTTCCTATACCTTTAGCTCGTCTGCTCTCTCATCTACCTCGGTTCTGTCTGTCTGTCATCTCATCTCTCTACCCCCTCCCCATCCTGTTATTTGCTTCTGTCTCTCTCTCTCCCCCTCCCCTCCGGCGCCGGAAGTGCTGTGAGAATACTTTTCAATAGGCGGCAGAGTATACTCAGAAAGTTCTAGCTCTCACATGGATAGCTCCACTCTCTCCCACCCTCCCTTCCTTCCTCCCTCCCCCCGTTTCGATCTGCCCTCCCTCTCAGCTGTTAGAAATTGCTGGTTATTGAAGCATCTTTTTTTTCTGCAGACTCACACATGTTAAGTCGGGGGAAAAATCATATAACAGCGGATCCTCTCTCCCCCTACATGTTTGCTCAAAATCAGCACATTAAGAGAAGTGACACTGCAGTTTGATAATCTATACTACCTTACATGTCTGCGTCTCACGCTGCAACCTTGTCATGCATTTTTTTATTTTGCTTTACTGTCATTTTGCATGATAACTTAATGCAAAGGACAGCACGCCAGACTGCACAGAAGTAAAAAGGCTGTTGCTCAGCCGTATTGCTGCGTGGTGGGGAGGAGAACGTGAGAATGCAAGCTAAAGAAATCTTGGCTCGAAATGACCAACAGCAGCGAACAGTGAGACAAGTGAAATGCTGCCGAGTTCATCCGTAGCCGTGGAAACCGCTCTTCTACAGTATGTGTGTGCGCGCGATCTCTCAACTCTCTCCCACACAACCACATGCAAGTGACGTCCGTGCTTGCGCACCAAAGCCTTTTTTGCATTTCCTCACACCGGGTTCTGTCAAATCAGTTTGCTTTTCTAACGCCTGTTTTTAAGCAACAAAACACTATTATGTATGCATATGGCGTGCCGTTAAATAATGATGTCCATTTATTTTCTCCAAAACTAGACAATTCACCAATGCATTTGGGTTTTTTTTTTGCCTAGTCCTGCAGATCAGCAAGTTATAATGGAACTAGAGCCGGCACTCTGCCGTGAGTGTCTGTTGGGATTTAAAGGTTGAAACTCACAGTTGAGCCCTGCAGGGAACAACAGACAAAACGAATGAAAAAGAAAACAAAAGTAATACAATTCGTTGTTTTGCTTCTCTGGAACTCTTTTAACATCATCCCCTTCGGCACTGCATGGATTTTGCTGAGTGAGGCTGAGTAAGGCTCAGAGTGGATAAGAACTCTCTACCTGTCCCCTAAAGGTTTCCATTAAGGAACAAAAATGCACACGCAGATGAGTGTGTCCAAGAAACTTTCTTTTCTCCCCATCGCTCTCCATCTGTTTCAAACAGAGACTGTAGCAACTGTAACAACAACACAAGCATGCGTGCCAATGCAATTAAGGCAATAGATGTAAAAGCAGCACTTCTTGGTTTCAGGCGGTGAAGTGCTTGCTCTTGGCTGTCACTTTGTGTTGTTCGTTCTCTATCAAAAGAAGAGGCCCCGCGTGTATACGCCGGCTGCGCACAGCCAGAGATTTTGACCTGAAAAGGGACATTAAGTGTAGCAAATCCCCAAACTAATTAGGACCAATTAATGAATGGCATGCCCCAGAAATGAAGTGCTGTCCAATTCTCCACACAAAGCACTGAATAGACCCTGCAGGTCCAAACGAGTTCCCACATTATTGTGTCTTCACTTCCAAACATTATAAGTGTGGGAGAGTGTCTTGTATTTACAAGACCCCTTTATTGCTGGGGAAGCAGACGCTTGCATGAGGTTTTGTGCCTGTGTGGTCGACTTGGGCGTCAGGTGGCACAAACTATCTGAGGCAGAAAAGGAACAGATGCCAAGACAAAAGTGGCACAGTGAGAGGTGGGCATAGAAGCTTGCCATGCATACTTGCCCCGGTATAAACTATTTGAACTCTAACAGTCCAAAGGCATTTCTTAATCTTAGCTATTTGTCTGTGGCTGTGGATTGTTTAATGGCTGTGTCAATCACAAGAAGAATTAAACCATAGACAGACAAACAAATTGCATTTTGCGCTGGTAGCACAAACACACTGGCACAGAGCAATTCTTCTTAAAGAAGCATTGCCACAATCTGGAGAATACTGAAAGCATTGCACAAATCATCAAAACACAATCAAAGCGAGACAGCTGAATGCGTTTGGTGTTCATGAAGCTTTGATGGAGAGACGCGCAAAGTTTTGGCTCCGCTACCTGTTGACGCGTGGCCAGGAAACGGCAATGTGGAGTTCACTGTTGTGCTAGAAAAAGCAAATTGGCAACCGTATTTTTCGTATATTTATTCCATTTAGAATAAATACACGCATTTAAGGGAGCTTTGTAGTTCAAACACTGCATTTCACAGTGACTCAATCTGAACACTATGGTTTGCACGGTGCATGCATCTATATCTTTCAGATAACTTCAGTTTGATAACCATATATATGCAACATGCATGTAATGCTCCGAATCATAATTTCTTAGTATCTAGTATGCGATTAAGATAAAACTGTCGATGCACTGTTAATCAAGCTACTGCACATTCGCTGCGGTCTAAATTGCAAAGCAAATGAAATTAATCAAAATGAATCAAAGCATTCGAATTTCACAATTATGCAGGAGAGCTAACATTTTGACATCCTTAGAAGCGCTTGACATGCATCAGTTATTTGAAATCCAGATACGGAAATCAAGTGAGAGTGGATGCAATCGCCACTCGCTGCAATTCAGGACCATGGACAGCGACAAACACGTGTAAGCACAAACATTGTAGCACTCTTCCATACCCAGTTCCACACACAAGTTCACAATCTGTACCCATTCAGTGAGTCTTGGCAATGAATAAGCTTTACAGCAACAACATTTGATAGCAGACACATATAGCAGCAGCATTAGGCTATTGCAAAGCCACATACCTCAAAATTGTGATCGCTTTTCTGTATTCTTCTAGTGCATTCGCTCCATCCAAATGTCGAAAGGCGATGAATTCCTTGGGCTTGATAGGTGAAAAGAAACTTTCCGAATCTTCAGTGTGCCTTCGTGGCACAACTTGAAGGAACTTCAGGAGAGGAGACGAGAAATAAAGGAAAGCAGAAACAAAGTCCAAAAACCTTGCTTTAACAGACCGATTCCAAGTTTCAGTGCAGTCTACTTCCACAAGCAAAAACGGATAAGTTCAGCGACTCTGACCAAACTCCAAAGAGTTTACTACCAACTTTTCTAAATAGCTATGTCCAGAAAGACTGGCTATAGCAAAGGACCGAATTGAATGTAGTGGAGCTCCAACAGTCTTGCGATAGGTAGCTGAAAAGCTGTCTTTCGGCGTTCGTTGATGGCTGCTCCACAATTTGTTGGTACTTTTACTCCCGGCTTCGGAGTCTTCTTGCTTGTGGTCTTTGCACTGCAAGTGGTTTCAGTCTCAGTGTGCCTCGTGGCCTCCTCGCCGATGTATTTATTCAACCCCGCCCCCCCTCGCGCTAGTCGGAGTCAGTGCGTGGATCACACACAGAAGTGAATGAGACAGCGCGAAGGAGGAGGGAGCGTGGGGGAGAACTTTGTGTGTGCATGAGTGTGCGTATGAGAGAGAGAGAGAAACAGGGAGGGGAGGGCGAAGGGAGGTAGACTGAAAGGCAAAGCTACACAAGGTACGCGCAAAACTACGCAGATGAACGCAGGAGCTGGAACCGGAAAGAAGACATCATAGTTTCTCTCAGAAAGAATAATGGGTATGGTCCCTGGACCTGCAGAATGCACTAAACGGAACCCGATTTGCATTTTGCGCACAAGGATTTACAAGACTGATATGTGCTTGAATGCAATTATTTAATCGGTTGACAATACATACATTTAATATTTGATCATTTAATATTTGATCGATGGGAATTCATTTCTACAGAAAGTACGCCTATATGATGTCAAGCAAATATTTGCAGCAAAAACGCTTACAACACCTATATTTCACACTTTGCAATGTATTGTTTCTTTACTGACGTGGTTGGCGGAAGTAAGAGCACGTTTCAGTACTATGGCCAAACTTCAAGAGTGCCGTCTCCCAGGTGACACAATAATTCAAATGTCAAACTCATCCAACCCTAATTAGTAGCAACTCCGACAGATGACTGAAAGTTTACTGTTTACACACATTGCCGTGCCCCACGTTAACCATGACACAATCAAAGTCGAGAAAATTGATCAGCGCGTTCACTGATCCGTCCGGGGGGGCCACGCGCGCCTCCACTTCCTCCCTCGCCTGTGGGTGTGGGTGGGCCATGGTGCGCGCCGCGAGCACCTCTCTCCAGCAGAGAGAGAGAGAGAGAGAGAGAGAGAGAGAGAGAGAGAGAGAGAGAGAGAGATGAGGAAGCACCATGCGGGGGCGAACAGGTTGGCGGCACTTGGCAGTGCTAGCAGATTCCAGAATCTACTTATGCCTCGTGTTGGTGCGTGACAAGAAAAAGGCATACAAAAATCGGCCAGGATGGATTAGTCAACATTATGTAAAGACCATGCTAAATCTGACAATACGCCTCCCCCAATTACCATATTGACAAGGCTTTGATCAGTAGGGGGCTTCCCTACGGAATATGGCCGTAAAGATGAATTTTTCCAAAGGGGGTAGTAGGCTGTGACGTCGTCATCATGGCTGTGACATGGGGTGTTGTCTGGAGCACCCCCTCATGCATGCATCAACTGGGGTATTTGTGACATCTTGCACACCTGCCATAGTTGACAGCAGATGGAAACCACGGCAACAGCAACAAAGCTGTCACCCATTTTCATTCGATCAGCCAAGCCAAGCTAAGCTAGCAAACAAACAAACAAGCAAGGGTTTCACGTCTCCCTTTTCTCCTCTCCTTTTGGCCAACTTCCTGTGACTAAGATGAAAGTGGAAACAAAGGCGCATTAGTCACAGTCTTGAGGAGAGAAAGAGAGAGTGCTTTTTCTCTTCTCTTTACCAGGTAGGGAACCCTCATATTTCGATCCATTAGGACTTCGACTGCCATCTGACTCACTACCGCAAATTGAAGGCATGACATTCTTGAATCCAGTCAGCACCTTAGCGCTGCATGTCCATTAGTCAATTTGTTCCTTTAAGATGTCTGAAGTAGGGCTTTCTAGTCCTCCCCCATTACCCTTGTCTTAGCGTGAGAAACCCCTTACCAAGCTAATACTAGCACATTTACTGCATGTTACCCCCTATCACACTGCAGACAGAGGATTTCCGAAACCTGGAGTAGCCTACTGCTCGACGCAGGACCAAACCCAAACACAACACATCCGTTGACGAGTCATCAGTGCTTTTTGGAACAGGTCATTTCCAAAGGAGATGAGTCCTATCTCCCCCACCCCTTCTCCCTCCCCTCTTCCGTGCACCTGTGGCAAGGCATTCATTACGAGGCGGTGACTGATCCAATGGATGGATGCCTGTTCCGAGGGGATGGATGCCTGTTCCTGTTGTCCCTTGTTCTGGGCCCCAGGTGCATCACCGATCATCCAGTCCCCCAGTCCCAGAACACTACAGTAGCAGCCAGCGCCAACCGCGGAGGCGGGAGGGGGTTGGTTATATCGTTTCGCACAGGTGTAAAGATTGATGGAATGTGACTTTATTGAGGGAGGCGGGTGGTATGCATGGCACAGTGGAGGAGATGTGCGTGTGTGTGTGTGTGTGTGTGTGTGTGTGTGTGTGTGTGTGGTGTGGGGTACAATGCAGGGGGGAGGACAGAGCAGGACAAAAAGCAGAGTGTGGAGAGGATAGACAAAGAAAAAGGGAGCAGAGACAATGGAAGAGAAGAGAGAAAAGGGAGAACAGGAATAAGAGCACAGGAGGAGAGAAGAGATAAGAAGTGATTTTAAAAATGGAAGATCCAAATACAGTACTTTGGCTCCCTTGATCCAATCCCTTTCTGTATTTCAATTAGTTAAGTATGATAAGGAGTTGTGGCTCTTTATACATGGGAAGCTAATTGAATTAAGAAATTGTATTAAGGGAACCCAAGGATGAAACCATCTCTTTTTTCATCATTTTGGGAGACTGTACGTCTTTTTGGATCCTGCACCTTTAGGTGTACGTACAGGTACCAACTGACTTCTGAATTACAAAATAAATAGGAAGACTTGTGTACTGACAGATCTCTAGTCTCCTCTGAGCTGCCAGAGTACACGTGTTCCATTCCCTGTCAGTCAGTCTGTTGTTCATGCATGTTGCTCTCTGTCTTTCCTCACTGTGTTTTGGTTTCAGACGTGGGGGAGAGGGAGAGGGAGATGCACTTCTCTGCAAAGGTAAGTGACTAGACTGAGCAAGCTTGTCAAGTAGACTCTGAGTTTGCAGAGGAGACATCCTCTGTGGAGACACACTTGAAGTTTGTGCTGAAACACTCAAGAGGTGTGTGTGTGTGTGTGTGTGTGTGTGTGTGTGTGTGTGTGTGTGTGTGTGTGTGTGTGTGTCTATGTTAATAGGACTGAGCGACTTGTAATATTAATATATGTAAATAAGACTGAGGTTGAGAGCTTTGTGTCTCATGAGTGTGTGTGTGTGTGTGTGTGTGTGTGTGTGTGTGTGTGTGTGTGTGTGTGTGCCAGCATGTGTGTGTGTGTGTGTGTGCCAGCATGTGTGTGTGTGTGTGTGTGTGTTGTGCTCGACCCCTGCTGAACCCCTCTGTAACAGCTTGTCTTCCAGAGGGGCTGAGAGATATGGTAAACAGACCCAGACCATCTCATCTCTACTCTCTCCTGCATCTCTGCTGTCTGCCCTCCAGCTGCCACACACACACACACACACACACACACACACACACACACACGCACACACACACACACACACACACACACACCAACACACACACTCTCTCTCTCTCTCTCTCTCACACACACACACACACACACACACACACGCACGCACGCACACACACACACAAACAAGAAAAAGACTCTACTACACACACATACACACTGACAGAAAGGGAGAGTGAGAGAGACAGACAAAGAGGTAGACCTTGACTACCACTACTACTACGAAACACACACACTAAAGCTAAAGAAATGCCACACACACACACACACACACACACACACACACACATACTCACAACTGATATCACTAACACCACTACTACTACCACTACTACTACTACTACTACTACTACTACTACTACTACTACTACAACTACTACTACTACTACACACACACACACACACACACACACACACACACACACACACACACACACCCATAATTGCCCCCAGAAGAACCCCTTAATGTTAGTACACATCCTTATCTACTTAGTCTTAAAGACAGAAAACACAAACACATCCTTCGCTTTCACTAGTAAACACACACCAACTCACACACAGACACACACACATACACACACACAGTACAGACACACATTTTCAGTAGTAAAAGCTGCCCACCTAATGAGCTGACACACACATTCAAACCCCCACAGCTGACAGGCATATCGGGTTAGTCTCTGTACGAGTGATGTAATGTCAGTCGGAAAAGCCAGGAGTGGCCACAAACTATCCCTCTAACTGCTCTCTCTCTCTCTCTCTCTCTCTCCATCTCTCCCCCTCCCTCCCTGCATCCCACACACACTCTGTTGTACACCAGAGGCTCTCATCAGCGTCATGTCCAGTAGTGCTCGCGTACACACACAGACGCAATGGCATAGTGGCCATACAGTGTACACACACACAGACATACATAATTGCATAATGTACAGAGTAAACACATCCACACACTCACACACCCACACAAATGCACATGCGCACGCGCACACACACACACACACACACATACACACACACAAACAAACAATTACAGTAAGACACAATTTTAATACTGAGTGACACAGATGTACATAAAACTCACAAATACACTCACATGCACATAAAACTCACACATACACACACACACACACACACACACACACAATCAGTTTTGTGCTGCAAATGAAACTGTCACTCAGCTCTGCTGTAGGCCTGATGACATTATATGTAATTAGCAGCTCAAAACATAATCACTGTGTTGAGATAATTGCAGCATGACCATGCATTTCTAGAGCTTTCCAGGAGAACTGGAGAGACAGGTGAAGAAGATGAAGAGGGAGTGGTTCCTGGAAGTGCGCAAGTTTCTAGAAGTTTCTGACAAGCATCAAGCAGGGAGGCAAAGCATCATTTATTTATTTTTTCATCCAGGCAGCCAGTAGCACCACCTGTGGTTTTAGCTTCCTCGCTGTAGTTCTCCTAAATGTCCTCCAGGGGTCGCCGTTTTGAACACACACACAAAAACAGACTGCAAGATTTTTGCTGTCTCCCCATTTCAGCCAGTCTCTCTTCCCCTGACTAAATCATGCATTAAGAACTAAGAACATGATGTTTCTGGGGAATTTTTTTTTTTTACAAATCCTCTCCCACAATGATTCTTTTGAGTGTCTCTAGTCACCGGCTAATGCATTTTAATTGCATGGGATCCGAGGTGTAAAGCAGAGCAAGGGGACTGTGGGAGGTTGGATATGCAGGGGAGCATTGATATGGAGATGCTCAAAGTGACTCATCACTACTTGTTGTCCACTGAGTGAGAGAGCGAGAGAGTGCGAGAATATAGGGCCTCAGGTTCAAGTCTACTCAAGAACACTCGGCAAAGACGCTTGTAAGACACTGTACGCTGACACTTACAGTATCTGGTGTGGGATGAGATTATGAATATTTGACTTGGAACATTGGTTCGGATTCTTGCAATGATTGATTGATTGCTATCAGGGGATGCAATGGTGACTAAACACAAGTAGTTTACCCATCTCTCCAATTTTGGAAAAAGCGTTTGAATAGATTTTATGCAGCAAATACGACTGCCAACAGTGCTAAATCCCACTGCATTATCCTAACTTAGAAATAATACAACAGCGATAATCTTCAAAATAATCATCAAATATGTACCTCATACTTTTGTAAACATCTGATTCTGCATGTTACGGTCCATAAAATTGACCAACCTCTTATTTTAACACAACACTGATTGAGAGATATGATCCAACAGATTAAAAAAAATGGAGGACAGAAATGCTTCTGTGTTCAATATATGTTTCTGTGTTCATATATTCCTTATATAAAACACCACTGCAGTAGCCAACCCAGTTTGGGTTTATTTGCACAAAGTAGGGCAGTATTTCAAACAATAAAATGAGGCCATCAGCTAGGAGGTCACCAGACAGCCACCAATTACAGTTTGTGTGTATGTGTGTGTGTGTGTGTGTGTGTGTGTGTGTGTGTGTGTGTGTGTGTGTGTGTGTGTGTGTGTGTGTGTGTGTGCGTGTGCGCACGCCGAAAGATACATACACATACACACACACTCATCCACCCACCCACAGACACACACACACACACATACACACACACACACACACACACACACACACACACACACACACACACACACACACAGCAGTATGCAGCAGTGACAACGACAACAAAAGGCAGACAGGATTCCTTCCACAGCCCAGTTCTGTCCAGCCGGGCAGCTGTTGACCAAACAACGCTCTGTGCCAAGATGAACTGGCACACTGTCAGTGTGTGTGTGTGTGTGTGTGTGTGACAGCAGTGGCCAAGCCTCTGGGTGCAGCAGCAGCGACTATGGGATCGAATATGACAGACTCCATGGGTAGAGATGAGAGGAAAAGCACACAAGAGCGTGCAAATGTTTCACTTCTTTCCATGTGGAGATTAGGTACTTACACACACTCCGAATCAGGTGGACATTTGAGTGTCGTGCAAAAGAACAGAGTGTAATTGGACACAGAATCCAAGTGAAGTTTCGCTAAAGCGCAACAGGCGAAAGCTGAAGGTGATGGAAATAAAAGCAAGATGCCTTCAGTAAGGCTTAACTTATGTATCGAGGGCGTTATCGAGGGGGTGCATGCATAGGTGTGTGTGTGTGTGTGTGTGTGTGTGTGTGTGTGTATCAAGGTAGGCGGGATGTCCAGAGCTTTCCAGCAGGATTGATGAGTCAGCGCGGCGAGATTCGACGAGGAGTCAAGTTTTGGCGCTCACGAACCACGGAGCTGGAGTGTTGCTGCCCGCTCTGCTACCCACGCCAACGGTACCGGCCCACGACTCCGATTACAACACACACACACACACACACACACACACACACACACACACACACACACAGGCATAGTGTTCACAAAACACCACTGGGCTTTCTGTCTTAGGCCTGAGGGAACACATCACGGTCTGAATGTGTCACTGATTACTCTTTGTGGGAATAAATATAGGCTGCAACTTTGCCTGCTTTTAGAAGAGGGGGATGCTAAAAAGAGCAGGGGTTGAAGATGAATAGGTGGGCTGAGGCAGAATGAGAAATGCACCAGTCAACCCCTTGTCTCGTTGTTGTGCGGCTTATTTTGGCTTGGTGATGTCAATGGGGGATTGTGTGTATCTACAGTATGTGTGTGTGTGTGTGTGTGTGTGCTTTTGGCCCGCACAGTTCTGACTAATGTGAGTCCCTTTCAATCCGCTGAACACAACGAAATTCAAAAGACCCATCACTCACTCCGATGATGCGATCTTAAAATAGACCCATGACAACAAGTTCATCCTAGCGGGGACACCCCGAAATAAACAAAAACAAAAACAAAAAAACAGTCGGAAAAAAAGCACAAGTTGCTGAATATTTATTCTCTCTCCTCTTTCCATGGGACACTCAGCATGTAATTAGAAAGCAATCTCCACTAGTAGAGGACCTTGGTCTAAAAACGAGAGCGACAAAGACAAAAGACTGTCCAGAAACAATATGGACGGCAGTGATAAGAATAGGCTAAGGACGCTGCCTGTCACAGCCCAGATGAATTGGATGAGTTTTATTCAGAACCTCAGGAGATGCCTCCTTGTCCTCGCCCCAGGCATCTTGTTTGTGTCTGATGACCTTTCACAAAGATGGGAGGCCTGAAATTAAATGCGCCACTCAGCCTCCTCAATGCCTCTCACAGGTACACAGACCACACAAATGTGTCTGAGTCTGGGTGTGTGTGTGTGTGTGTGTGTGTGTGTGTGTGTGTGTGTGTGTGTTGCACTCAATATGCACCTAGGTTATTGCAGTCCTATGACAAACTCCTCGTTTTTTTTTTAACACACACACACACACACACACACACACACACACACACACACACACTAGAGAGGGCGAGGGCGGCAAGCGGGGTTAGATGAGAATATCTTTCAAAATAAGAGTGACGCATCCCCCAACACCTTGCCACTCCTATGCTCTCTTTCATGTTTTGGTCCTATTGGTCATGTATTTATAGGGCTCCTTCAACCCCTTTTAGGGCACAAGTTCTACCTGTCCCATCTAGAGAGGTAGCAACAACATCTTCCTCCTCTTCCTCTTCCTCTTCCTCTTCTTCTTCTTCTTTAGCACAGTGCAAAGAGTCTTCAGCAGCTTTAGCGTTACATTATGTAAACCCTCGTCTAACCCAAGGAAGTTTCTTATGTTATTATTAAACTCTTTGCTTTTTGACACTCTCCCTCAAATCCATAATCTGCCAGTCGAGCCCCCTGTTGCCTTAGACATACTCTGCCTTTTCTGAGCAACCTTGTTGGAGTTAATTGATGTGAAACACTTTCAGTGGTGACAGTGCACTTTTTTTTTTGGTGATGAGTCAAGTTGGGTGTTATCAGAGAGCGCTTTAACCTGTCACCCTCGATTATGTTTTCACACCCCCTTTTTTTTCCCAACTCGACTCTCGTTGAACAGCAGGTAACACATTATACTGCATTATGGTGCAGAACCTCACCTCTCTTCGCACTGTAATTGCTTATAAAGCTCCAACTACCTCTCTCTCTCTCTCTCTCTCTTTCCCCAGTTTTCTATCCTTTCTTACTGTGCCTTGTGAGACCTCATCTTTTCTACTAATGATGTAAGTCTGGTGAGAAAGTAATGAGGTTGCGTTTGTTCACATGGATGGGATGACTTGGCAGGCTTTTTACATGCAGTGTACACGAGTACAGCGTGATGTGTGTGTGTGTGTGTGTGTGTGTGTGTGTGTGTGTGTGTGTGTGTGTGTGTGTGTGTGTGTGTGTGTGTGTGCAGGTAAGAGAAAGAGTGAGAATTGGATGGGGAAGACTACTAGAGCACAATGGAAAGTATTTTTTTTGTGCGCAGGTGTGCACGTGCATATGTGTGTGTTTGTGTGACGTGTGTGTGTGTGTGTGTATGTGAGAGCAAGAGAGAGCAACCAAACAGCAAACAGACAGAGCTGATAGATTTCAAGTCCAAACTAAGTGCCCATGCAGAGGGAAGTAAACACTATGCCCAAGGAGTGTGTTGGGTCTTTGCACAAAGTGAAGCCAAATGAAAGAGCCAGCTCCACCAGACTAACCAAGCAGTGCATTGCAGTCGGCTAGCCACCAGCATGGTAGTAATCAATGGCCCCTGCGAGCCCTAATGTGACGCTTTATTGAGAGTCAATGCAGGAGGTAAGGAGGCCACATTAGTCCTAAGGGCACACTATTGAACAGTCAAACATTTACCTTTGTATTACTGTAATGAAAAGGCAATGACATGGAACCCTACATTGCCAACTTGGCATGTTAAAAAGCAAAGCAAAAAGCAACAACAACGGTCTCGTCAAGTGTAATGGGATTCAATGGGTGTGAAAAGAAGCTGAGAGCTGTCGTTTAAAAATGTTTTTGAAGTTCATGCCACACTTGGAGATCTTATATAACACTCAGACATAGGTGGATCTTATGTAAACCAGCCATCAAGCTGACAGGCAAAATAAATGAGCCAAGAAGAAAGTAGGGAATAGAGACAGGCAGAGAGAGAGAGAGAGAGAGAGAGAGAGAGAGAGAGAGAGAGAGAGAGGAAAAGAGAGGCTTGATTATTGGAAACTGTTGGAGCACTCTAGCCTAATCAACAGGGCTCACTAAACCGGGCAGGGCGTGATGACAAGAGACACCAGGCGCCCTAATTCCTCTAAATCCACCATCAAACTCCCCTCCTGCTGCTCAGGCAGACCATGAGGCTTAGGAAGCCCTTGTGGAGTAGTGCCAGTGCAAGAGCGTGCCCAGGTTTCTGCCGATTTTGGGCCAGAGGTGAACCAGACGTGGCCCAGATCCTCCCCATCACGAGACCGCATGTGCCTGCCAGACTCACTGGTCTCTCAGCTGATGGTTCTTGGCCAGCTAGTTAAAGATGCAGCTGGGCAAAACTGCTGGGAAAAAGAGTGGTGAGGACGGTCAGTGCAGTGGCCTCTCCACAGCTGAGAAAATGCTGAGTCAGGCTAAAGGCCACTTTGATGGTCATGGATACCATAGTTAGTATATCATGTGGTGGACAGAACTGTTATACAGTAGCCTGCTAGTTAAAGACAAGTTAAAGCTGGGCAAAACTGACGGGGGAAAGAGTAGAGTGGACTGTCACAGTGCAATGGCTCTTCCACAGCTGAGAAAATGCTGAGTCAGGCTTCCAGACCACTTTGTTGGTCATGTACTGTATATTATAGGGTATTGTTGGGTGAACTGTTGTATAGTGGCCCTTCTGAGAAAATGCTGAGTCAGACTACTTTGTTTGCCATGGATATGATATTAGGGCGTTTTTAGATTACACTGGAATGTAGACAGCACCTCTGCTCTTCTAATTCACTAAAACAAATAACCATCTCTGTATAGGATACACTGTCACATGAGCCTGGTCATAACCAGTCCCTGGGTCTATGCTTCCCTTCATACGAGGGCCTACGATTTTGGGTATTGGTAAATGGGTAAACGATTGCTTGTTAAAGATGTTTAAATTCAAAAAAATCAGATCAGCCGTTGACTGATAGCCTACACACTGCATTCTTAAAGTTTGCTGATTGGTCAGGATGCATCCCGAGCAAACAGGGCCAATGGCAGGAATCCCAGACGGAGTACTAAAGAGAGATGAGAATCGAGCAGAATTATGTAGGAAGGCAATGGCTAGGCTACCGTCACATAGACTGAATTGATGTTTATTTGGATTGGTGAAACGATGGTAATGGTATACTATGGTACATACTGTGAACAGTATCATAATGCACACAGTGCCTACTCTAATTTACTTAAAAATTATCCTCTGTTGAAAATGCATTGTCAGCTAGAATGATTTGATGTTTGTTTGGATTGTTGATTCTTCCTCACAGTAATAACGACTTTCTTAATTATCAAATTATCATGTGAATAAGTAATATCAATAATATCATAATGATGCCATAATGCTCCTTGTTGCACAGGGGTTTCATTATATAAGATGCTTTGAATGACCAAATATGTGCTGTGCACGTGTGTCTGCAAAATGAACATTTACAGAAGAGCAGATGCATTCACAAAAGAGAGAGAGAGAGAGAGAGAGAGAGAGAGAGAGAGAGAAAGCCCCTCTGTAGGCTAATGCATTTTGTTTGTTTGTTACAGACAAATACATTGTATGTATACATTATTCAACGTGTGCTTTTGTATGATTGCTTTGCCAAAGGAAGTCCCCTCTTTGAAATCACCTCTGAAATGAACAGAATATAATTGAGAGAGACAGAGAGAGTGAGAATAATGTATGCAGACAGCGGAGGGCAAACACCAAACACCAAAGCCCATAACAGAGGTTCCTGTTTTGCTGTTTCCTGGGAGCTTGGATGAAAACATTCTAAGCATTTGCATAAAATTGACGTGGCAGAGAAGAGCCAGGGTACACTGTGAGAGCAGGGTGTCTCTTTAAGCTGCCAATGATGACAGCACTTGTGCACATTACAGAAAGGTACGTGTGTGTGTGTGTGTGTGTGTGTGTGTGTGTGTGTGTGTGTGTGTGTGTGTGTGTGTGTGTGTGTGTGTGTGTGTGTGTGTGCACAAACAACAGCCTTGACCATGAGTTCTTCTGCAGCCTCACCCTTGGGAGTCTTCAATGACGGGAGGAACACAGAATGTGTGTGCTGTCCTCGTGTGTGTGTGACTTATGACATGACATGACATGACATTGTGTGCAAAAAAACCTGCCATGGGTTGCACCAGTTTCAAATATTTTCTTTTCTTCGTTTGCTTTCTTTTTCCCTTTGAATCCCCTGTCTTTCTCTCTCTCTCTCTCCCTTTCTTTCTGTGCCTCTCTCGCTCTCACATTGAAGGTTACTCTGTGTGTCTGTGTGTGTATGTGTGTATGTGGGCGAAAAAAAAGAGGATGACTCATCTTTTTGCACACCTCATCTGCAGTTGCCCATATTTGGACAGCCAGGAAGTCCGGCATTTTCTCTCTCTCTCTGAGTGTGTGTGTGTGTGTGTGTGTGTGTGTGTGTGTGTGTGTGTGTGTGTGTGTGTGTGTGTGTGTGTGTGTGTATGCTTTCCTTCTTTTCTTCTCTGCTGTGCAGAATCTCAATGCAGTGTGCACAAACCACTGAAAGAAAGACCTTGAATCTGTTCTCTCTCTCTCTCTCTCTCTCTCTCTCTCTCTCTCTCTCTCTCTTTCTCTCTCTCTGGTCTCCCCTTACACTCACACACCATCTCTCAGTCTATAATGTGACCCTCTTTTCCATCATACTTTTAAACGAAAGGTGTTTTGTTTGCACAATAGGGTGTTTTTTCCGCCTCTGTGAAGGTAATGAATGCACAGATGGCAGTGATGCAGAGGTGATCTCTGCATTGATTGGCTTAAGTCTGAATGTCTTATACACAGTTTTTGTATTTTGAAACGGGTTAAATATCAAAGCATTGTATGCAAACAATAAAGAATGAAGGGGCAAGGTTTATTTTGCACATGGCAACATGCAACATGCATGTTTTTATTATTCCTTATTGTATGCTATTTTTTGGCAGGGTCTCTCTCAGGGTCTGTCTATTAGGTATTTTTTTCTGAATGGTGAAATCATGCATCTGTATGTGTGATTCTGCATGAACCACCACCACCACAGGCACAGTCTTTGCAAGATGATTAATGTTTTGTTAGTTAATTCTGTAGATTCAACAATTCTGCTATTGGTGTT
>JAODXP020000029.1:24081092-24096092 GCA_027497455.2 Sardinella longiceps
GTTTATCCCCGATAATCCATTTCCTCAAACAGGGGCTGTGCCTAGTGTTTTCATATCAAGCATCATTACACAGCCAATACTTTCCCCTGCACTAGTTCAGAGCACGGTGTGCAGACACACAGCGTGACACAGCAAAAAATAACAAAAAATAAATAAATAAATAAAAATAAACAAACAGGAAGATGGGAATAATGAATTAATTGCGCCTCCTCTGAGGCACAACAAGCTGGCTGTTGCCATAAACACGTCAGCACATTAGCAAGGTGACTTCTACGTCAAGGCATGAAGCAACGTCTTCGAGGGCCATTCGTGGTACTCTATTTAAGCTGACTACAGTATTTATGCACAGGGATTGTTGAGATGGAACATTTTAACCCAACATTTGAATGAAGATGTATGCAAAACTACTTAACTTAAAAAAAATAAGATATTATTATTATTATTATTATTATTATTATTATTATTATTACTAGCATCACTAATGGACTATCACTAAGTATAGCAAGTCTGTGGGGATCACTGAGTTTCCTCCCTGGCCTTGTGTCTATATACAGTATGTCCTCATTGAGGACAATGGATCCTTCCTCTGGTCAAAATAACCCTGGTCATAATGCTCTACTCCAATGCTCTGATTGAACCTCCAAAATACTTTCCTCTCTACATAACACAACCTCTTGTTGACTCACTGAACTTGATTCAGGAAACAGTACTGCCTCAGCCAACAACCTCAGTGAACTTCAATGGCTCTTAATGGCATCAAATGACTCATTATGATGTTGATTATGAAGTTTTTCCCGCAACTATGATGACTTTTTCAATGACGTCTTTCCACTCCCTGAAGAAAATGAAACACACAAATAAAAATAAAAACCTACTTCTGGGTGCCCTAAAAGTCATGAAAAGCCATCATGGCTAGATATACAGGCCTATTTGTACAGCGGAGATGCAAAGATGACTAATGAAAATGGCCATGATGGCTGAGTGCAACCAACCACAGAATCTTTGCTGTTGTATTACCTCTCAGGAAGCAGCAATAAGCGGAAAGGAGCCACCAATACACGGGTGGCATCAAAGTAAGTCTGATGAGGAACCTGAGGAGAATTGCAAGTCCAGAAATACCAGGATAGACTACTGAAAAAGAGCAATCCAATCCTACTCAGTTCCCATTATAGAGCATGTATCACTGGGGTGGCTTGTGATGAGTTGGATTGGGTTGACAGAAATCTGGGATAAAGAAAAAAAAAATATTAGTTTTCCATTCAGTGTACTTCAATATCCGGTCAGACTTTTCAGACACTCTCTGAGCTGGTATTGCAGAGCATTGAGTTCTCTGTGCTCCACACACACACACACACACACACACACACACACACACACACACACACACACACACACACACACACACACGCGCGCGCACTCATCCACATCCACACAAACACACACATACATACTCACACGCATATACATATACAGGTTGTGACAGCATGGCATCAAAGTACCACTTAAAATCTTTGTGGATAAAAGGCTCGGCACAGTGAAGCTGGGATATCAGCTCTGGCATTAAAGTGAGCGAGCAGAAGAGATTCTACCAACAGGTGTGCTTATAAAGCCCTCATCCATCTGCTTTCAGCAGTGCCCTATTTCTCAGCCACTGCTCAATACAACACAACACAACACAACACAACACAACACAACACAACACAACACAACACAACACAACACACTTGCTGTCTTATAAAGGGATACAGCACTGTTTTGGCTAATCTACATACTTTCCACCTTCCTGGGAATTGAACAATTGACTTTTACTGTAACTTTTATAAGTTCATTAAGCCGTTGTCTCAATATGATGGTAGTTTTTTTTACCTACAGGTAACACTGAATCCGCACTGTTGGTATCTGTAGTATGTCACCCATAGCATCTTGAAAAGAGTCCTTAGAATTTCTGACTTTTCCTTAAAAGTTAAGTTAAACTCCAGCAATGAAACTATTAGCCTAAGGCTGTTTTTCATCATGTGTAAAAACCAAATGTATGATTACATTGTAATGTACTGTATCTGGGTTTTTTAGTTTGACTGCCAAGCCAAATGAGCGTACCAGTGCCACTTGCCCAGACACATCCAAATCATTATTTTTAAAGTACTAAAAAGACTCATACCATGACTGGATGAACTGACGAAAGATAAAAGTCAATTGTGCAACTCAAAGGAAGGAGGAAAATGTGTAAATTAGCCAAAAATAAGGTGTATTCTTTCAACTTGTGCAAACTTAGAGTTGGCTCCATCACTTACCAACTCTTCCAGAGTCAATAGTTTTTAGTAAAATGGGCCCTCTTCTGCTCCGAGAATCACTGAAGCACCCAGAGGAGTTGTCTGGTCAATAGTGTAACAAAGACAAAAGTAAAGTATTGGCAGTTCAGTGAAGCCTAAAAGGACCAAATTGGAAAAGTGACAGAGTGACAGAGAAATGACAGCTATTATGGTGGAATTAGAGTTGTAATAAGAGACATATCGTGTACTGTACGTGCGTTGATTGTCTGTGAAGAGGAAGCACAGCTGTTGAAAAAGAAGTGGAAAAACGGTCCTGCTGAGCGTGAAACTAAGCCGACAAATATGCATCCATTCCATAGACTATACATCCTGTCAGATGTATTTGTGTTGTGTACGATATATTTAGGTGTGTATTTAACTGGGGGTGTGAAAGTGCGTCATTTGCAGTACCAATGCTGCCAAGTTGCGACGTGTATTATTTTCTCCAATAGGCCGCCGCAGCTTACAGTATGACGTTTCAGTTTAAATAAGGTGCATGTAATGTTTGCAGTTTGGTTCATAGTTCCATTTCCTCTATTATTTCAACACACACACACACACACACACACACACACACACAAACAGGTTATCTTGAGCCTACCTGGGCTGGGAACTTAATAACTGTGAGACAACAATAAATATCCCTCAAAACTTTTAATAGACAGAAAGGTGAGTCTGATGGGACCCAAGTTTCTTCACAGGGGTGGTGTTGATGATACTGTATTTGAGCGTGTGTGTGTGTGTGTGTGTGTGTGTGTGTGAGTGAGCGAAGTACATGTGTGTACATGTGCATGCTTGTGTGAGTGTGTGTGTGTGTGTGTGTGTGTGTCTACAAGGTGAGCACCTGGCAAGCTCCAGCATGTGCGAAGGAAACAATCAAACACTGACTGTGCACCCATCGGGTGACAATGGCACCCCATTTCAGGCCCTTTCTCCACGTGAGGCAAATCTGTGCCCAGGTAATTTTGGGCTCAGGGTTTTCTAATTTTAGACATCCAATCTTCGCCATGTTCTCTGGGAGAGCTACTGTATATCGCTTTATATGGTGTTACTTCCTCAGTGCTAAACTCTTGTCACAGTGTCGGTGGGGAACTGTAATGTCCCCTGTGCTTTTTTTTGGTCATTATGAGATGTCTGACGGGGCGTGGGCTATGGCTGAGCTGGGTGGGGTGGGCTGGGATGGAGTAGGGTGGGTGGGGTGAGCGACACACACAACGGTTGTCGCAACCCGAAGGGAGTTTCATGCTGTTCTACTGGGTCAACAGAGGTAAAAAAAGAAGCAAGCAATTACAACAGATAGATGGGGAGAGAGAGACAGGGAACGAGAGAGAAAGTACTTCTCTATAGATAGACACAGGTCAGAAAGAAAAGGAAAACAAGGGGGAGATAGAGAGAGAGAGAGAGAGAGAGAGAGAGAGAGAGAGAGAGAGAGAGAGACATCTAAAATGGTTAAAACAATCTTAAATCTGTGTGTGTGTGTGTGTGTGAGAGTGAGAGAGAGAGAGAGAGAGAGAGAGAGAGAGAGAGAGAGAGAGAGAGACTTAGTTTACATAAATAGATGTGACTATAAGTAAACACACCCAGGTCAGAAAGAAAAGGACAAAAAAAGACATGTTGGGTAAAGCAAAGATGCATCATAGTGTAGGCCTTATCACATGTGTAATAGGTCATTTTGTGGGGAAATAAAAAACCTCACAGATACATTCTGTAATTTCCTTCGAGCTAAAATAAAGTACCTCTATCTATATTTATATCAAATGGTCTTTTTATTTTCCATAAAGGTGTCTTGTTTTTGTTGTTTATCATTTGATAAGGATTTAAAGCATGGAGAGAGCTCAAAAATAAAATGGTGTTGGGCTGTGAACGCAAGTGTGAAATTGTGAGCCCCATAGGCAACTGACTGGTACCAATGAAAGCAAGACAGAAAAAAGAGAGAAAGAAAGACAGAAAAAAAACGTGACAAAAAAAACAAATTCTGTGATGAAACCATGACAAAACTGCGAGTCAGCGACTAAATTAGCACTCGCCACCAACGACATGACAAAGTCGGCCCTCTGCGACAAACTCTCACCATGGCTGCCCACTCAACTGCTGATCCTGTGCCAACCATACTTGGCCTGTCTTAGCTGGCGTCCGAGTGATGGGCATAGTAGTTTGGCCTGAGACGCAGCATGGCGCAATGCTGCACAGGATCATGGATGCCAGGCGCCTCACTTCCTCTCAGAGGACCAGTGGGAAGAGTGGCGTGCCTGCTATAGTTATACCCACTTCCTGGTCAAGGGCTAAGGCGCCATTGGCTACACTTATTGGTCAGCTATGAATGGTCTGGAATAGAACTGGGACTGCACAAAGGGTGTTTGTGTACACTTGCCGGTGTGAGTCTGTGTGTGTGTGTGTAGTTTTGTGGTCAAACTTGTGAACTAATCAGGGGTGTAGTGGGCGTTGCATGCGGGGGAACGGAGTCCCCCCACTTCTCTGAGCAGATCTATAGGCTATTTGTAACAATTTAATATTGAGCATGCCCTTTCTAACATGATATTGCGTACCCCCACTTAAAAAATCCCCACAACACCTCTGGAACTAATTAATAAAAATACATACAAATAAATATGCACAAATGTTTTCAATAGTTAGAACATACTAATGACCATGCAAGCACCAAAATAGCAGTAGCAGCAAAGATTTTAGTCTGAGGAAAATCAGCCCATATCTTTGCTGTTTATGGTCAATGAGTATATGTGATGGCCCCCTTAATCCTCAGACCTGATCTTCCAAAAAGAAAACTAGCACCGGCCAGTCAGTCAGTCAGTCAGTCAGTCATGAAGTTGAGTCATGTTGGCTTTGAGGCTTCAGTACTTATGCCTGAGGGCTTCACTTCTTTTTGATATTAAATACAAATTCACTTCACAGTTTCTACTGTGGTGGTATTGATTTGAGGCAAAAGCTCCAAGAATGAGAATTCAGTTCACTGATTGGATTTTGCTAAAAAGTAAAATAAACAAAAGACTCACAATGAAGGATGGAATAATGTGAGAAACGCACACACACACACACACACACGCACACGCACACGCACACGCACACGCACACACACACACACACACACACACACACACACAATACACAGAAAACACAATCACCTCACACTGATACTTTGCCACACTGGGTGCGCGTGTTCCAGACTCGGCATGTTTGTCTGGATGCTGTTTGTTGTTTTTGTTTTGACGGTAGGGAACAGAGAACAGTTGGAGGCGACCAGCCTCGGTAATCCTGCTGATCGCCCAGCAACTCCCTCTTCAGCTGTCGAGATGTGCTGAGTCTCTCTCTCTCTCTCTCTCTCAAAGAAAAAAAAAACATGCTCACTCACCAGTGTGTGTTTACTAAGTCTAGAAGAAGAGGAGAAAAATAAATAGACATAAAATCTCTAGTAATTCTTAAGTTGTTTGTAATTGTATTTTACCCCTTTATTCATAGAATGCTAGGGAGGATCTGCACATAAGAGCAAATATACAATTGAAATGGTAGCTGCAAAACAACAACAAGCACACACACACACACACACACACACACACACACACACACACACACACACACACACACACACAAAAACTATACACTGCCCATGGACATAGTCTACAGTATGTTTGCTAGCCGAGCTAGCTGGCCTCCGTTACATTTGCATGCATAATCATCTATCTCTGTCTCTATCCAACTTATTTACACGAACACACACACACACACACACACACACACACACACACACACACACACACACTGTGTACACCGTCTATGTTAGCATGCATGATTGATCATCTATCTCTGACATAATATTTTTCTCTCTTATTCGCTTATTCGCACACACATACTGTACCCCCCCCCCCCCCCCACACACACACACACACACACTCACAGTGTCCATTGGCATAGTCTGTTAGCATGTTGCATGCATAGTCGATCATCTATCCCTGACATCATATTTATCTCTATAACCAACTTACATGCACACACACACACACACACACACACACACACACACACACACACACACACACACACACACACACACACACAAACATCTTACATCCTCCATTTCTCTGGTAAATGAGATTGGGCATGAATTAGATGGGGAGAGGGTAAAGGAGTCGGTCAGAAGGAAACCATGGTCCTTTGTGGTGAGATTACTTCGCATTACCCTCATTGTGTGCACTGGAAGTCGTGCTTTTGCAGTAAATGGAACTCTTTTTCTCGTGACATGGGGGTTTTATTTCCTAAACTCCCACATACTCCATAATTTCCCTCCTTGTTTACTTAGGAAGGATCACGATTCGCCCCTTTTCCTTTCCCCACTACGTGGCCATTTTGGCGCTTTTTTCCATTCAGACAGGAAGTTCGTTTTGTGTGTGTGTGTGTGTGTGTGTGTGTGTGTGTGTGCCTGTGTGGGTCTGTACCAGGCACAAACAGTCCATACCCTCAAAGCCTCTCTCATATCCGTAACCTGATAAACAAAATAGATCAGACCGTGACATCATCATACCCGCTTGAAATTCGGCCTCTTCCATTAAATGGATCATTTCTAGAATCTTCTGACCTTTGTTGCTTCATGCTGTTTCTTCCTCTTCTATGAAATGACTCATTTCATCCATGTTACAGCAGAATGTATTAATCATGCCAAACATTAAAATGATATCATGTAAATGCAATGCCACAATGGCACTCAGGAACTATAGCACTAACAAACTCCTAGACACTGAAATTTCAACTCTCCTCAGTATTCTTATCATTAATAATAATAATAATAATAATAATAATAATAATAATTCATTTTATTTGTAGTACCCTTTACCTCTCAAAGATCTCAGAGGGCTACAGGTTAAAAGTGAAGGAATAGGAGGAATACATTTTTAAAATAAGCATCTGGGATAAAAGCAATTAGTTAAAATCAGATGATAAAAAACAATTAATAAATAAGCATTTAGGAATGGCCACCATAAGATTTGTTAAAAAGAAATGTCTTTAGGCCCCTTTTAAAACAGTCAATGGGTTGTGGTGCCCTTAAGGTGTCAGGGAGGGCATTCCACAAGCGTGGGGCAGCGACGCCAAAGGCCCTGTCACCCATGGTCCTGCTGAGTCTGGTTCTGGGGTTGTGGAGGAGGTCAGTGTGAGTGGAACGGGAGGTGCGGGTGGATTGTTGTGGGTGGAGAAGGTCTTTGAGATATGGGAGGGGCATGTCCATGTATGCATTGGTGTGTGAGGAGGGAAACCTTGTATTCAATCCTGGCGGAGACGGGAAGCCAGTGGAGTGAATGGAGGATGGGGGTGATGTGCTTGTGTTTACGCACTCACATTAGGATCCTAGCTGCAGAGTTTTGGATGTACTGGAGCCTCTGCAGGCTCTTGCTAGGGATCCCGATGAGGAGTGCGTTACAGTAGTCCAGTCTGGAGGAGATGAAGGCATGGACCAGCTTTTCAGCGTCTGGGAGGGAGAGAATGGGCCGGAGTTTTGAGTTGTTGCGGAGGTGATAGAAAGAGGTCTTGCAGAGGTGGTTGATGTGGGATTCAAAAGTGAGTTGGGGGTCCATTTTAACACCAAGGTTTGTAACAACTGAGGAGAGAGGGATATTGAAGCCAGAGAAGGTGATGCTGGTTATTGGTGATGATTTGATCTGGTGAGGGGTGCTGACCAGGATGGCTTCGGTTTTGGAACTGTTGAGTTGCAGGAAGTTGTGCCCCATCCATGCCTTAATCTCTTCCAGACAGGTGGTGAGTTGTGACGGGGATGACGGCGATGAAGAGGGCGAGGCTGCTGCGGTGGCGTTGAGGTAGAGCTGGGTGTCGTCGGCGTAGCAGTGGAATGAGAAGCCGTGTCGACTGATGACCTGACCAAGGGGAGTGAAGTAGATGATGAAGAGGATGGGACCAAGGACTGACCCCTGGGGGACACCGCAGGTGACTGTGTGGGGGTTGGATGTGGAATGACCCATGGAGATGTTTTCAATCCAGTTTGTGAGGTATGAGTGAAACCAGCTGAGGGTGGTGTCAGTGAGTCCAGTGGTGAGGTGGAGCCGGTTTAGGAGGATGGCATGGTCGACAGTGTCAAATGCAGCAGATAGGTCAAGGAGAATGAGAAGGGAGGGGGAGCCGGAGTCTGATGACATCAGGAGGTCGTTTGTGACAGAAGGGCAGTTTCTATGCTGTGGGCGGGGCGGAAACTAGACTGGAATTTTTCATAGAGGTTATTGCTTTTTAGGTGGTTCTGGAGATGGGTGGCCACTACTTTTTCAAGTACCTGGAGATGAAGGGTAGGTTGGAGATGGGCCTGTAATTTGAGAGTGTTTCTGGGTCAAGGGTGTGTTTTTTGAGAAGTGGTCTGATGGTGGCTGTTTTCAAGGTGGTGGGGACATGGCCAGTTTGGAGTGAGAGATTTACAATGGAGGTGACCAGAGGGCTAAGGACAGTGATGTGAGTTTTTAACAGGGAGGTTGGGAGGGGGTCCAGCACACAGGGTTTCATCTTCTTCATGGTTTTTTGCACCTTCTCTGGTGAGGCTAGAGGAAAGCAGGTCAGGGGTTGGGGAAGGGCAGATGTGGGGGGAGCTGTATGGGTGTGTGTGGGGGGGGGGGCAGGAAGGGCAGAGGGAATGTGTGTGATCTTTGAGGTGAAAAGTCCATGAAGTGATTGTTTCTGATGGCATTTGCGTTGAACTGTGACCTTGCTTCTTTTTGGGACTTTGAGTATTGTTGTTGATGTTGCCGGTAGTTTTGTTTATGGACAGTGAGGCCAGTGGTGATGTAGCGCCGCTCGAGGACCCGCCCTGCTGTTCTCATCCTCCGGAGCCCATCGGTGAACCAGGGCGCTGAGCGAGTGAAGGTGACTGCTCTGGATTTAACAGGGGCGTGGTGGTCCAGGAGGCCGCTGAGGTTGCTGTTGCAGTACTCTATGGCTTCATCTGGTGATGAAAAATGAGTGGAGAGATGCTGGAGGTCTGCTACCAAGTAATAGTGACTGCAGTGGCAATGCACCCCGGTGCTTTTAGAGAAGAGGCCGGAAATGGTGGACCACTGCAATTGACACCCTGCTCATTTAGCCTAACAAATGTGATTAAAAAGTGTATTAAAGTATTATTACATAATAATGGCTGAAGATGGCTGAGAGCTATAATTTGACTTTAAATGTGCAAGTAGTGTTGTCATTATTATTATGGGCTGTGCTATTTTATTCATCAGACTTCTGTCAATCACACTTAGGCCTATTTTTTACCCATCTTAGCAAAAAATTAGCACAGTCATAAATAAGACATCCAAACAAGCAGTGGTGACGCAGGAAAGCCCTCTGCTGTTGGCCAGAGTGGGGATATTAAATACAAATGAGTTCTCACAGAACCGCGGCCTTAATGAACAGGCGGCATGCAGCGCAGTGACACATTTTTAAAGTGTTGCTGGTGTTTTGCCTGGACATTGCCTGCACTGTTTAGTGATAGATTTGCATGTCAAAATGACATCAATGTGCCACTTTAAATATAATAAGTATCTAGTGGGTATTGATGCAGTGTGTGCGTGTGTGTGTGTGTGTGTGTGTGTGTGTGTGTGTGTGTGTGTGCATACCACAAGCCCACTAGATCGAAAAAGTTTTCAGAAAGTCATTCAGTAATTGATTAGCGATAATACATGCTGAACTTCAGGCAACAAACTAGTGGAGATTGATGTTGACATTTTTGAAGACAAGAATAGGTCTTATCCTCTCAATAACCATTTAGAGTGTGAGGTTCATTAAGAAATTTAACAAAAGCAATTATGAACAGAATTTTAAGTGAAACTCTGGCACTGAAGCCTTCAAAGCTTTTTTGTCACCATGTGTGACACTTTGAACAAAGGTTTGATTCATATACATGATGAAAAAGAACTTTAAAAGCATCAGTGCCATTTTATACCATGTCTGATTGACTGATGCTATCAATTGCAATAAACATATCACCACCGTTACAAAAAAGGACATTGATTTTAAGAGTTGATGATCACGATGAATCTCTCGTCCAGAAAACTGAGTAGAGTCCTGTGGAGTGCATACTGTGATGTAGCCAAAGGTTCCCTTAACGCAGAGACCCTATGTCCACAGGACAGCGCAAACTGTATCTGTTATCATTTTCCAATCATTTGCAAGATGCAAGACAACAATGTTTTCTGATAGCACCAGGATGTGCAAGGACCCATGCCTTTCATCTCGGCCTCTGCCACCACCTCTGTCTGACCCTCCACCCCTCCTCCAACCACCCCAACACATCCCAGGCTCTTCATCTGACCCGACCTGGCCCCATAATAATCACCGTCCTGATTGCAGCCCGTCTCCATGGAGATTATGCTCCCGCTCACACTGTGTGTGCATCTTTCTCAAAAATAAAAAAAAACTGGTTGCCATGGAGACCTGCTCGGGCTGGCAACTTCCTCTGTGCCCATTATGATGCGGTCAGAGTGTCAAAGTGCCACCCGCGGGTGCTTTAAGGGACTCACGTTGGCACTGACCCGTACATTGATGAAGCAAAACCTGCCTTGTTTTGATGGAGGGCAACACGAAGTGACCCATGTTAAACAGTCCCTTCTACTCACCAATTTCACCTATGGCATAGATGTAGCCTCCAAGAGAACATTGCATGTCCATCAAACAGCTTCCTTCCTTTTGCCAGTATAACGAAAGTACTTTCTCTTCATGTCTTTAAGACTCAAAGACAAGTGAATGTTCTTTTTTCCCCCCTGACAGCAGTGTCAAAAGAGAGTCTTTGAAATGAGAAGTTTCAGAATGAAATGAAATGCATGATTATAATTACGTTCCTCAGGCATTGACAGTACCGTAATTATGAGACAATCGCTGATACTGTGGTTTGCCACCGATTGTTGTTGATGTTGCACAATCATCAGCCCATTCAAGGCTCAAAGGTCCAATAATTACTTTACTTTGATATCACAATAATTTCTTACAAATAATGTACTCTACTTTGATATCAACACAGCAACACTGTATAGGCCTAGTTCACACTCCACCTCTGTCTGTCTTTTTTATCTTTTGTCTTTCTTTTGTTGTATCACGTCATACTATTGTGCATTGTATGGTGTCCTCCTTTCCTTGTGTAATTTTATGTCAGTTGCAACTCTCTCTATCGCAAAGACAGATATCTCCCTGGTGGAGACTAATAAAGAAACCTAACCTACCTTAAACCAAGTACTGAGTTTCTTAGTGACAGTCCATTATATACAATTCTACAAAGTTGCCTAGTCACTAGGGAAAAGTAACATGGACTTGGCTGAAAATGAAAATGGTGAACATATCCGGACTGTTTTTGTAGGTCATTGTAAACACATTATATGATTTAACACTGAGCAAAAGAAAAACAATAACAACAACAAAATGAAACCTCAGATGGCCTATCTCCCTTTAATGTGTTTTACTGGTTGGAGACACTTCAACTGTTTATACCCACTGTGTAAATTTCAAACACAGTCTATATTTACTTTCACAAAACACATTAAGGACAGTACTAACAGTGACTATGAACAACATGTTCACGGGGGCAGACTCTTAAAGGGACATTTGTCTTGTTCCACACCAAACAAATTATCAGGCTATCTTAATCCTGTTCTTAAAAAAAAAACACCTTCAGGTGTTTTGCCAGTCAAATTGTAAACAAACAACTGTGTGATTATTACTATTATTATTATTACCTCCGCCAAGGAGCTTATGTTTTATTGGAATTTGTTTGTCTGTTTGTTTGTTTGTTAGCGATGTTATAGCAAAAGTTGTCAGCAAAAAAATGATGGATGATGGATAGTGATGATCCGTATCAGGATTTGGACTTTTTTTTTTTTTTAAGGATTAATTAGGCCTACTGACAATTATCATGTCCATCTTTAAACGCCAGAACTAGGGGTTGTCAGTAACCATATTGCTTTTGCACTGTCATTTCTATTTTTTGTGTGTGTGTATGTGTGTGTGTGTGTGTGTGTGTGTGTGTGTGTGTGTGTGTGTGTGTGTGTGTGTGTGTGTGTGTGTGCGTGTTCTGTGTGTGTGTGTGTGTGTGTTTCTGGACCTATGTTGTTCTGCTGTACTTCTCTCACTCTTCTCTGGGATGCATGGAGAGAGTGAGGGAGGGTGGAAGGCATGAGATGTGTTTGCTGGTCCAAATCCAAGTGGGCACAGCAGGGATCTCTGTCATTCTCAAGTGAGTGATCAGCAGCACACGTGGTTAGCAGACCCAGTGGCACGAGAGGAGTCACATGTTAGGGGAAGTGGTGGGACTACTGGAACTGGAACTGCATCAAGATGTTGTTAGCTGATTGGCTAAACTCTGTGAGTGGGTTTGTGTCATTTTTGTATAGTTTTTTTAAAAAAATAGACAAAAAAATGTGTGTAGCAAAGTGGTGGAACAAAAACTTGGTGAAAAGTATAAAATCTTAGAAAATTTAAAGTACTAAAAGCACTACTAAGAGTCAGTATACTGTAGTATGACATTGTTAATTTCAGGAATATTTAGAGCAGTTTAATTTAACTGCAGTAGTGCTCTCTGAGTATCACTCAATGAACCTAGTAGTCATAAAGACTATATAAATGCAATCATTAGGGTTGTAACGCATTCCTAACACTTTAACTTTTATAACATTTTAATAACTGTACTCCTAACGCATGGTATAAGTCTTTCCAAGTGGAAGTATCACAAAGCCTTATACTGTTGGAAACATACAGAGATGTAATCGGTCCAAATAGGGAAAAATATCCTAGGTAATATCCTATTTACGTATTTTGTCCAAATAAATAATCTATTTTGAACTATGCCTCTGAGTTTTATTACTGTGTTTGCTCCTTGGAGTAGACGGTGGAGAGAGTACTCCCGCCGATATTGTGATGGAAAGTGCACTTGAAAGATTAAAAAAAAGACAGCCTTTGTTGTACACTAAGTTGTACACACTTACATCCTGGCAGAAATACACTTCTTGTTCATGAAGCATTAACAAATTAAATTTAAAAGACGTTTCTGTGAACTATCCCTATAGGTGTATAATAAGCGGGATAATGTATTCCGGTCATTATAGAAAAATATTTCCCCTCTGGACAAATCAGAGATCATATGGTGGTATGTGGTATGCAGAACTCAGTTGTAGGTTCAGGCTAACAAGTGTAATGACTAATTTAGCTTTCATCTTATCAAACAACTCACTTGATCTAGTCATTCATATTAGCATAGCTGAAATTGATGTTGAGTGAGTTGAGTGACCTGCCTTGGCTGCTTTAATCAATCTGTGGCAATTTAACTGATTGAGGCCAGAGTTGTTTAGATAACAGCCATCTGTAAAATTACACAGGCTGGCCAGACCTTTCAAGAGGCCCTCACAAAGATAAGGACTTCTTAAAATGGCCCCTGGGGTAAAAAAAAATACTGATTGTTAATGATCAAAAAACAACTAGACAACTGAGAGAATTAACAAGGTCAATATGCAGTTTGGAGAAAAATGTGATTTCAAATCTACAACCAATTATTTTTCTATTACTTGTTTTTCTTTATCGTTGAGATTTTAATCATATTTACAAATTATTTTGCATCAAATCATACCATTCTCGGTTTGGTGATGACCGATAGACCATTTTATTCTCGGGTAACAAGCTAGCCAATACGGTAATGGAGGTCAGTACACCTGAGACATGATTGAAGCCTAAGATGGAGAGGGCTTAGTGGATAGAATAGTCTGAAGACACAAATTGAACTCTCTCCTGCACAGCTTGCAATTTGTTTGTGTTGCTTTTCTTATGTTGTTGATTTTTCATCCTCAGTCCGCTTCAGTATCAGAGTATGATGGCCAGAACCTCCCACCAGACGTGATTCATTCAGCTTAGGAAGACACGACGAGAGGGAGTCCATCCACATTACTTCACTTCCGGTCTCAAAAACTATACCTCCGCGTACCTCTGCACAATACTGTACTTCAGTTTCTTTCTCTCTTTCCTCCCTATATCTCTCTCTTCCCTCCAGTCAATCTCTCTCTCTCTCTCTCTCTCTCTCTCTCTCTCTTCCTCAATTCAATTACATTCATTTAATGTTATGTGATGGTTAGTGCAGTGTTGCTAAAGCATAAGAAAACATAGGCATATTAACTTGAAACATAAGAAATAGACCAGGGTTCTCTAACAGGTGGCTCGGGAGCTACTAGAAGCTTGCCACGCAGCTCTCCAAAGGGTCAAAGGAAATGTAAATGAATTTCAAAACATAGTCACAAATCTATTAAACCTGTTGAAATCTGTATGACAGTAGACTCAATCATCCTGTCCATATGTTGGTAGAGTGCGCCAGATTCGGCTATAGCGAGGTCAAATATTAGCTCTCGGCCACACAGATTAGCTCTCAGGGGAAAAAAGGTTGGAGACCCCGGACATAGTCTCTCTCTCTCTCTCTCTCCTGGATCCTGTCCTAGTTTTTGGTTCTCTTCCTCCTCCCTTCTTCTGTGGTATTTTCTTATTGGTGTGTGTCATTGCTTTTAGATGCTAACTATAACTAGCCTGGGCGGGTTTCCTCCTCTCAAGGCCTGGTGCTTGTGGGCTGCTCGTGGGCCGCAGCACGCTGTAGGTCCTGTGGTGCTCATGGAGAGGGAGGAGGTGGAGAAGAAAGGATAGAGAGATAGGATAAAAGAGAGAGAGAGAGAGAGAGAGAGAGAGA
>JAODXP020000029.1:24101092-24103592 GCA_027497455.2 Sardinella longiceps
TAAAAAGACGGAGTATTCCTTTAAAGTCAAGCACCTGTCCTACTGCTCATTCAAAGGAGAAATCCAGTATGTAGGCCTACTAAATCTACCACCCTGTAGTTTAAGGCCACCATGTGCACAATGCCCCAGTAACCATTTCCAGGAAACACTCTGGAACAGTTGGAGACTTCTTAGAGAGGCACAGTAAATCAAGATGTTCTGCTGACTCAAAGGATAGAATATGATACTCATGGCTCATATATGAAACATCATGGCTCAGTGTTCTCTGAAGGGTGTGAGCAAATTGATCCGATCTAGGCCAAAAGTACAAGACCCATGATTATACCCGCTCATGTTTCATAGACGCTTTCATTTGCTATAGAGAGATAGAGATTAGAGAATCTTTTACGCTGCACTGGTGTGTAAGCGGCAGGGCCGGTTCTAGGCATAGGCAAACGAGGCGGCCGCCTAGGGCACCAAATATCGGGGGGGCATCACAATACATTTCAGTTTTTCTCTTGTATTTTTAGAAAAGGGGGGGCAAAACTCAAATCTGGCCTAGGGCAACAAAAACCTAGAAGCTAGAAGCTAGAACCGGCTCTGGTGCAGTGATGGGATAAAGTGAATAAATGCAATGTGTGTGTGTGTGTGTGTGTGTGTGTGTGTGTGTGTGTGTGTGTGTGTGTGTGTGTGTGTGTGTGTGTGTTGTTTGTTTATTCAGGGAAAAATGGCTGAGCATCAAGCTCTTTTTCAGCATTGCCCTGATTTTACAATCAAAAAATCTACAGATATGTGGATTGAAGAAAGAAAGAAAGAAAGAAAGAAAGAAAGAAAGGAGGCATGGTAGCACAAAGAGAGAGGAGAGGAAAAAAGAGAGAGAGAAAAGAAAAAAAGAGGGGGTAAGGGCAGTGACCTCTGTGTCCTTGTGAGATGCAGTATGGAAGGGAAGGAGACAGACGAGACAAGAGGACAGGACAGAGATTATTACCTGCTGGACCTGAGTCTCTCTCTTCACTTCACTTGAAGCATAGCATTTGTGGTGGGTTAAAAGCTAATGGTTTTGCTTCTCCTTTCAAATGGAGTGGAAGCACACGGTGGCACAATGTTGGTGAAAACAAGCCTGGCTACGCCAATTATCAGAAGAGAAAACAAGAGGAAGAGAGAGAGAGAGAGAGAGAGAGAGAGAGAGAGAGAGAGAGAGAGATGTGCATTCAGTCATTAATGATAAACAAGACAGGGAAAGCAAGTGAGAGGAAGGAGAGGAAAGAATAAAAGAGAGAGGGAGACACAAAGAAGAGAGGAGAGAGAGAAAGAAGAGAGGGCGATAGAGAGAACACTGAGAGCCTTCGCTCGTCTCTGCTGCCCCCATGTCATATGTTCAGTGCCACTCACAGCACCCAATCTCTCCCCCTCACCCTCACCCCCCATCATCAGGAACAACACTAGTGACACAGACGGTGCCACCATCTCATTCCAATGCCACTTCCCTGACCTTTCCAGCAACACCCACTTACGCCAAGGCCCCAAATGTCACTGGCAGCGCCAGCCGGACGAACAGCAGACTCTAGTCCTTGTCTAGGGAAGTGGCAGTAGGACATTACTGTAACAAAAAAAAAACATTGCCTCAAGGTCCTGGCCTGTCTGAACTTTTCAGCCAACTTCAGATGTACACTGGTGTCCAGACCATGGGTGGACTGCATAACAAAAATGTGGAGAATCTCAGATGAGGAATTATGGAAGATTATCAAAAATGTTGTGCACCAACTTCTCTACTTATTACATAAGAGATGGATAGACATTTTCATTGTGTCTCTGAAAAAATGTGAGTAAACATTCATATTACAGCCCATGAATTTTTATTTAAGGAGTATACAAGAACAATTTATCAACATAGAAATTCAGTATGTGTAATTCTGTCATAATTACATGGTACAGGGCAAGTACCAAACAGAAGAGATACCCTGTAGCTATAGAGCTGTTAGCCCATTCTTTGCATTGGTAATAAGTAGGCCTACCACATGCTAGACATCTGACATAAATTTGATTTCATTACCCGTTAGCAACGATGACTAAAAGTCAACAACAGGTGTTGTGAAAATGCCACCAAATCAGGCAGATGAGGTTGTTGCTTTGATTAAAAAAAAAAAAAAAAAAAAAAAGAAGAAGAAGAAGGACAACGATGAAAACAAACACCTTCGCTCTTAAACAGCTTCATCTGTCCAAGACCAACTGGCCTGCTCCAGAGAGCGATGACTCAAGGGAGTGTGGCTTTAACGTGTGTGCGGCGCACGAATGACTAACGGAGGGGTACTTCATCCTGGTGCTTATATGTCTCTCTCTCTCTCTTATCGGAACAGCAGGCTGTGGGCGTGGAGAGCAGGTTAATCGAGTCCAGGGTGGGATTCCGCCGCCGCCGTGGCAGCTGATGCGGGGCGATGATGATGATGATGATGCTGATGACAGCCCCCCCTGTCCAGAACACCACGTGGGAATCTCCAGCTGCTGTCGAGGCTGCCTCCGT
>JAODXP020000029.1:24106092-24110410 GCA_027497455.2 Sardinella longiceps
GTTCACCTATTACTGTATATATGAGACTTGTTTTTTTTGCCTTTTTTTTCTTAAGTGACAATTAGGCTGGTCAACAAAGGAATATGATTTTGATGTTTTTTTTGTTATTTTAATGACGACAAATAGAATCTTTTTTTTTTTTTTTTTTTTTTTGTGATCAAATTTTTCTTTATTTTCTTCATCATGGGGGAGTAGACACATAAGCAAGGAATGTAATAGTGGTTATCCACCAATCATATCTCTAAACATACCCCCCTCCCTCCGCATTCTCCATTTTTTTTACCCACTAGAACCCACCCATTCCTCTCCCACATCCCACCCCTCATATGAAAATAAAATAACAGAATAGATAAATAACAATGAAACCGGCATGCCTACTAACCTGCTACCTTGAACTAGATAGGGATGTAAGTATAGGCATACATGAACATAGGAAAGAAAGAAAGAAAGAAAAAAAAAGAGAAAAAAAGAGAGAAAAAAAGAAAATAAATCAATCAATTAAATAAATAAAAAATTAATAAATAAATAAAATAAAAAATGTAAAGTTTGGGCCTGAGCCGGTTCTTATGTGTCGTGAGAATTATGGACTCTGGGACAAATAGGGAAGATATGACTGTGTTGCTTTCTTAATAGTGTTATTGTATGCTTCTATGGTGGATTCTTTTGCGTTTTTGGTCCTGGCTATGGAAAGTTCTAAGGAAAGGACATCTAAGAAGCCTAAATGCCATCTATGGGTGCTAAGACAATGAGGAGGTTTCCATCTCATAACTAAAATTCTTTTGGCAGCAGTTAAACCAGCTAACCATAATCTTCTCTGAGTGAATGTAAGATTCAAGGATGAATCGTCATTCAGGAGTAACTGTTCTGGGGTGCAGGGTATCTGAGAATCCAGTATGCTTGAACTGGTACTGGTAGAACTTGAACTTGATACTGGTAGAAATTTGTGACCAAAAGTACTTCACAGGGGGGCATTCCCACATCATATGCATATAAGTTCCAATGGATCTAGTATTGCATAAAGAACATAGGGGGGTAGGAGCAAGTTGAAGCTGACAACTTTTCCGAGGGGTTAAATAAAATCTATGGATTAATTTATAGTGTAAAAGTTGGTGATTCGAATTTCGTGAAGAAATAAAGATGTTTTCCCAAACCCTTTTCCAATTGATTGGAGATAGGTTGCAATTTAAATCAACATTCCATACTAAGACTATCCCCATGGGTCTTAGGGCTGCTTCTTGAATAGTTTTATATATGTTAGAGACAAGGCCCTTGCACCCAGTTTGTTCAAACAATTTGACTAATGGATGTGTGGGTAATGGTATCCCCCAAGGCACACCATAGGTTTTCATGGCTGTTCTTAGCTGGAAATAGAAGAACAGAGATGAACCTGGCAAGTTAAAGGATTTTTTCAAATCAGTGAATGCTCTCATACCATCCGCATCCATAATGTCTGAAAGATTATTAATTCCTTTTTCAGACCATTGCAGGAAGTTAATGGGTTTTCCACCTAACCTTAGATTACTATTGTGGAAAACAGGCGTACAAGTATGCCAGGAAGAGTTCCACTTAAGTAGTGTTTCAACCTGTTGCCAGCAATGAATAGCATGGGCAATGATGGGACCGTACTTTGCAACACAATACTTCGGAGGCAGTGCAGCAAATAAGATATTTGGCAACTTATGAGGGATGACCAATTGTCTTTCAATCTCTGTCCAGATGGGATTCCTACTGGGAGATAGCCAGTTTATTAACGGACGGATCATAAAACTAATATAATAATTTTTAAGGTCCGGTAGCCCTAGTCCACCTGTTTTAATGGACCGATGGAGAATGGCCGTGCGGATCTTAGGACGTTCACCTATCCAAATAAAATCAGAGACAAGACTGTGTATCTTTTCCCAGTATCCTGGTGGAGTTGGTAATGGTAACATGCTAGCATAAAAGTTAACTCTTGGAAGAATATTCATCTTAATAAGGGATATTCTTCCTGAAAGAGATAAAGTCAGATCACCCCATCGGGTCAGATCTTCTTTTATACCCTTGAGCAGATGTTTAAAGTTCCTCTTTCCTGTTATATCGAGAGATGAATATATCTGCACGCCAAGATATTTAAAATAGGAAACACTAGGAACCATTGGAACCCAATCTGTTTCAACCATTGGCCTGTTGAGTGGTAAAAGCGATGACTTGTTGGGATTGATTTTATAGCTAGATATAGCGCCAAACTGATTAAATATTTTAAGGACATGGGGAAGCGACTGAGGAACTCTATCTAAATATACTAAAATATCGTCACAATAGAGAGAAAGCTGATGGCTTGTGCCTTTAATCATTATTGGAGATATGTCTACCGACTGGCGAATCTTTTGCGCTAATGGCTCAAGAGAAATCGCGAACAATAAAGGGCTCGCTGGACACCCCTGGCGGGATCCGCGCTCGATGTTAAAGTGAGCGGAACTGCCTGCGGAGCGGAGTGCCTGTTAAAACAATAGCTGAAGGATTATTATAGAGCGTCTTCAGCATTCCCAAAAATTGTTCTCCAAAGCCCATACGAGACATTGTGTACCAAAGATACGACCACTCCAATCGATCGAATGCTTTTTCAGCATCAATTGATAGAACAGCGCATGGAGTTGTCACCCCCGAGGATTCATGTATAATATGGAGAAGGCGTCTTAAATTATCGGAGGATAACCTATTTTTTACAAAGCCCGACTGGTCGGCATGGATTATTCTTGGCAAAACTGTATCTAATCGTTTTGCTAAGATCTTAGCGTAAAGTTTAACGTCATTGTTGATCAAAGACAGGGGTCTGTAACTGGAACATAAGGTGGGGTCTTTACCTTTTTTATGGAGTAGAGATATAATTGCAGTGTTGACATCCCTATTGAAGCTGCCCTTTCGAATAGCTGTTTGAAACATTTCTAATAAGAGAGGCCCAATTTCAGGCCAAAATGTGAAATAAAATTCGGAAGGAATGCCATCCCAGCCCGGAGACTTTCCTTTGTTCGTATCTTTCAGAGCCATAAATAACTCGTCCAGGGTTATAGGACTATCTAACAGCTGTGTGTCTTCCACTGAGAGGTGAGGTAGGGCCAGACCCTCAAAGAAAGTATTTAATTGATCCAGAGAGGGATGGACCTCAGCCGTATACAAGTTTTGGTAAAACGATTTGAATTGTGTGTTGATTAATAATGGATCATACAATAAAATACCTTCATCCGATGTAATGGATGGTATATCTGCAGACTTATCATTGTTACGCAATATACTTGTAAGTAGGTAGCTAGGTTTATTCCCATCCAAATATTGAGTTTGTCTAGCTCTATGAATTTGGAATTCAGCCCGTTGTCTAAGTAATAGATTCAACTCAGCTTTGAGCAGCTGGAGTCGTTGCTCTGCGCTCACATTGAACCTATGTTGCTGATCACGAATAAGTAAGGAGAGTGATGACTCTAGTTCATTTATCTTCTTCAGATGTAGTTTGTTTTGGGCGGAAGCAAATGATATAGTATTATTTCTTACAAAGCCTTTAATGGCATCCCATAAAAATCTGGTGTCTTTAACAGAGTTTTTGTTGAAAGACATAAACTCGTCAAAAGCAGATCTGAATTGATCACGGTATTCCTTATTATTCAACAGTGTAATATTCAATTTCCATCTAGCGGCCCGAGCCGGCAGAGTAGATAGCCTCAATCTACATAGATTGGCATGATGGTCCGAGAGAGACATATGGAGAATATCTGTTTTTTGGACTAGATTAACAAGAGTTGATGAAATAAGGATGTAATCTATTCTCGAAAAGGACTGATGTCTGGAAGAAAAGAAAGTATATTCGCGTACCTGAGGGTTATGGAGTCTCCACACATCAGTCAACGCGAAATCGGATGTCAAGGCTCTGAAGGCCTTATTGGCAGGAGTTAAACCACTAGAGAAAGAAGATTTATCTTTTGATGGGTCCAAAGTTGTATTCATATCACCTCCAAATATTATCTGAAATTCAGACAACTTGTGCAACGTCTGTGATAGAGCAATGAAATACTGTCTCTCAAATGTATTAGGTGCATAAGTGACTAAAAAAGCTATTTTTACCCCACTGATTACCATTTGTAAATACGCAATTCTTCCCTCCAGGTCATTCCCCTTCCCTAAAAGAACACATTTCAAACTATGGCGAACCAAAATTGCCACACCTTTTGATCTATTGTTAGTAGAAGAAAAAGAGGCTACTTTGAAACATGCATTCTCTAAAGTATGGATATCAGAAGACAAAACATGTGTTTCCTCAAGGAGGGCAACGTCTACTTTCTTTCTATTG
>JAODXP020000029.1:24110510-24136364 GCA_027497455.2 Sardinella longiceps
AAGTGACTTCGAGGCTGGTACTGTAAATTAACAGTAAAAGTGTTCCAATGTTTAACATGCAATGGGATGTGGGTAGTGGAACAAGGAATGCAAACACAGTAGCCTGGCCATTATCCTCTCGATTTCCCTCCACCACTCTGTCTGGGATTCTGGCCAATGACCTCTTTCGCAATCAGATGCATCGAGCCCGTGGCAATCAGCAAACTTTAAAAATGCAGTGCGAGAATGCAAGGCTATCAGTCAAGGGCTGATAGCTTTGAATTTAAACATCCCCAGCAATTGTTTCTCAATTTCCGAGATCCCCCTTTACAAAGAGAAGTGTAGGCCTACACAGAAGGGCTTGTTATCACCAGGCTAAGCATGGTTATTTGGGGTCAGTCTGGGATCCCACAAGCGGCCAACACTTCTGACCCATTGCCCTACTTTCCTTCCCTACACGTAACTCGCGCCAAATGTCTGTTGTGTTGGGAGGGTTCATATGCTGGGCAAAAGTGCCTGAGATTGTCCATCACGCTTGACATGAGCTGTCTCTTTGGGAGAGATTGCCAAGAGAAATGTTAGTTGGTAAAATTGTGGCTGCTGTTGTAGTTTTTAAAGGTGGGCTATTCTTTTTTGGCCTTTTGCCTCTATTGTGTCTGGACCATAGACTGTATACTGTATATAATTGAAGATTTTCTATTACCATATTTTCCAGGCTATTGAACACACCTTGTACGTGCATCCACTAATATAGTATATAAGTGAAGAGAGACAGTAAGTGAATGGGGAGAGAGAGAGAGAGAGAGAGAGAGAGAGAGAGAGAGAGAGAGAGGTGAGGTGAGGCGAAGTGAGGTCGAGACAGAGTTTCACCATCTTCAAAGTGAGAAATATTCAAACATGAAAGAATCTTGTGAAAAGGAATTAATGCCTGTCTTACTTGTACAGCAAGAACAGACAGCAGCTTGTGCTACCAAACAGAGTGCCACAACAGTGGATAGACACCACCAGCACAAATATACTGTGCACGTACTGTACACCAATCCACATGATCTCATAACATTCACACACACCAACCCCCTCTACACACCCACACCAAACACAAACACACACAAACCATTTGATTGTTTGTTTGTTTAACTTTGATAGGTTGCAATGGGCAATTGCATTGTGTGACGACCCTCTGCTCCCCCTGCAGGCTATCTGGGTTCCCAGGAACTCCAATTCCCAGTCTGCATTGGGGAACGCCAATTAGGGAGATCACCCACACCTGGCGCCGGTGTGGGAATGTAAGCACCCCCATTCCCACTTCGGAAGACCATTCGCTTTTCTCTTTTTTGACCTGACAGCCTTTTTCACACACACCAACCTGCAGAGATTCCTACTTACATGCATTAAGACCCTCATGCATCCATACACCAGTCTTCTACACCAATACATCATTTTTTGCTATTTTTCTTAATTTAAATAAACTTCTTTTTGCTTGATTTTTTAACACATTGTGTTGCCTCTTTTGTGTTTCACTTTTCAACGAGCCAGGCGCAACAATTGCAACCAACAAAGTAGCTAACTTGCAGTAATTCTGATCGGGTTCTGCGGCACTGCTACAATAATCCCAAAGATAGGCATTTTGTTTTGATGACTGTATAGGTCCATGGATTATAAAATTACAAAAACAGACCAGATTAATGACACTTGGCAAATGAAAAGTATACTTAATGTTTCATGAGTAAAAGATGAGCCATGCTGACATGGCTCATGCTGATAGAATACTACATGTAATAGCCTACAGGTATAGGCACCATATGGAGGACTTTATGGTCCGTCCTTCTCTTTGAGTGGTCACAGAGGCATTCTACAAAGTCACAAGTTTTGTCTTCCTATGATATCGGAAGCTTTTATCTCTTCAAAGCAATGCCTGCTGAGAGATGGCGTGCCTACCTTCCTAAGCGGAGAGACATCCTGATTAAATAAATAAATAAATAAATAAATAAAAGACCCTCACTTAGACAGGAGCCCTCACTCTTTTCCATGGTTGCCATGGGGACGGATAATCAAGCTGTTCAGCAGTTCAGTGACAGGAGGAAGAATGGCAGGCTGCCCACCATATCCCCACCCAAACCTCCCCTCCCTCACTGTTCCCCCCTTCTCTCTTCTTCCCTCTCTCTCTCTCTCTCTCTCTCTCTCTCTCTCTCTCTCTCTTTCTTATCTCCCATGTCCCTCTCCTCTTGCCACTCTATCTCCCCCACACACTTTCTCTCTCTTCTTACACTTTATTTCTCCCTGACCTTCGAGTGGGACTATTGTCAAGGCCTTCGGTTTCTAACAAACTCCTCCACACAGCGATGCATCAAAACAAGCTCACATCATCCCATCTGAATTGCGAGGATGACGGACATTTGACAGCTGAATGAAAGGGAGGAAGGCAGCCATCTTTGCCCGACCACACAGTGGGAGTGGCTTTGACTTTTTTTTATGAATGAGTGAACAAGTACAAGAGAGGTGTACAAAAACATGTGTTGCACAGTCCTTCTGAGTAAGATTACGAGGGTGTTTCTTAATTTGTTTTCCTCTACTTCCCCTTCTCCACATCCACTCTTCCTACACACACAAAAACCCCCACAAAAACAACAAGCATCTCTCTATTTAGTTGGTCGCACAGTGTTTCAGTGATGCCTTTATGACAGCTTGCTAGCTGACTGTAGTAACAATAACGTCAGACAATGCTCCATTCCCTGCGGAGAGCCAAGTCATCGGCAATTCAGCCAGTAGGCAGCATGGAGACAATACGCAATGGGAATCGACACACTTGACAAAGTTGGCACCCTGAGGTGTCACAAGCTGGGAAGTGAGAAAAGAGAGCGGAAGAGAGAGAGACAGAAAACCAGATTTGGCATCATTCTGTATGTTCTCTGGCGTTTTTAGATACAGTAGGTGGTGACATGGACCTACTCTGTGTGTGGATGCACGTGAAAGAGTTTAGTTGCAAAGGAGCAGAGGTCAGTAATGTCAGGGTCAGGTAGGCCTATACAGTGGCTTATCAAGGACAAAGAAAACAACAATTTCCTATGTGGTTATTTTTGTTTTTGTCATTATTATACTTCTCTAAATTCTGGAGATTTGCCTTTTATCCTCAACAAGCACCTGTTCATCCATTCTTGTACTAATTTTCTTTCTTTCTTTCTTTCTTTCTTTCTTTCTGTCTTCCCTTCTTAAAAATGATCACCTTGAGAGCGTAGAGAGACAGAAAACGAGCAGGAGAGAGAGGTTTCGAGAGAAATTAAAGAATAACTACCACAATAAAACGTTTATTCCATTTTAGTTATTGAGTCTACCTCTCTTGCCACCCTATAAATTCCTCACTAATCACTGTTATCTAGCCAAGATATATTGAAGATCTTACCTCATTGAACTTTACAAAATGGTGCCGGCGGGAGGTTTTACAGGAACAATGGATCGTTTTATCTTGTCAGATTGGTAAGGAGAAGGCCTGGCACGTGCAAGAGACCAAATAAAGAACATTGTTAAAAATCCATTAATTTCCTTGCATACCAAAATAAAAAGAATGAACCTTGCCCATTCTAAAAGAGGGAGATGTTCTTAGCCTAAAATAGCTCTTAACATTGTAGTCTACATTTAACTACTTGAATAACATGTTCTTTGAACAAAGTGGATACACTAACTTTAGCTACAAATGTCTGTTAATTATTTTCATTATTGCTGGTACGTTTCCTTTTTAGAAGTTTGTGCTAAAAATATAGGAGTTAAAACACATACATCCACACAAAGCTAATAGCTAACTAGCAGCTAACGTAATAAGCGTGCATTGACTTGAGGGCTATGTTAGGCAGTGCGTGGCTGCTAATTTTACCAGAGGGGGTCATTTTTGGTACCCTGCCTTTCCCAAAAACACCATCAGTATCATGACAAAGAGTCTGAAGGAGGCACAGTACCACGAACTGGGTGGCATCAGTTGTCACGAGAAGCACGCCGTGCCAAAAATACCTCCCTGGGGTTGTATCATACGGGCACAGATGGCATTTGTCTCCTTGGCAGCGCTAAAGCGTAGGCAATAGGGTTGAGTTGGGCGCCCACCCTTTAATGACCCCCTAGGCTAACTGCAACGCAGAGAGGCCAAATATAGCCAAGCTAGCGAGTGACGTTAAACGCCAAAAATTGCCCCCATCAATTTACAAGGCCATTTCCAGCCGAGGCGATGGAGGGGATGCTGGGCTTACCATGCTTCATTGGTTAATTGGCTTCCTTTGCTTTCTGTAGGACTCAAGAGTACAGCAACTCAGCAAGGCTGACTCAGTCTTCCCACTGCCGCTACGCCATGAGAGCTGTTCCACCACTCGACCTCGTCCTCTGCAGTGATGCACATATCAGGGCTGTATGATCAGAGACACAGTAAAGTACATAGGGCCACCTGGGTCATTGCTGACATAGCCTACCTTCAAGTATCAGTGGACAGACTTAGGCTTTTACAGATAGTAGTCAAGTTTCATGTTGTGCTCATATCAGAAAAGATTCTTCATAAACCTCAAGAAGAAGAAGAATATTTTTTTAAAAAAGTCAGTTATGACAGTTGTGACTAACAGTTATGAAAAAGTCCCTATTGTCTGGTCAGGTAGCCAAAGGGCATGCAGTGTCAGACAACTTAGATAAGATTCAGGCAAAAGTAGGCCTGTAACGATAACAGATTTTGCTGAACGATTAATTGACCAAGAAATGATTGCAATAAACGATAATATTGACATTTTGAGACAATTTTCTATTACCATATTTTCCAGGCTATTGAACACACTGCTGCACCCACTAATTAAAGAAAGTAAAAGTAGGCTACATATAGGCCAAAGTATAAGCCGCTGTTGACCACTTTATAACATGGGCTATTTGCTGCATCATTAATTGAGCAAAGTGTTCAAAGCTGTGAAAAAAGTACTGTAGTATGATAATATGGTAGGCTAACATAAGGATAATGGAATAATAATGCAAATTATATAGCCTAGCATAATTATGCTAAGGAAACGAGAGGAGTCAGTAGAGAGATTTTTACTACTACCTTTCAAAATTCTGTCTTTGGGAGAAAGAGAGAGAGAGAAAGACAAAGAAAACAAACAAGCATGGAAATAAAATTTCTTGCGGCAAGAAAAGTTATTGAGCTCATTAAAATTTCTTGTGCCATTAATTGATTTATTGATTAGTGTTACAGGACTAGGCAAAAGTGTGATGTATGGCTTGTTATGGTATGCCAATCCCTGTTCAGAAGCAGCAATAATGTAATCTGGTGAATCTTTCATTTTGCTTCACTATGTGTCTCGTGAAAGCTATTGGTTATACCGGTACTAGCAAAATTCCATGCATGCACTTCCCCATTCCTCACTTGTAGCCCACACACACCACGTGCCTGCATTTGCCAATGTTACTACTTATCACTTTGACAATAGCCCCCAATTTTTGAGATACCCCTACTGGAGGTAGAATTAAACCCAACAACGTTTTTTCTTATCTGTAAGGAAATGGATTCTTGGATGAAAATAGTTGCTGCAAAGATCGTGAAGTTGGTATACTGGTATGCATCCCAAAATTAAAATAGAATAAAAATACGGCCTAAAAACTATAGCACTTTTTGATGGTTTATCAATATTCTCCATGTATGCCCCGACCTCCCCCACCCACCACACACCCTAGTTTAAGCAGACAAACAGATAACAGTATATGGATACAGTAAGAATAAAATGTCCTTGTTCTTGTACAATATTGTGCAGAGGTGCAGCCTTGTGCCAAATTGTGAGGTGTGTCTTTTATCTCTTCAATTCTGACTTTCTTTATTTCCTCTCTGGGCAAAGAGGAGTGACTGGTGTCACACACTCACACACACACACACACACACACACACACACACACACACACACACACACACACACACACACACACACACACAAAACACACACACACACAAACGCACAACGTCTCTGCAGAGCATGATAAGCCTAACACAAACTCTCTCTGTCCCATTGACCGGAAGTGAAGGCAGTGGTCAGTTTTCCCTCCCCGCTCCGCTCTCTCAGTGCCTGCTTGATCTCAGAGGTCGGCCACTCTCACACTTGCTGCTCTGGACATGCGGATGCTCAAAGCTCGGCTGGGTTTTCAAAAAAAAAGAGCCCGTTACCATGGAGACGGCTGCCTCGCTTCAGCCTGTCTCCGAGGCGATCTAGGCAAAGAGCGGGCATGCGTAAGGACACAGCCAGAATCTGTGATCTGTGGTTGCAGGGAGAGGAGGGGAGGAGGGAAAAAAGAGAGAGAGAGAAGTTCTCCATCATTCTGCTAGACTGACGCATGAAAAAAAGACATGAAGCAGAAAGTAGAGAGTACTTCCTGTGGAGAAACTCTGCAGAATGATTGACAAATACCTCCTTCCACATGCAAGATGGGCACTAACCACAAAGGTAAATAGCTGCTGTAATTTTCCCACCAATAGCGAGCAAAGGATGAGTTTTATTCCTCTGTCCCATGCAATTTGCCCATGGCTTCCATGCCCCCACATGTCAGATGTTGCACTCAAGTACTCATAGCAATTATGATGGTTAACCTCACTAAGTTATGTGAGGGGGATTTAATTGTGTGGTTTTGGTGTGCAGTTTGAGGCCATGCCATGGACAGTCCGACAGCTGCTGCACATAAGTGCAAGTGCAATCAGTTCATTTGAGGTTATAAGCAATCTGACGCCATCCTCCTTGCAAACCTCCCATGCCAACCCCAATTTCAAGTCCAATTGTTGCTGCTGTAATTTAGCACCAGGTAGGTACCATCGTAGGTCATCAATGTTTTATCAAGTCAAACAATGGCCATATTTCCCCTTTTGTTACAACTGCAAACACCTGGTAGTCTTTGTGAGGTGAATAAATTAATCCCCAGGAAGGATGAGAGAATACAGATTTGAACACCTTCGCTGGCTCAGAGAGTTGCAGGATTGGAGCCTGTGCAACAGCTGCACAAACCTGTACACGTGCATCTGTGGTGTTTGCACAGATTTATTTGAGCATAATTAGCAAAGCACATTTTTTACAGCTATTATATTTAGTAGACCGGCTAGATCTACCCTATACAACTCCCTGTCCTGCAACCTGAAAAAGTATCCTATTACTACTGTCCTGATAGTCTGTCATGCCCTTGCCTGTTAGCAAGTACCATACACTGACTTTACTTCAGAGGCAGGATTTAGACAGCCACTACTACTGGACCAGTCTGTTTTTAATTGGCCTCTGCCTCGCCTCTTCATCATTATTCTAGCATCAGGTGTGCTGTTGTTGTTGAGCTTGGCAAAATCTGTGTTATGCATGCATGCTTAACTCTAAGTAAAAGAGGAAATGACAGCGCTATTTGCCCCTCCGTCCCTCATCCAATCAGAACCTAATGAGCTCCTGAAGTTTTTCTTTTTTCTTGCCCCGGCCACTTTCGCTGAATGTGTGTGTGTGTGTGTGTGTGTATTTTTTTTTTGTTTGTTTTTTTTTTGTCTGTTTTGTTTTGTTTTGCTTTTAAATTGAAATCTAATGAGGACCTCCTCCCCTCCCTTTTCTTCCTCACCAGACAAATCATTTCAGTTCAATAAACTTCCAAGCTCCAAGCTTCCAAGTCAACAACTCTCCACTTCCGGTGCGCAAAACTAAGACATACTGCCACCTAGTGGCAAGCTCTGGAAAGTCTGCTTTGCAATTTCAGTCAGAACCATTACATAGCATCCCCCTTTGAAAATCCTGCATATTGTGCACACGTAGGCCTTGATGAAAGGGTGGGAATGAAATTTCATGTTTCTTGAGTCCATACTATCAGCATGGATAAAGAGCAGAGAATTCTTTACTTTGTGATAAACAGCAAGGCCTATCGAAAAAGACAAGGCCATTAGAAGGTACTTAGGGGAGCCCAAGCAAAAAAATACATGAGGGCCCTTCACCCAACATACCGTAAACCACATTGTTGTAATCTTCAAGCATCTTTTAATATGATTATTTTCACTGAGCTCACAGTATCAGCCAAATCAAGATGTAAAACACAGACTAAACAATAACATGCTTTTTTTCATTCTAAAAGGCTGTCAATCACCTTGAAAATCACCAAAAAGTTAATGGACTAGGCTACTATTATGTTTAATTGCAAGAAATATCCATTTAATTGCAGGCAATATCCATCATACTGTGCAAGATGGTTCTTGGCTGATATCAGTTATCTTAGAATGGTACACAATTAAGACTGAAGTCAATTGTGTGGACCTTTTTCAGCTTGGGGCGCCTGGCAATTGCCTGGTCTGCCTGCGTTGTGACGTACCTGGAAATAGAAAGGTCTGATCAAAAAGCTTGATCGAGATTTATTTCATTTATCTTATATAATTCATCTACAGTTAATGGTGACAAATTTACGCACATTGCACATGCTATCAGCACAAAACTTGTAGAAGGTTGGTAGCTACAAATCATTTTGTAGTGATGGAACGATTGGTTAATTTAGGCCTAAGCTGTACAAGGCAGGATGATACAGTTGTTCACTCTTCTAAAATGAATTAAAACTGATGTGAAGTGAATGAAAGTTAGTCATTAACCTCAATAACCTACAATGCGGATATTACCCGAACAAACAAATATGCATCTAGAAAAATATTGAAAAATTATTTTCTTTTTACACCTGAAGTAACTACTCTGTACTGAAAGCATTAATTATGATTTCAAAAAAAGGGTTTGTGCAGTTGAAGAAAACAATTAAAGGGAGATAAGGTTGCGGGGGGTTATTGTTTGGAATAGAGAGAGACCTTTGCAAGTGGTAGTTTGTTCTAAAATAAGAACACACCATCATCATGGCTGCTTATGTTTGCCTTTCTTTTCTCTGAGCTTTGCTTAGGAGCGTTGTATAGGCCTACAATTATAGTGTCTTTTCAGCCCACTGCTGATTTTCCAGCAATGTTAGTCATGGATTATGAATCACGAGAATGCCACTGCCATACATGCACCCGCACGTACAAACACACACACACACACACACACACACACACACACACACACACACACACACACACACACACACACGCTAACGCAGGCATACATGCAAGTCTTACACACTCAGACACACGCCCACGCACACAGTAGGCTATTCACATACCAACACATGTACATGTATTCGTTTCTATTTATACTTCTTCACAAGAACTTCAAATGTCAGCTAGCATCTTTTCACCACACACTGTCATTAAAGTTCATACGTACATCATCATGTTCAACACATGTATGTACATGGTAGCCTACTGTATGTATCTTTTTTTTCAACCCAATCAATTTGGTGGTGGCAGCTTTGCAATAAGTCAACTCCTATTTTGGTCATGAATAGGCCAGAGAGCTGTCAAATATGGAACCAATTAAAGGTGTCAACACCCTTCTATAGCTTTCAAATCACCCTGTGTGAAAAAGTTCCTACACGTGCACAATTAGACAACTGGTGGTCCCAGACTTTCCTCCATGTACTGCCTTTGCCACTCACGTGTGTGGGGGAATCACACTGGTAAGCTTTTATTAGATTGATGATGAACTTGTCTAAATCCAAGTGTTCTTCCTAACACCTAATTAGGCCCTAAGCCCTGAACTTACTGTAGCTGTCACAAATCAGCCAATTACTAATGGAACTGAATCATGAAGTTTAGAAGTGCTTGAGGCCAGAGTTCAGTCGTTGATTTTGTGTTTGGTGTCAACCATAAAGACAATCATTCATGAGTGTTAACATGTGAAAACGCACAAGTTCAAGTCACCAGATATGACCAGTTTAAATAAGACTATTTTTGAAACATAGCCTACCTACATGTACAGTAAGCAGTCCTAAGCCTCGTCTTGAGAATGGTAGTGTCATCATGTTCTGCGTGAAGCAAGGGCTCACGTGAAATGTAAGTAAGTAAGTAAAATTCATTTGCACTCAGTTATGGGTCACAAAGTGCTTGACATAAAATAAAATGTAGATAACATTCACAAAGAGGGGAATCCACCAAAATTCAATACCAAAAGAGATTGGTTCATCTGCTTTTAAAGCTGTCTAGAGTCTCAGCTTGGAGACAATGAACTCGGCCTGCCACCACCAGTCCTTAAATGGGTGCATGGATCAAACTACAAATTTTGGTTATTCAGTCTGACGGAACTGAGAATGGATAAGACTGCCATGTAGTGACCTGTAGCCTAACTGTGTCCTGAAGTACACAAGGAGCTGACGATATCGCAAAATCTGTTTGACCTAGTTATAAACCTATAGCAGAATGTAGTCAACAGTATCAAAAGACAAACTTATATTAAGCTGTTAACTGTCTGGCAACAACCTTTTCCCGAATATTGGATAACAGTGAAAGCTATTGTTTAGAGTCAGGGACCTGGTTCCTTCTGAGCTACTGTCCTGAGTGAGTTTCATCGATCATCAGCTTACTAAATGAAAATGTATACTTCATAAACAAAAAGTGAAGCACATATAAACAATATGCTGAACACTGTATATACAGTGCAGTATATTGTATGATATATTTGACGTTAGGTTATACTGGTGGTCATAGTAGGGCTCTTTTCACATGTACATGCTATGTATTCTGATTCTGATTTGCACTGTATCTGAGAACTGAGAAACCAATTGCATACCCCCTATTGATCCAAGTCATTTACACGCCACTTGACTTTAAGAAACACTGGCCTATACAGTTGCTCTTTGCCCATTGTGGAAAGCCAATTGAGATCAGGTTATGTAGGACTGTTAACTTTTCAAAAGTGGATGTCTGGCAGTGTGTCAGAAAAAGAAATGGCCTTAGCAACTGGTCTGATTGCGTCAACACCTATAATAACGGCATGAGAGCTTGTCAGCTCTAACAGGAACTTTAACCCCCGCCATGCCCACTATACACACACACACACACACACACACACACACACACACACACACACACACACACACACATGTTTCAGCTTTCTTCCTATTCTATTTCTGCACTTTCTCTGATAGTAAGGATGGGAGGAAGCCTGTTGTCTCACTGTAATGCTTGTGACGACGGCAGGGGCTGACAAGAGGGGGAAAAATAATTAAATGAATTCAATTAAATCACATTGTGTTACTGGCAGGTAATACAAGTCTGTTCAGTGTTCACACACAGAGAACAGGAAATGGAACAGAATGAACCCAAGTGAGTTGCTAATGTACTTTGCCCATTAGGGGGCTGAAGTAGGCCTTCCTGTGGACTCTAACTTAGTGGAGTGGAGATTTTGCTGTAACTGTTGTTGTTTGGGTGACTCAGTAAAAATCTTATTTTTGGAAAAATTTCACCTCAGTCCATGTTAACTGGCATAAAAACCTAAGAATAAGTGTTTGCCCCTAACAGACCTGACAGGCTGAGTCCTACGCTCTCGGGTCTGTGCACTTCCTTCCTTCCCATTGTTTCCCTAAAGAATTTTTTAAGTGACATTAAAGGACTATGACTGTAGATGTGTATGTTTGGCATGTTCACATATTAATATACACTAATTGTAACTAGCACATACATACAGTATATTCACAAGGACCACAATGGAAACAAGCTCCCTAAGCTTTTTGTGTTATCCTTTTGAGATGTTGTAAGGTTTTCAAGACATATTTATTTACTTATTTATTTAATGCTTTGCACAATGTCAATGAACAAATAAAAAGAAAAAAAAAAGAAAAAAAAAAGTTTTTGCTTGTGTTGCGTTTGCCCCATACAGTATTACCACCTCAATTCATCTGTTGTTAATCATAGATCATGTGACTTTAATTGTGCATTTCAAATGCATCAAAAACAGGCTGAGCATTCTTTTACCTTCCATGGTGTTGTGTTGTGACCCCATAGCCCTGCTGACTGGCTGCTTGCTTTGCTGCTCAATTCTGTCTTGATTATTCTATGAAAATCACAGAGAATAATCCCATCTGAAAGACAAAATCTGAAGAAACCCCAATGCATCAAATAAATAAATAATTTTTCTCAAAAAGTGCAACAATTATTGCATTTAGTAAATTGTAAAGCTCATTCCCTTTTGCAAATAATATTCTTTGACAAGATGGATGGAAGGACACAAGTTTTGAGACCCTTCCACAGTTTTTTTTTTTTACGAACAGCACACACACACACACACACACACACACACACAGAGAGAGAGAGAGAGAGAGAGAGAGAGAGAGAGAGAGAGAGAGAGAGAGAGAGAGAGAGAGAGAGAGACCCTTCACCAACACCAGTTACGAGGCCCTAATACTGTGAAAATTATTTATTTCTTTTTGATGGGCTTACATTGTGTTTTCTCCAGATTTTTATTTCACTTTGACCTTAGCCTAGGCCAGTGTTTCTCAAACTGTGGGGCGGGCCCCACTAGTGGGGTGCAGGCACATGAGAGGTGGGGCGCAAGACATCTCTTTGCAATCGACCAATGGCTGCACCATGCCCCCGAATTCACAGCTATTCGTCAGATATGCACATATGATAAATTAAATTGAGCTTTCCAATGGTGTTATTTGCTAGTTGCTGTGATGAGGGGTTCAAGAGAAATTTGGCTTTGAATTAGCAACATGAAAATTCCAACATTGACAAAAATCCTCTACTCGCAGTATTCCTCACAGAAATTTTGTGCGCCAATCGAGCCCTCCAGGTGGGGCGTGAAAATTCTCTGCCTTCCAAAGTGGGGAATGACAGAAAAAGTTTGAGAACCACTGGCCTAGGCCTATCATTGGGGAGTGATTGATTGAAGCCAGTGAATGACATAATCTGCAGGGATAGCAAGACAACAGAGACATAGTTAGGTGTGTAGTTAGGTGTGTAGGTTTCTGACAAATTCAGAGTAGGAATGAAGTTGGCTATCTTAATTAAATAATTGGCTTATCAAAACTAGGCCAGACTACCGTCCCAGAGCCCCGTCCCAAGATCTCGTGGAGCGTGTGTCGTCATTTCCGGTTATTAAAGAGCTGTCGCTTCTGGGGCTCAAGTAGTGTCAGAAAAAAGAGTTGGGTGACCTAATGCTAGGTAACGTTACTTTTTGGATTTCAACAAATGAAAAGGCATCAGAGAATTGTACCTCGAATCTACTTAGGTAGGTGTGACAAGTGTATCGCTTAGCATCCTCAAACAAGGGAGAGATATTAATTCCCGAGCTACAATCCAGTTTGCTAACCTAGCTTGCATACATGTTGGTAGATAACGTTAGCTAGCGCGAGTATGCTAGCGATTAGGTTTGTTGTAATGTTCAGTAGCTGGTTTACATTTGACTTTGCAGACATTCGCGTTTGGATTTCAGATCTTCAACTAACGTTACTTTGTAGCCACATTTACCCAACCATGAATGTATTTGTAGTAGTAAGATATTAACAGATACACTCTGGTCTTCCTTACCGCAGCCTTCTCGACAAATGTAAACATAACACTGATGATGTCTCAAACGAGATTCACATGAAGGCCTTGTTTGATCAAATTCCCATGAATCTGTAATATTGTAAAGTACAGAAGGACCACCCAACCTACTTGAATGATTAACGTTAAACCCTGTGATCAGGTAAAATAAACTTTGTTTGAAGTGAGATTAAATGTAACGTTACATTCACATTCAAAGGTTGTCAGTGACACATGCTGCGAGCCATGGACATGGATATCCCCGTTACCCTCGTCATTAAGGCGCCTAATCAGAAGTATGATGACCAGACCATAAACTGCTTTTTGGACTGGACAGTGGAGAAACTAAAGACACACCTGTCACATGTCTATCCCAGTAAGCCGGTAAGGTTTTCGCCAACAAATAGGCTAAATATAATGTTGTGACATGTTCCTGGTTTCATTCTCAGCTCGGTGCAAATTTGCAAGATTGTGAGTCACCTGTCCATTATATAATATCTCAGTTGTGACTTGCTTTGAATATTTTTGCATATTTCTGTAATGCCATGTTATCCTTCCCTTAATCTTGAGCGTGGGAGACTCTTACGGCTAGTTGTTGCATAATTCTGTACTCTACTACTTCTGGTGATTACAACAAGTGCTTGTCAGCTGACGGCTAATTCATGATCTCATGAATGGGGACTAGGCCTAGTTCACTTCAGTTTATTTTGTTGTTTACACATTTATGAGTCTTACAATAATATGAAAAAGATATCTATTATAAAAATGTTATTTTCTGTAGAATTGTTGTTGGCATGACTACTGTATGGCAAAGTTTGCATGTTGCAGTATTGGACGCAGTAGGCTCCCTGTGAGTTTGCAAAAGTGAACACTTGGCAGTTGATGATAACAGGGCCGTCGCAACAGGACAGACAAACCAGGCACTTGCCTCATTTAAGTAGTTTAGTTAGTTGTGTATTTCAATAAAATATGATTCTAAGATGGAGTTGGACAAGTGTAAGTTAAACACAACAAAATATATTAATGAAAAAGATGCTTGATGGTTTTATGAGGGGTGAAGGGCCCCCTATGTTTTGTGGCTTGGTGCCCATTAGTTCCCTCTTCACATTCTGTGTTCCTCCTTACTTACACACACACACACACACACACACACACACACACACACACACACACACACACGATTTGTGGCAATAAAACCCTCAGGTTATACGTCAGAGAGTGGGGGCTGCATGAATCCTTTGTTTTGTAGAGTAATCTGCTGTTGCAACGCATAGGCTACTTCACCAGTACAAAAACGTCTGCTGGAGTAACTGCGTTGGTTTCTATGATGCAAAAGACCACGGTCAAGCACACCGCCTACTAGATGTTAAACGCCTGACAATTGTTTTGTTCTGGGTCTCCCACTCCATCTACCTTACTAGCATGACTCACAGCAATGATAAATAAATACAAATTAAATGTGGGGTAGAACATTCTGGAAAAAAGTTCTAGCTACATTCCAACAAATACAAATTAAAAGTTCAAACCCCTTTCTATAATGAGCAGAGACTTGAAACGTGGGTCACACAGTCGCATGTTTTTGTTTTTTTTGTCCTGTCTGTTCCACAGGTGACAAACATTGTGTGTGTGTGTGTTAGAGCTTTTTATTGATTGGTTGCAATCGAGGTGTGAAGGGAATTTTAAGGGATGCTTACCCTATCTCCTACCCATCTTTAAATACTGGGAGTGAGATCACTCATTTCACTTTTCTCATGGCACACAGGTAGTTTTTGTTGTTGGAGTTGCTGTTTTTTTTTTTTTTTTTGTTAATGGATGAGCTAGTAATTGTTAGGCTAATGGATAGGCTAGTAGTAGGTTTTGAACCACACCTTTGTCCCATAAGCAAAAGGCCTTAGGCTAATCCACCACATGTTGGTTAAGTCACTTCCATCCAATTAGACCTCATTAGTGAGAGTAACCCTGAATGGGCCTCTCACTGAGGAAACGCTATCCGTAGTCTTAAACTGTCGTGTCAATTCATGTCATGCCATGTCAAGATATGTGGGTCAGTAAGTCAGTCTTGTCCTCATTGCAGAGCTCCAAGGACCAGAGGTTGGTGTACTCAGGAAAACTGCTCACGGATGACCTACAACTCAAGGACGTCCTGAGGAAGGTAAAGCTCTATAGCATAACCTAGAACTGGACCTCAAGAGATTTATTAGACACGATAATGTACATAAATGTTTAATATTTGAAGAAGAGTTTTCGACACACATAGAACACAAGAGAAGTCTCTTGTGCATTCTGTATGTAGGCTAATGGCTCAGTCTCTATCTATCTATCTATCTATCTATCTATCTATCTATCTATCTATCTATCTATCTATCTAATATCTTTCTGTCTGAAGAAATACATGTATCTTGTTGTCTTTTACATGTACCTTATGCTATTTCCATGTAGTAACACTTATGGGTAAGCCCTTGTAAAGGCTCCCTCAGCTTGCTGTGGGATTTTCCCCTGCTGTAGTGCCCTCCATAGCAGTGACGTGTGGTCCTTTTCCACAGCACGATGAGTACCACATGCTTCACCTGGTGTGCGCCTCTCGCACTCCACCGGCCTCCCCACAGCCACGCAGAAGAGCCACCAAGAGCAAGTCCCACACAAGCTCAGAACCTCGGCCAGCTGTAAGTACTTACCTATTTGGCACTATCGCTGTGGGTATCTACCTAGTGTAACCCCCTGCAAAGTACTGACTGATGTCAAAACCTTGAAATATAGGCACTGTGCAGTAAAGAAATCTTTCTTCTGTGTCCAATATTATGTCTGAGAAAATTTAGAAATCTTAAAAAGTGAACTACTACTCTTATACACTAGGTGACTAAAGACAACAGGCACACATTAGATTGATATGATTGTTTTGAGATGCATGCAGAGTTTTCTTAACTACGGTATGTCAATTGTTTGTTTTCAATGTTGATTGGTTCAGTTGGGGAACTGTGTGGATTTAAAGGTTTACATTACAACCCAAGGATGCTAACTTTCAATTTTCAACTTCCTAAGCAATAATAAACTTCAGCATGATTTCCACATACTAACCCACACAGTTTTTTAGACAAAATCACGTCGCAATCATGTCATCAGTAGATTTCTGAATACCCATTTCTTGTTCTTCCACTAAGCTATTGTACATATCTAGAAGGGTACTAGGCTAAGCTTATTTGACTAAAAGAGAACATGCCTGTGCTATTGTCAAGAAAAAGGTGTGGGTGTAGCTAATAATTATTGTTTATGAGAGAGAGAGAGAGAGAGAGAGAGAGAGAGAGAGAGAGAGAGAGTTTACTGTGGTGTAGTATTGAAATGCACAAATTCACACACAAGCTGACGATGTTTTTTCCTGTTCCTTAGAGTACAGAGAGTTCTGGCACAGCAGCGACTCCCTCAGCTCCCCAGCCACATGTTTCAGGACAGCACTTTATCAACACTACAGCACATCCAGCCTTTGCACAAGGGTCAGTACTGTCCCTTTCTATTTTGTGTGTTTGTGTGTGTGTGTGTGTTTTCCATCCCTGTGTGTCATGCCTGCTTTTTGTCTCTGCATTACAGTTCTCTTCCACTCTCCTGCTCCCTAACTTTGAATCTGCTATTTTCTTCCCTTTGTGCGTGTGTGTTTGTGTGCACGCAAGTGCATGAATGCAGCCTATGCTTGGTGTGTGTGTGTGTGTGTGTGTGTGTGTGTGTGTGCGTGCGTGTGTGCGTGCGTGCGTGTGTGTGTGCGTGCGTGTGTACGCGTGTATGCGTATTTGTATGTGTGTGCTACGTGTGTAGGTGCGTTCTGGCCTTGCTTTGTATTCTGTTGTATCTGTATGGTGCAATCTCCTTTTACAACTTGCTTTGTATTCTGCCACTGAGTGTGAAATTTCCCTACGCCTCAGGGCCCCTGACGCAATCCCTTCCTCCTTTACCCAGGTATTACCCGCCATGGCCTCAGTTTCCCCAGACGGCCAGTCCTCCCAGCGGATCCACCCTTCCCATCAGCCCCATGAGTCTGCTGTGGTGGCAGCAGGCCTATGCCTGGCAGCTCTACTTGCACCAGTGAGTGTCTGAGTCACTGCCTGTGTGAAAAGGGCAGGCAGGATTTTCCTCTCATCTCTTCTGAGCAGCCTTAAAGAGCTTTATGCTTCCACATTTGATTTTTTGGTGCACTTAGAGGCCCAAGGCACTTTCCCTTCCTTTTGGTAGATCACTCATGAGCTATATATATACAGACACACACATGCACACACACACAAACATTCAGCATTTTTGTTATCCTTTAAAATACTCAAGTGAGAAAAAACTCCTTACTCAAACTCGAGCATGATTATTTTGAGGACTTCAATACGCACTTGGCTGCCAGTTCAGTCTTTTAATTCTTTACTTGCTAAAATGTCTTTTAGTGATTTTTTTTTTTTAGAAAAACTGAATTTTAAATACCATAAACAGACATTTTTATAGGAAGCAATGAAAGCATTATATTGGAAGCTTTTTTGATCAATCCTCTTCTCTTCTCTTCTTCTCAGACAAGCCTCATTGGCTGCATATTATCAATCAGCAACGCCCATTCCCCCCACTGGCCAATCAGAGCAGCCCACAGAACAGCAACAAGCAGCCCCTGCCGACCCAGTTGGTGGAGAGGGGCAGGATGAGGAGGAACAGAACCGTGATTGGCTGGATTGGGTATACACGGGGTCTCGGGCAGTTGTTCTGCTCAGTATCATCTACTTCTACTCCTCATTCAACAGATTTGTCATGGTTGTTGGAGGAATGCTCCTTCTATACCTGTAAGTAACTAACTGTGTGTGTGTGTGTGTGTGTGTGTGTGTGTGTCCTGGTCCTTTATTCTTGCCAAAATAAGAAAAGAAACGGAACATAATATGTGTTTAAATGTGTAGTTTCTATATACAGTATATTTTGTGACATTCATCAAGTTATGACCATACAGTAGTATTCCCATTATCTCTAATGATGAGAACATTATGAACAGAATTAACTGAAACATGCCATATCACAGTCACAGAAAGACAGTTAAGACAGGCTTAACTCTTAAAGACAAACTGCATATGGCTATGGAAATCATACATTCTGAATCCAATGCCTTTAACCGTTTTTTCCATATTTTATGTAACTCCAATAGTCATCAAGCTGGCTGGCTCCCATTCAACCTTGAGCACGAGCTACAGAACTTGGCAGATGGGGGCAACCAGGATGAACTGGATGGAGATCTGAATGACCTCCAGGATATGGTACTCAATCCACATTTGAGTCTGCTACACACATTCACACATGCATTTGTTTTGTTTTTTTTTTCAACTTTTGCACTTGGCTTATTTTAACGTGTTTTTGCATTGTGTTGACCAGTGCAGGTTGTAGACCCTGTAATGATATTTGATGAATGAGTGAATTAATGGTCATTAATCAAACAAGTCCAGACACAATGAAGTGAAAAATTAGTAGCTTTTTATTGATTCACGTTTTCATTGTGTTGCACTGCATTTGTTCTCCACAGGACCGCGTTATGGACGATGGCTTTGGAGACGAGGACGGAGACAGCGGTGAGGAAGGTAGCGAGGAACCCCTGGGTGAAGACGACCAAAGCGGCTTTCTCTCATCTGCCTGGTCTTTCATCACCACCTTTTTCACCTCCCTTATCCCAGAGGGCTTGCCTAATGCAGCCAATTGAATCATGTGCGTTGTAGTCCAACACAACAAAGCGACGGCACTCAATCTGGGGACCCATCCACTGTGACAATGAGCAACATGTGCCTTTGTTTGCTCTTGTGGACTCGTCTTTGAGTTTGCCAGAGGACCGGTGATGAGAGAGACGCTGGATTACATCAATTATGGGGCCCATTTCAAATTGTAGACCCTATGCACATTCCCTCAACTGTGAATAAAACATTTGAGCAAGTTCATGTAAGTAGAGAGGAAGATAGTCATTCAAGTGAGTGCGAGGGAAACAATAATGTGTCTTATTTGAAATGTTAGTCTTAAAATTTCAAGAAGAGTGATTTGAGAGAATCTGATTCTCTCTCTGTGTGTGGTATCTGTGGTAACAGACTATTTAGTTTGGGAGAAACCAATTCTCTGTGTATTAAGGTTTTGTACATTATGGCAGAGTTGGTCTCCAGTTTGAGCAATTGAACAACTATGTGTACATTGTTACATTCTCATTTTTAATGTTTAAAAAACGTTACTATTATCTATTTTCGCTACAAAAAAAAAAAAAAAAAGCTTTGAAACTAAAGGCTCTTAGGTACCCCCTAATCTCTGTGGTCATTGTGTGATCGTCTCGCTCATAAATCAATGCTTGTTTGATATGTGAAGTGTTACATAAAGGGTGGTCCAGAAAACCAAGTGAAATCACTTTGTCTGTTTCCTTTTTTGGCTTATAATTAAGAACGGTGGCATCTGCTGAGCTCAGAGCAGAGCCATAGAAAGAGCTCTCTAACTCACTGGCTTCTCAATCCTCTGATTTTTGCACAGACACACATTGCCTACCAAAGATTCGAAAGTTGGAATTTTTAAGGGTTGCCATGGTTACCAACAAACACAAGCCTTTCATAACAAAACATTTGCTGGCTACCCAGCTTTTGCATAAGTTACATTACTCATTAATGTAACTCTAACCTTTCTCTGTTCTTTTACTCAATTAATTGGTATCTCTAGTATCAGATACCTTGAAATTAGACATCACTGTGACTGTCTGAGGGGACATGGGGGTTAAGGTCCGACAGCTGGACGATAGTGATAGTTGTGGCGGTGAGGGATATTCTGTAGGAGGCGGTGAAGAATATTCTGCCAGAGGGCGGAAACCTTTAGCGCACTCAAAGTCCTCTTCATCTTTACAAGAATTTTTTTCAAAGGACATGCCTACTTTCCTGCAAGAGTATATAGGCATTTCACCACGTGCCTTTGTGAACCTGGGGATAACCTTGCTTATTGGTGAGTTTTTGAGTAAACAAATCACTTAGCCTGAACCACCAGCTAGGCTACTAGCACAAGAATGCTGATAGATACGGAATGACATCTCTGTCATCAACTAGCCTAAGGCTAACATTAGCATCATTTTACTAGTTTAGTAATTGTTCAATCTGTCTAGCTGTTAAAGATTAGATTAAACAGCTGTGTTGGCAAACCAAAATGTTTTCTTTTATGATATAGTCCTAATTCGTTTCAGACAATGTTGTTTTTTTATCTGTTTTTCATGTTTTGCCATAGCTTGTTTGGCAGGCATTGCACACTGGTAAGTGACACCTATGATTTTTAATAAATTGTAGTTAAGTAGCCTAGAAGTAATTTGCTCTTTTTTAAGGTTTTACAGTTGTTGACTTACTAAGTACCCCATTCATCTATTCATGGTAGAGAGCAATTTGACCACATAAATATACTGTAGGCCAACAAGACAGAATCTGTAATGCAAAAGGTCCTACTGAACCAGTTGTTGTGTGCTTCAGTGATTGACCCAGTTTCCCAACCCCTAATTTATCTGCACTTTGTGAATCATATGGTGATGCAGGCGGCATCTTGATGGTCTGTTTGAGAATGACAGACATTTTTCACACTTATCCACGCTGGAGAAAGAAATGGCTTTTCGAACAGAAATGGTAAAAGAGCTGTGGAGTTATTTCCATGTTGTTTATTTCATATATAAAAAAATGTGACATATCCGTTATGATAATTTTAACCTTATTCTCTTTTCACATTCTGATTTCTTGTTCAGGGTCTGTATTATTCATATTATAAGAATTTAGTTGAATCGCCTTCAATTACCACTGGATTACGTTTTTTTGTTAATGATCATCTGTCGGAATCTCCAAAAACCATCAATGCTCTGAAGAGATTTAATCTCTATCCTGAGGTAAACAAAAGTCTTCACACTATTAGGCCTGCACATTTAATTGTGTACGACTTTTTCTCCCATTAAAAACTAAAATCAATAAAGAAACACGTATCCAGTAACCCTAAAGCCAGTTTTCACTCTTTTTTGGACATGGTTGGTCTTTGTTGGTAGATGTTGATTGGATACATGCACAGAATGTTCACGGGTTATACGGAATTCTTTGGGCTTCCCAGCAAGACCTGCTACGACGTCCACAGAGTCTATGATACCACCCCAGTGGAAGGCTGTGAAGGTATGTAAGGAACGGATCTGTCTGTTTAATTATCACTACATCTATGTTAAATGGTGCGTAGTATTTCATTAGACAGTATTCGCTGAAGTGTGTAAGACATCTTAGAACTTAAGAAGTTCTTTAAGACTTGCTGTTGATCAGTAGCCTATGATTTGCATGCTCTGTGTATCCCATACAGGCCTTGGAGATCCAGCTTATTTCTATGTCACTTGCGTCTTTGTGCTGAATGGCTTGATGATGAGTCTTCTTTTTCTTTTTGGAACATATTTAAGGCAAGTAAGAAATAAACAGATATGAATAAGTTATTGAGATTATGAGATAGGATAAAGGTGTGAAAGTTGTCCATTATAACTGGTAGTTGCATGTGTGTTAAGAGGTGGCGTTCTAAACTACAGTACATCTTGCTTGTGACTTATCTTTTTCCAGTTCTTCTCGTCTGGGAGGTCTCGTCACTGTTGTTTGTTTCTTCTTTAACCATGCTGAAGTAAGTGAAAAAGCACAACATTTCTATGCGTTTGTCAGCACACAGACAATGTACAGTTCATTTAAGACTAGATCAACAATTCAAACAATTCAATGACATACACACACACACTCATCCTATGTTAACACAATAATACACACACCCACACACAAACTAACATAAAGCTAAATGTGTGTGTGTGTGTGTGTGTGTGTGTGTGTGTGTGTGTGTGTGTGTGTGTGTGTGTGTCTGAATGTGTGTGTGTTCATTTGTCACAGAGCACCCGGGTCATGTGGACACCTCCCCTGCGTGAGAGCTTCTCTTACCCCTTCTTTGTCCTGCAGATGCTTGTTTTAACCCACATAATAAGGTATGGCTAACCTGACCAAACTGTTGCCAACTCTCAGTAAACCTAACCTCACTCACATCAGATGAGCGTTACACTGCAAACACCTGCACGCATCTATCTGAAACTGATATAGTTGGGGACGGATTTCAGAATGAAAATGCAATGGACGAGCCAATCAGGATTGCTATTCTGTTTTGATTTCCGGCATATCAGTGGTTTTCCCTGCGTAGCTCTCAACCATCGTCATCAGTTGGTATCGATGCGAGTGGTTGAAGGAGCGCATGTCAATAAAGATGAAGGGCAAGTTGTTTATCCAATCATATGCAGGGAGTTTTGCCACCTGAAGCAACTCCTCAATGGATCAGTTTCAGATGCATGCATCCTTGTGCATTATCTGATGTGAGTGAGGTTACGGTCAACCTGCACCACCTCAACCATCCTAGGACGTCACATGGACACTTAGTAGCTCTACATGGACAATTAGTAGCTCTAAATCCTCCCCTACTGTATGCTCCCTTCTAGGATTCAGAACCCAGGGAAAAAGGTTCTGGCAGCACTGGGTTTCTGCAACGTTCTCTTCATGCTTCCGTGGCAAACAGCACAGTACATTCTGATGACTCAGGCAAGAGTTGTTCTGTGCAGCAGCAGGCTCTATGAAACTGTTTAATTATGTTTATCCCCAAAAGCAGAGAAGGTTTAAGGCCTTTTGTCCTGTTTTTATTCATTTGTCTCCTCACAGGTTGCTTGCCTCTATGCCTGCTATGTCTTGGGATACATCACCCCTTCTCTGCTTAAGTCCCTGATCTCTGTCCACATGGTGAGTGGTTGTAGACTTAATATAGCAGGACAAAGTACAAAAATATTTTTTAAAAAAAAGACAAAAAAAATAAAAAAAAATAATGCACAATAGTCCCTTCGCCTTTATTGTTTACAGAGGAAAATGAATACCCTGTTCATTAAATATTGAACTTAAAAGATTTTTATAGTAGTCAGTGTATGGCTTGCAATGACAGTGCTAACCCCCAGCCCAGTATGCTTCTGTACAGTCATTATGTTGCATAAATCAGTACAGATGATATTGTAATGCTCCGTCTTCAGCACTTTGGTCATCAGTCTGACTCCTTCATGTTTTCCCTCCTGCAGGCAGCCTCATCAGCTTGTTTTGTCCTGCTCTTTGGAAACACGTCCCCATCGTCGCTCTACGCCTCCACACTCCTAGCAGCCTGGGTGGGTACCTTCAAGCTACCGCTACACAAGATAGCAGCACAGTACAGCGCATCACAAAGATCAGAGATCATTTTTAGAGTTCATCACATTTATCTCATAATTTACACTATTTGCATTTGCAAAGAAGAACCAAAAATCTGATATTCTTCTTTCAAATCCTCTCTGACAGGACCTTTTAAACCCTCTCAGAAAGAAACTTTTTTTTTTTTTTTACCCTGTCTAGCCAGGCTATTCATTTTGATCTAATAGGATACATTTTAAGTGAATTCCATTGTAAGCATTTTTGCCCATTGAAAGTATGTGGTGTATTGTTTTGTGATAACCTCCAATTAAAAGAGTGGTGTTTTTTTTCAGGTTGTGCTATCTTTCAGGGACATTCTACTCAGAGATTACCCTCATGGAGGCCAAAGAGCTGTAAGATATTCATGGACATTCAAAGATTACATCATTTTCATTTAGCTTGTATGGGAGCAGCACAGTAACCATTAAATGTTTCCTCTTGAAGCTGGTACAAGGCTTTACCTGGATTGTCCTAACTGGTCTCTTCAGGTGGATACTGTCGGCCATCCTTGGCACCAGTGATGTGAGTGCTACATTGCATGTCTCTTTAATAAGTCTTAAAAGCAGCTCCATGAATAGAGAAGAATATTACTGATGTTCAAATGTATGTTACTCACTAGCAGGTTTCATTGTAAACCAGTTAGTCATGACACTTGCACATGAATGAAGTGAATGAGGTCTTGTTTTTAATTGGGACAGAATGACAAGTTATGCAATTTTCATTCTTGGCTGTAGTTGTGTAACTGTGCTTACTTCTCAAAAGAATTAAAAAAAAGCTGTTATTTGCAAGCTCACTAAAGCAGCGCAGTAGATTCTGAGAGTTTGGGTCATTGAAATAGCTGTCTGCTGAATACACTGTCCCCCCCATTCTTCTCTTCCCTCAAGGTCCATATCAGTAATGTGATCAGGGCAAAGTTTAGCTCCAATCAGGACTTTCTCTCCGTCATGTACTCCTGTGTAGATGAGTATGACTTTATGGAGCTGGAGGTGAGATTCCATGGGGAAATAAATATGAGTGGCTGAGCCTATTTTGAGAATGTTTTGTTTTGCTGAAGTAGGCTTTGGGTCGGGGGTCTCAGATTGCGTAATACCCGTCTGAGTCTAACTTGCTGGGATATTTTTATGCATGTATTTCAAAAAAATTCAATAAATAAAATGATGTTAGCATTATGTTCTTCATTCAAACTGGGAGGAACTATTGTTGGGCCTTGTACACGGTTTTGGGTTATTTTGATACAACATATTTCTTCTACCTACCCGCTTGACCTGTTTTAAAACATCTTTCCATGCACCAACCTTAACAGAAGGCACAGATGCCATTCTTCTACCATCACATTAGATTCTAATAGATAGTTTTATAAGGTACTACAAACTACACTTGTAATAGATAGTTTTATAAGGTACTACAAACTACACTTGCCTTGGGATAAATGTTACACTTGTAGTCTATGCTGTCCTCATTTTCCCCTCGGAAACATGCTTTCATGTTAGATACTATTACCTTCATCAAGTTAAAACAGCAGCTGTATCTACACTATTTCACTTGTCCTAATTTTACTACATAATGTAGTATGTAAAATTACCTTTTCTATATGTGACAATAATAACAACAACAATAACAATAACAATCATACTAATTAAAGTCCTGGCACTTGCACCTTTCAGACTGTGCTGAGCTACATCAAGACCCTCCTCCTTCCCCTCAACCTTGTCATCGTCACCGTCATTGGGATGAAGGTGAGACCATTACACACCCAAGCTCATTTTGCCTGGAACGTGTAGTTATAGGAACAGGCTTGTGACTGTTGTGGCACTGTCTTCACTTACCCATAGACTACTTATAAGGTGATGAACAATCTGAAGCAGCCCATTGTTAAAGAAGAGGAGAACACTGATGCTGTAGAGTAAGTAAACATCACAATGAACATTTGCAAATGTGTTTATACTCTGTAGTGTCATTCTTTCAAGTTGTGCTCATACTGTAAAATAAGTAGATACTATCTGAAAAGGATGAAGATATCAAGCATATTCGGAAACATTTATGTTTATGTATTTATCATGTTTATTATATGTTCTCTTGGAATATTCTGGTGAAATATATATGCACATTTAACTTTCAGGGTTCCAGATTTGAATAATGGAGAGGTGAGAGCGCTTTGTTGTCACCCATTTCAAATAAAAGCACCCCACTTAACTTTTCACCTGGTGCACTTTTGCAATGGCATCAACATAC
>JAODXP020000029.1:24136464-24158964 GCA_027497455.2 Sardinella longiceps
AAAGTACAAAAATATATTAAAAAAAAAAGACAAAAAAAAAAAAAGACAAAAAAAAAAAATAAATAAATAAAATAATGCATAATAGTCCCTTCGCCTTTATTGTTTACAGAGGAAAATGAATACCCTGTTCATTAAATATTGAACTTAAAAGATTTTTATAGTAGTCAGTGTATGGCTTGCAATGACAGTGCTAACCCCCAGCCCAGTATGCTTCTGTACAGTCATTATGTTGCATAAATCAGTACAGATATATATTGTAATGCTCCGTCTTCAGCACTTTGGTCATCAGTCTGACTCCTTCATGTTTCCCCTCCTGCAGGCAGCCTCATCAGCTTGTTTTGTCCTGCTCTTTGGAAACACGTCCCCATCGTCGCTCTACGCCTCCACACTCCTAGCAGCCTGGGTGGGTGTCTTCAAGCTACTGCTACTTAAAGAACAACTTACAAACTTAAAGAAATCATGTTTAGTGTTCATCACATATATCTCATAATTTACACTATTTGCATTTGCAAAGAAGAACCAAAAATCTGATTCTCTGACAGGACCTTTTAAACCCTCTCAGAAAGAAACTTTTTTTTTTTTTTTTTTTTTTTACCCTGTCTAGCCAGGCTATTCATTTTGATCTAATAGGATACATTTTAAGTGAATTCCATTGTAAGCATTTTTGCCCATTGAAAGTATGTGGTGTATTGTTTTGTGATAACCTCCAATTAAAAGAGTGGTGTTTTTTTTCAGGTTGTGCTATCTTTCAGGGACATTCTACTCAGAGATTACCCTCATGGAGGCCAAAGAGCTGTAAGATATTCATGGACATTCAAAGATTACATCATTTTCATTTAGCTTGTATGGGAGCAGCACAGTAACCATTAAATGTTTCCTCTTGAAGCTGGTACAAGGCTTTACCTGGATTGTCCTAACTGGTCTCTTCAGGTGGATACTGTCGGCCATCCTTGGCACCAGTGATGTGAGTGCTACATTGCATGTCTCTTTAATAAGTCTTAAAAGCAGCTCCATGAATAGAGAAGAATATTACTGATGTTCAAATGTATGTTACTCACTAGCAGGTTTCATTGTAAACCAGTTAGTCATGACACTTGCACATGAATGAAGTGAATGAGGTCTTGTTTTTAATTGGGACAGAATGACAAGTTATGCAATTTTCATTCTTGGCTGTAGTTGTGTAACTGTGCTTACTTCTCAAAAGAATTAAAAAAAAGCTGTTATTTGCAAGCTCACTAAAGCAGCGCAGTAGATTCTGAGAGTTTGGGTCATTGAAATAGCTGTCTGTTGAATATGCTGTCCCCCCCATTCTTCTCTTCCCTCAAGGTCCATATCAGTAATGTGATCAGGGCAAAGTTTAGCTCCAATCAGGACTTTCTCTCCGTCATGTACTCCTGTGTAGATGAGTATGACTTTATGGAGCTGGAGGTGAGATTCCATGGGGAAATAAATATGAGTGGCTGAGCCTATTTTGAGAATGTTTTGTTTTGCTGAAGTAGGCTTTGGGTCGGGGGTCTCAGATTGCGTAATACCCGTCTGAGTCTAACTTGCTGGGATATTTTTATGCATGTATTTAAAAAAAAATAAAAAATGATGTTAGCATTATGTTCTTCATTCAAACTGGGAGGAACTATTGTTGGGCCTTGTACACGGTTTTGGGTTATTTTGATACAACATATTTCTTCTACCTACCCGCTTGACCTGTTTTAAAACATCTTTCCATGCACCAACCTTAACAGAAGGCACAGATGCCATTCTTCTACCATCACATTAGATTCTAATAGATAGTTTTATAAGGTACTACAAACTACACTTGTAATAGATAGTTTTATAAGGTACTACAAACTACACTTGCCTTGGGATAAATGTTACACTTGTAGTCTATGCTGTCCTCATTTTCCCCTCGGAAACATGCTTTCATGTTAGATACTATTACCTTCATCAAGTTAAAACAGCAGCTGTATCTACACTATTTCACTTGTCCTAATTTTACTACATAATGTAGTATGTAAAATTACCTTTTCTATATGTGACAATAATAACAACAACAATAACAATAACAATCATACTAATTAAAGTCCTGGCACTTGCACCTTTCAGACTGTGCTGAGCTACATCAAGACCCTCCTCCTTCCCCTCAACCTTGTCATCGTCACCGTCATTGGGATGAAGGTGAGACCATTACACACCCAAGCTCATTTTGCCTGGAACGTGTAGTTATAGGAACAGGCTTGTGACTGTTGTGGCACTGTCTTCACTTACCCATAGACTACTTATAAGGTGATGAACAATCTGAAGCAGCCCATTGTTAAAGAAGAGGAGAACACTGATGCTGTAGAGTAAGTAAACATCACAATGAACATTTGCAAATGTGTTTATACTCTGTAGTGTCATTCTTTCAAGTTGTGCTCATACTGTAAAATAAGTAGATACTATCTGAAAAGGATGAAGATATCAAGCATATTCGGAAACATTTATGTTTATGTATTTATCATGTTTATTATATGTTCTCTTGGAATATTCTGGTGAAATATATATGCACATTTAACTTTCAGGGTTCCAGATTTGAATAATGGAGAGGTGAGAGCGCTTTGTTGTCACCCATTTCAAATAAAAGCACCCCACTTAACTTTTCACCTGGTGCACTTTTGTAATGGCACATCAACATATAATATTGTGCTGCATTTGTACAAGTGTTGTGTTCTGCAGGTAATATACTGTAATGTTTTAATATGCTGTGTGTCCTGTAGGTTATGTTGTGTTTCAATGTGCTGTTCTATAGGTGGTGTTCAATGGTCTTCAGTTGCTGGCGTTTGCTGTGTTGGCTGTAATGGTCATGAAACTGAAAGTGTTCCTGGCCCCACAGATGTGCATCATGGCATCACTCCTCTGCTCCCGTCCAGTGAGAGACATGAGTACACACACACACACACACACACACACACACACTTGTCACAAGAACCAGTCCTACTCATTCTGCTGCAGTTTTTACCCACTCCCAGTGTGTTGAGTGTTAAGGCCTTCGCACAACGGTTTAACCCCAAAGTGAAGAACTGCTCTTCCAAAATGTTATTCCATTGTTTTCAATGCAACTCCGTACGGTAGCAAACTCTGCCGCCAGTTGATTACAGTTGAAGTCTGTTGTGTCGAAGCCGTTCATTAACATCCATTGGTGATCATATAGGCCACTGTATTGTGTTTGTGCTGCTGGTGTGCAGAGACAAACAAATTTGTTGAATTTGCTCTGCAATGCTGTTGGAATCATTACGATTTTCTCTCTTACTCTCTGCTGCCCTCAGCTCTTTAACTGGCTGGGCAACCACAGCAAGCACCACATGGTTATCTTCTGGGTGCTGTCCATCATGGCCGTGCAGGGCGTGGTCAACATCCAGAGACAGAGGGAGATCCGGGGAGACTTCCGGAATCCTGCTCAGGAGGAGCTCCTCCACTGGATTAACACTAACACCCCCACAGGTAGAGTAGAGTATGGTCAGATCAGAACTAAGGTCTCTTCAGTTTTACAAACATTGGAGAAACATTTTACAAACATTTCTCTGTTTGTCTTTGTCTTTCCATGAATGTTTGAATAGTAGCAAACTGTTTTTGTTATAGGAGATAGTTCTGGACAAACCATTTCGATATACAGGAATTTGATTATACCAAATTGTTAAAATCTAACAGTTCAATGAAAACAAATTTGTGTGCCTTTTCGTATTCACAGAACATGAATGCACATGTAGTTACACAAGGTATCTTTTCTACTGTCACACCAGTTGTGGTATTTTTCCATGGAGGGACAGTACCTTGTAAATTCTTGAATTCAATCAGATTACAGATGATCAGTAAGTGTTACAAGCAAGGCTTATCTAGCACAGGGGTCTGGAACCTTTTTAGCTGAGAGCCACACATTTTAAAGTTTAATTCCACGAGAGCCATACGATATATAGGCATGTCAGTGGCATGTCTTTTATTTGTTTGATTATCTTGTATTTATTCAAAAAGTCATCAAAAAGTTCATTGGCAACATCAAGCATGAGCGTTTTGGCATACTTCCCTGTGAAATGTTTTCTCACAATTGCTAAAGCACCTGCAAAGCTAGCCGAATTCCAGTCGCCTTGGACTGAAATGGATAAATGAATGGGTTGAAAAAGGCCAACATGAGAATGTTTTATATTTTTAACGTTATCATTCTTTTTATTTGTCTGTGAGCCAGATGCATCCATCAAAAGAGCCACATCTGGCTGCCGAGCCATAGGTTCCCTATCCCTGATCTTGCGTGTGTTCAGATTCATCTAACATAAGCGAACATGTTTGCATTAATGAATGCACTTTTAATGATTTTGTGTAATGTTCTAAAAATGTTTTAACCAATGTTGTAAAATGATAAAGCTTAGTAGAGAATGCTTGCAGGAGGCTATTAATGTAAGACAATGCTGTAAGTCATGCTAACAAAATGTAACCCTTCTGTGGATTTATTTCCATTTGGGTCCACATTTTTTGCTATACAGCATCCAGAGATCCATCCTGTTCGCAGAGCACTACCTCTTCAGACCGCTTGGCTTTGTTTGCTAACTTTGGCCAAGAACTTCCAAGGATTTGAAATCTGTTTGCCTATGTTTGTGAATGCACCTCTAGTCTGCAGATATTGAATGCTGGTATATTTGCTCTGTCTATGCCCAGATGCAGTGTTTGGCGGCGCCGCCCCAACCATGGCCAGTGTGCTGCTGTCTACCAGGAGACCCATAGTCAACCATCCCCACGATGAGGACCCAGGCCAGAGGTACTGCATTTCAGCACTGTTCCAATGTCAAGGATACAGTAATATTCCGCATTGTGTATAAGCCGCAGGACAGTGTTTTATGCAAGTTTAAAAAAAAACAAACAAACATACAGTATTAACACCATATCAACTGCCCCCCTGTTTTAATCTCATAGCGGAAGAAATTTTGTAAAATCAATGTATAAGCCGCGGCTAATAGTCTGGAAATTACGGGTACTTCTAAATTCTATTGAGGACAGAGTCCTTCATTTGTAGACTTTTTGTTTTCTTTTTATGTCTTTTTAAAATCTATTTATTCTTTACATTTTCTATTATGCTATGGTCCCTGGAATGAGGTCTGAAATAAAGAATTGATTGAATATCCCTGATCGGATATATCAGGGATAATAGCCTTCGTGGTGTTCCAATATAAAGGAATAATACTGTAAGAGGAATAATTGAGGATACTCGGAGCCTCTAAAATCCCTCATTCCTCGTCAATTCTGAATCCATTACAGAGAGCGGACCAAGATGGTGTACACCATGTACAGCCGTAAACCTGTTATGGAGGCCGTGAAGAGCCTGGTGGATCTGAAGGTGGACTATTTCATCCTGGAGAACACCTGGTGCTTCCCACGGTCAAGGTAGCATCTGATGACTCTCATCTATTCTAACTGTACATTCAGTTGCCAAGTAGATACACACAGAGCAGAGTAACTGACCTATTATCAGAGACAGTCATTGATATCTCTGCTGTTGATTCGTGTCAGTGTTTGTCTGTGTGTGTGTGTGTGTTGAGTGTCAAGAGATTTTCGTGTCTATATAGTCTAGTCTAGCAATCTAATCTACATAGCTTAAACAGACTGTAGGCGAGTTCCCATCCAAGTTGCAATTCGCTTTAAATTATGCGAATGACATCTTCAGATGGAAATCACATGTCAACTAATGCAAATATAAATCATTATATTATATTATAACATTATGCACACTGTCGTTCTTTATCCCTTACTAATTTAATGTGTGTGTGTGTGTGTGTTTGCGCGTGTGTGTGAACAGGGTGGGCTGCAGTTTGCCAGAGATCTGGGATGCTGAGGATGAGGAGAACATGGGTAAGCCTCCTCTCTGCTCCTTGCTGTCTCTTGACTCCCACCCGCACTTCAGCACCGTGTTTGAAAACCAAGCCTACAAAGTTCTACAAGTCCCCAAACCCACCAGTCAATGATCTCTAGATACCTCGAGATCCAGTAACACTAATGTAGTTTCACCATAGCATACCTACTGTAAATAAACCAATTTCAGTCGCTGAATCTTTACATTCATTTCAGTCTCTTTTTTTTTTTCTTTCTCGCAATGATGACATAACATTACACATATAGTCCTTTTATTGCTTTTCAATAACAGTTTTACAAAAAAAATATTATTACTATTTATATATATTTGAACAAATATATCGGGGGAGAGGCTGTCACTCCCGCCTGGCTGTGTGCTTGACTGACAGCAGTCGTGAGGTTCTCATCATACGTGGTCTTCCAAAAGAAAACAAAACCAAAACAAAACAAAACAAAAAAAACAACCTAGCGTTTCCGTAGAGAGACTTACTATGACACTTGAAGTCCACTGCAATAGGAAACGGATACTTAGATGTTACAGGTTACACAACTGGATTATATAGTTCCACACTCAGTATAGTGACTGTGATACACAGAGAAACACTTTTTTTTTCTTCAAAAATTACACATTGAACAGCAGAAAGGTTTTCAAAAAACACATTCATCAAAAATGACCAGTGTGACCATCAAGTCTGTGACGCCAAAGAGAATAGAAAATAATCCAAGGTTTGATAGAAACAAAAGAATATCAAAAAGAAACATGAATTGGTAAAAAAAAAAAAAAAAAAAAAAAATGCTATGTCTGATGAAATGTTTTGATGAAATTGAATTTGGTGTCGATATGGTGCACATTCACTGCAATACTCACTTGGGAGAGACCATTACCTCATAGTAGAATCTTGCACGTTAATTTTATGAATAATGTTTACTGTAAAACACAGTAGAAAAAGTGCGGCATATATAGACATATGCAGTTTATTTAATCAAGACCAGAAATGTCAGAAACGGTGCATGTCTGATCATATAGACACTGCCCTGTGGTCTGAATGACCAATGCAATGAGATATGTCTTTCTTAAGGACCCTCTGCTCTCTTGCAAAATTGCAAAGTTACTCTCTCTATCCTCTTAGCATAAAGTTCCTCTCAAATGTATATATACAGTACATATACCGTACAGTACCCAAACAAGGCACAGCAACCAGATACGTAATCTTCTTTTCCTTCACTAGTTGGTAAGAGACACAGTGAGACTTGATGAACTTGGGGTGACAGAACAAACCACTAGGCTAAAACAGCAACAGTGAGTGGAGGAACACGGACACTCACACACACACAAACACAGACACACGCACGCACACACAACAACACAGACACATACACACACACACGCAATCATGTCTAAATGTACATACAGCGTGCAGTGGAAAGGTTGATGACAGAGCACAACGAGGGTTAATCCATCGAAGATAAACTTTAGAATTTTTAAATTCTGAAGGACTCACATTACGATTACATGGATGTTTTTGTTTCTTTTTTCTTTAAAACGACCGACAAGCACACACAAGACTACTGGTTAACAAGGAGGGGGATAAAAAGTGCCGCGCTCTGCTTTTCGTACCTCACTTACTTAGCAAGTGGCACAACCAGAGCATTTGCTCAGGAGAAATACAATTACATTTTTATTCCACTCAGAACAATTCTATTGCTTTACGTGACAATCATTCTCTGTAAACATACAATGGCATTATTTCTCTTTAAATATATATATATATATAATCACTTCTTAAAGATTTCACGTTTCTCCCCTCTTACAGACATTGATTACAATGGGTTTTAGGGCAGGGTTTCTCTCTCTCTCTCTGTCTCACACACACACACACACACACACACACCATGAACGGTCAATAGCAGCACACAGAACTGGTCACAAAGTCGTCTCAGTAGTGTTAGCAGTAAAAAATAATAATGTACTGTATGTATATATATATTGTTCTGGGGAAAGGTCTGGTCTTGTCCTTTTGTGGGAGGGTGTGATTATTTGAAGATTAGAGTGAATTTGTTTGACAGTGTGATAGCAGTGTGTTTTTTACTCCCTCTATAGGAAACTGCAACAATAATTTTATGTTTTCAAACACAAGTAGGCAAACCAGACACAAGAGAGAAATATTGACTCTTTCTCTGATACCTTCCCATATATTGAACAATAATGCCACCAATTTTGTTCTTTGATGCAGAACCGTTACTTCTGCAAATAATGTTACTATAAAATATATTCTTATATATTTATATATATTATGAATATTTATATATATTCTTTTCACCAATAGTCATCTCAAGCATATGAGCAGGCCAAGTGCCTTGGCCCCTATGGATTTGGCATCATGTTGCAATGGCGGAACAGTGTGGGATAAATGTGTATGTGTGTGTGTGAGCTTGTGTTTGTCTGTGTGTGTGTATGTGTGTGTGCGCTGTGCCTGTATCCGTGTAGGATGTTCCATGGCCTCCAGTCTCTGCTGTATTTGGCCAGTACATCCACTAGAGGGTGCTGTCTCTGCCAAGTGGGGTTGGGTGGCGTGTGGCCCTCTAGCAGGGGCCCGGGACCCCTAGTGTGAACAATGGAGTAGGCCTAGGGCTCCAAAGGGTGGGCTGAAGACTCAGGCAAACAAGCAGGAATTCGGGACAAAGGGGGATGGAAAATTATGGGGCTTTAATAGAACTGGGCATTTGCTGGGGTCTGTGGTCAGGGGGGTTCAGACTGGACGCGACTGCTCCATTCCTGGGTCATTCTCCCTTTTTTTCACAGCGAGGTCTCCTGGTTGACCTGTTGCCCCCCACGCTCAGGCTCCACGTTCATCCTAACACATGCCACCTTCTCTTGGCTGTGGGTCAGTTGCAGCAGAGGGACACAGGGAGAGAAAAGAGAAAGGGATGTTACTGGCTTCACAGATATAGCTGAACCCCAAAATTATAACCATACACCTGTGTCAAATTTTTGATTATAGAGAGAGTCTTGATTGGATCAATTTCAAGATTTTGGGATATTACCTTAGCATGAGACAAAAGATCAATCAAAATCATGACGCAAGCATGTGCCAATTCCTGACAGAAGGACATTTTTGGACAAATTCTGATAAAATAGTAATCAAAAATTTGGCAAGGAAATGGTTAATTTTGAGTTGTAAGTTTGTGTTAAGTTTCTGAGTTTGTAAGTGTGTTACAAAACGTGTATGGCAAATGGTGCAGCTGTGAGCTGTTGGAGGGGGAGCGATTGAGCGAGCATTTTACCAAGCCGATGTTTACTTGTATTGAGAAAAAAAAAAAGATACAGACAAAAACTGCTGTAGAAAAACATTTCCCTCTTATCTGGATAAAAATGTAAGTATATCTATACTGTTATATTATATACATTCATTCAGTATTCACTGACATGAGAAGAGAGCACACTATCAATTTTCTGCTAACAACTACCATACATGGATTGTCAGTGTCAGGTGGAGTTATTCTGTACATCATTGTGTTCATGGTGATTCTTTCTCTTTCTCTCTCTCTACTGTGTGGTGCTGATGTAGACATATAGGCAGCTCTGATCTCAGGAGGAGACTTTATTCTCACCTCTCAGTGTCCATGTCTGCAAGGTTTAAAGAGATAGAGATGTGTATGTGTGTGTGTGTGTGTGTGTGTGTGTGTGTGTGTGTGTGTGAGAGAGAGAGAGAGAGAGAGAGCAATGTGTGTATGAGTTTGTGAGAGTGTGTGTGAGTGAGAGAGAGAGAGAGAGAGAGAGAGAGCAAATGTCTGTGCTTGTGTGCGTGAGAGTGAGTGTGTGTTTCCTGCTTTGACCAGGGGGCAGGGGAACTACCTTTCACTTTTCCTCATGGCGTTTGTGTGGGCGACTGCCTTCCATGCCGCGCTTTTGTTCATTTCATCAGTGATATTAACAGCTGACAGATCAGTGCTGCATGCAGGACACACACACACACACACACACACACACACACACACACAAAGAAACAAAACACACACATGGACAGACACACAAAAGCGTACAACAACAGAGGCAGAAGCAGAGGTGAGACAACACACGTAACACGCCATCACAGACACCCACAAAATCAGATAAGCACACTGTGGCCGCATCATCAATACAGATGGCTTAACATACTGTATCCCTGCGCCACCACACCACAGTAAACTGTGTGAATGAGTAAACCAAGACACACTTGTAAAAGCAAATGATAGGAGTATCTATGAGTATCTAACAAAATAATTTATAATGAAACAGCAGAATAACTAAAAAAAAAAAAAAAAAACATAACAGAAAATAACTGGTCAGTAGTGTGCTAAAATTTTTGAGTCAACTATCATTTGAAAGCATCCACATCATTATTCATTCAAGCCATAGTGAAACATTGCTGCAGAGACCACACAGAGCTCTCCACACACTGTTGTTTTTGGGTTTGCGCGTTTGCTGTGTGCTAGTTAGCCCACTCTTTAGAAAGCCAGCTGCCCTTTTTGTGTGGGTCTTTTCGTGTGTGATTACATTTTTATTTATTTTTTAATTAAAAAATTTACAAAAAGGGTAAGCCATGTTGTTAGGTCAGTTAGGAGAGGTGACTTTGCAAGGGGGGGCTGATAGAGAGGGTCAAAGGTCAAAGTCAAGGTCAGCCATGCAGGATTAAGCTGCACTAGAGGAGGCTTTTTTTAAAGGCAAGCCATCCAGGCACTCCGGAGGGAGGAGAACCAACCCTTTTGTCCTCTTGGTCCTCCAGTGGGGGACATGCCACTATACGGTAGGCTCTGTCCAGGGGACACAAGTCTAGGCTTAGTGGCCATAGGCTTCAAAGTCAAGTCAGCAGCACGCCTTCAGCTGTAAGAGCTACTGTGGCTTCCAACATACATTTAGCCATCATCATATATATTCATCATAATAATCATATACTGTACACCTAACTTCAAATATTTAAACCTTCAAAAACCTTTCATTTTTATTTTTGTTTTTTAATTTTTTAATTAATAATTTTTTAAAAACTTAGATTATATATTATAAAAGAATGTCATCATTCTCAGTTCTATGTTTAAATATCTGTTTGTATGAACTATGTGCACAAAGGCAGAATTTAGTTCAGGAAAATAACTGTCCTAAGGCAGATATTGTTAGACATCTGGACAGCCATTGTGGCACACTACCGTGTGGTGTGTGCATGTGTGTGAAGTTGCCACTGACCTGCCGGTGTGTGTGTGGACCGGGATCTTCAGCAGGTTGCTCCCGCCATACTGTGAAGCCCCCCCTGTCTCATCTTCCTCTTCCTCCAGCCTTCGCTGCGCCTCCTGTGGGCCAAGAGGAAGGAAGGACTGACGCCAACCAAGCACCGTAAGATTTCATGCTTGAACTTGAACTTATTTTGCACTACTGAATCTCAATGTCCCCACTAAGCCCTAAGCCCTGAACCCTCAAAGACTTAACTAGAATGACCCAGTCTGCCTTGTGATTGGCCAGTTCATGCCAGTTAAGTCTTTAAGAGTTCAGGGCTTAGGGCTTAAAGTGGACATTGGGATGCAGCCAATATTTCAAGTTACTTTGTTTCATACTGGGAACTGAATTCCAGTGGAGAGGCGCGAGTCAAACTTTTCAATGGATTTGAATGATGATTTTGCCATAGATTTCAAAAACCAAGAAGGCAAACGTGTTTGTTTCAATGTTTTATTAAAAAGCTGCTGATGTATAAAATTAAGGGCAAATTACAATTCGAATTCGAAGTGAATTGGAATTCAAATCCAGTTTGACTGAATGTGAATCTGAATCTGGGATTTGATTTGAACTGAATTTTGGAACATGCAAATCACAAGCAAATATAAAACAACTTCCTATCAAATCTGTGTTTGTAAGTAGTAGTAGGATCTTTACCTGTTTCTCCTTCTTCTTGTCATCCTCCTTCTTCTTTTTACTCTCGGGCATCAAGTCGTCCAGCCAGCTCAGCTCTCGCTTGGTGAAGAAGAAGTCTAGAAGCTTCCGGATAAAGACCAACGCCAGCACCTGCAAGCCAGACACAGTCACACTGGTTTGGAGAGAACTAGAAAACATAGACTGATTAAGGAGAAGAGTCAAAGTGTGTGTGTGTGTGTGTGTGTGTGTGTGTGTGTGTGTGTGTGTGTGTGTGTGTGAGAGAGAGAGAGAGAGAGAGAGAGAGAGGGAGAGAAAAGTAGAGACCATACATATACATTTATCAGACACTTTTATCCAAAGCGACTGACAGACTTACATTTAGCTAACTATCACCATAGATACAGTAGGAGCAACTTGGGGTTACAGCATTTGCAGAAGGGATTCGAACCCACAATTTCTAGGCTACTAGCAAACTAGCCAGGTTCTTTAACTCGCTTCACCACCACCGCTCCCATAAGATTCAAGAGGGAGAGATACAGGAAAGAAATGTGAAAGAAACACCTGTTTACAAAGTGTGGTGAATGAGTGTGATGTGCTGGCCGGGGTGTCTGTGGGAGAGACTGACTGACCATCATGGGGAAGACGACGGCGGCGGAGGACGCCTTGATGACCCAGAGCAGGACCAGACAGGTGAGCTGCACCAGCGTGAAGATGTGCACCTTCCACAGCGGCACGTAGCGCAGGTAGATCAGGTCCGGCTGATGCTTCGCCGGCATCCCAAACAGCTTGATGCGGTCGAAGAACTGAACAAACACACACACACACACACACACACACACACACACACACACACACACACACACACACAAGCACAAACATGCACACACACACAAACACACACAGTGGGTAAATGTACTGACATAGCCTGTGTCAATACACAAAACATTACGAGTGTTTCTCAAAGTCTAGGAAGAATGCTTGGACGGCTTTCTTTTCCAAGTATCTATCCCACGTCATTGTATGCCGCCAAGCACTGTTCAAGGTCAAGAATAATTCTAAAATTTATTGAGGACAAAGCCTTTCATTCATAGATTTTTCAAGGCTACGTCTTACAATGCAAGCGTTCTACCAAGGAAGCATTGTCGACATTGAGAAACACTCAGAACTGAATTCCATTTGAGATGAGCTTTGTTTATGGCCTCTAAGGTCTGTCTCTGTGTGTGGTTCTGACTCACCTGAATGCCCCTCAAAGAGGACACCCCCATGTAGAGAAATACTCCATACAGGACCGGCATTGGGATGAACTACACACAAAACATACAACAACTCCATGAATGCCACATACACACTTTAACACCACAATACAGTTTACAATGTGTTACATGCTCAGTTGACAACTACAGTATCAGAGATGTATAGTACCGAAGTAGAACTACTTAAGTAGCCTACTTAAGTACTAAAATGCAGTATCTGTACTTTACTGGAGTATTCTTTTTTCTCATACTTCCACTTTTACTTCACTACATTTTTTTGATGAATTTAATACTTCTACTTCGCTACATTTTTGATGTGCTGATTAGTTACTTGTTACTTTTATAAAAAAAAAATGTCACAAATCATACAACATCCAATGATAGCCTATCAATGCCAGACCAGACCATCACCAGGTTTTCATTATAATTATTGGGCGATTCAAGCGGTATAAGAGACCTCATAGTCCCCTTCGACCTTTCGCAGTACTGAATGCAGTCAATTGTGAATGATTAGCAAGGGTCAGTCTACTGTTCTCATTTCGAGATGGAAGAAGAACACCAAGTTCTTTAACTTCGAAAGATTGTAGTGAGGGGAATGGTGACCATCCCTGGGTCTACTTACTGTAAAGTCCATAGCCAAACAGACTATTTCAGCCAAATAAATGTAAAACAATATGATATTCAAACTTTTGACTGCTTTCTTTAATATACACAGTACTTCTACTTTTACTTTCAGTACTTGAGTAGCAAATTTTAAAATACTTTTACTTGCAATACTTAAGTACAAAACTTTTTTAATACTTTTGTACTTCCACTTAAGTATGGTGTTTAAAGAACACTTCTACTTCTACTCAAGTCATTTTTTTGATATGGTACTTTTACTTCTACTCCACTCCTCTACTCCAGTACTTTATACAACTCTGTACAGTATTACATGTTATCAGCCTCGTTTAAGATGACTTTGAACGCTTTTAGCACGCCTTCTCTTAAGGCAGATATTGTTAGACAACGCATGGGCAGGTGCACTGGAAAAGACCAAATGGTCACAGATCAAGAATTTAGAAGGAGTGACCATTAATAAGCAATTATTCATTAAGAAAATATGTTTCGGTCTGTGTGTGTGTGTGTGTGTGAGACCTTGAGAGCGGAGGTCATGAAGACGGAGAGGCCCATAAGACTGAATATGAGGAGACCGGTGATCCTCTGCTCGCGGATGCCCAAGAACTTGGGCTGTTCCCCAGGGGCCGAGCAGCCCGACTCCACCTTCAGGCTGTTGACGTGCGTGATGGAGAGCACCGTCGCCGCCACAAACCACGGCAACCCCATGATGGAGCACACGCCCAGCATCACCGCCACGATCAACAGGTCCAAGTGGTACCCACACCCTTTCTGTAGGGGGGAGAGAGTGTAGGGAACACAAACACACACACACACACACACACAGGAACACATAGACCAGACAGATTAAACAAAAGCTTTCAGGTAGATGAGTGACCTCGCTCTCTCTCTCATCGTTCATTGTCATACATTTTATCTACATTTTTCTTTTGATACAGCAATATTAAAATCCCAACACTAGCACTCACAGATATAATGAATACACACACACACACACACACACACACACACACACACACACACACACACACAGTTGCTTCCCATTTATCATAAGTGCACTTCAAGGTGAGAGTATTCTCTCATCTTGACAATTTCCACTCCGATTACAATTGAGCTCTCAGACACCAGACACTCTGCCTAAAACCAATGGGACTAGACTGCCCAGTGTGCAGTGCAGTGTGATGCCAGTCTAGAGGCAAATCAAAGGCACTTCCAGTTAGAGCAGAAAGAAAGCAGTGATTTGACCAAGGGGCAGCAATAGGGACTAACACAGAGGAGAGATATAGTAGTGTAGTGATTTGCCCAGGCACCTGCTCCTGCAGATGTGCTGAAACTGGAGTGTCTTTTTACTCCAATCTAATCTAATGTAATCTAATCAGGAGGCAGAGAGAGGGGGGCAGGTAGAGTCAAAGAGGAGTACGCTGGACTAACAGCCAGAAGCTTTTAGGAGGGAGGAAGGAAGGGAGGGAAATTAGGGTGAAGAAGAGTGAGAGAGAAAAGGTGGCAGCTTTTAAGGCCCTCATAGTAACACCTGTTTACTTTAGAGAACACACACACACACACACACACACACACACTCTCTCACACAAAGAGCTCCCACCTTCACAGCTCCTTCTCTTTGCCATGTATATGTACGTGTACATACACAGACACACACACACACACTTTCTATTAGGACATGTATTCTAATCTGGATTGATCTACTAATGATGGCGTGCACAGCTAAATAGACACATGGCCACACAGTAGAATAGACACACATAACACACACATACTTTGAGTTTGTGCTCCTTGCGGTTGATGATGACGGCAGTGATCTGCTGGTCCATAAAGATGAGGATGGTGCAGAGCAGAGCCGGAATGGCCGCTATGGGAACCGTCCACCACGGGTTCTCCCCTATAGGATCCATCAGCCAGCCACGGTTCTTAGAGGTGGGCTACAAAACAAGGAGAACTCCACTTAGAGCTTCGACACCAGATCATAGTGCTTTTCATCTATTCACTCAAAGTGCTTTACAGAGTATTGACTCATTTGAAAATATATTGCAGTGTTTCCCAAAGAAAATTAGTCAAGGTGGGGGTCTGCGCTGGGTGGGGTTGGGGGGAAGTTAGTCGGTATCAGAGACTAGTGACTACAATTGGAAAGGCTAAGTTCATGTGCAGTTTCATATGATATAGGAGGCAGGAAAACACAAATAGCCTAAGCAACTTTTGAAATTATGAAGATACAAATTATTTATATTTTCTGAGGACTTAGTCAAGGTGGAAGGTGTTGTCAAGGCTATCTATAAAGCACGGGGGAAACCCTGTGTTCACTTATTGCAGTGCATTCATATACCAACAGCTCAGAGAACCAAGTGCCACTCACATCGAGAACTGTTAGGGTTTTAGTTTCTGCCTTACGGATTCTTCAATTGAACATGGTCCAAAAGAATGCATGGTCTAAAAGAATAGATCCGCCCAGTACCTCAATATTGCATGTCGAAAAACAGCACTAGTCGGGGTACTCCCAAAAAGCTTCAATACAGTACAATTGACACTGGCAGAGTTAAGGGCTAAGGAGGTCAAAGCGGCTTGAAGGTTCAGCAGATTCTTTCACCTCGCTACACTTTATGCCAAGAGTCTGGACACTCTAGAAAGCCAACTTTATACCTATTCGCGTTATTCACCTGGCGGCCATTTTGACGTAATTTAACGTAATTTGATGCTTGAGGTGTACGGAAGTTAAACGAAGTGCCTGCTCTTTTGGGAAACGGTGGAAAGTCTGCCCATGGTATGATTTTTTCCTCTTTGAGGATGTGCATTTCGGCACACAACAGTGAGGCGCCATGACAGCTGGCTGTGTAGCAACGGTGTAGCCGAGTGTACCCCTGAAGTGTACCCCTCAACGTCTTTAGAACGTTCCAGGTGAATAAGGCGAATTGGTTCTGCCTTCAAGTTCTATTCAGAATAGAACTTGAAACCGCTTTGACCTAGCCTGGGCGAAAGCCGACTGTTGACTCAGTCATACAGTCTGGCCCAATGCAATTGAAATAGGTTTCCGTTTGGATATGACGTATTCTCTCACCTGGCTCTCAACAACTTCCGTGTTCAGTAATAACAGATCTCTGGCAAGTTCTGATCTATTTTGACATCATAGTGGCAATAAGTCCTCAAGATCACCAATGTTAATGTCATGTACCAATTTTGTAAATGTAATTCAAAAGTAGTGGGGAGAATAACAAACATGTTCCTATGCTGTAGGACTACAAAGCTGCTGCAAGTTCTGAGACATCGCTCTAAAATGTGTGCTGATTGGCTAAACCGTAGGGCTACCGAGGGATACAGAGCTAGACGCTCTGGGCCAGACTACGTATGGAGATAAAATTGTTCAGCGGAAGTATGTAGGATTGCATCGTCAATTGTACTAAAGGCAGAATTGAATTAGCGGATCTTAAGTGTTACATTAAATCTTGGTGTCCTTCAAAAACTGAAAAGCAATTCCAAAAAACAACACACTTTAGGTTATAAATAAATATTATCAATATAGTCTTCATTTTCATTGAGGAGAATATTTTTTTTTGTGCAGTAATTTCTAATATCCAGCAGATGGCGCCATTAGCTTTGTCTCTTGTGCCAGCCTTAGGGTACTGTATGTTACATGTCTAATAGGTACAGTTAGTGGAGTGTGTTTGTGTGTGTGTGTGTGTGTGTGTGTGTGTGTGTGCGTGTGTATGTCTACCTCAAAGCGGTCGGGCACGTTGAGTTTGGGTGAGGGGATGCCCATCAGATAGTCCACCAGCACCATTATCATGATGGTTAGGAACACAGCAAAGTCACTAATGGTGGAGCGCACCTGTGCAGAGAGAGAGAGAGAGAGAGAGAGAGACATAAAGATGTGTACATACACACACATGCACACACAGACAGACAGACAGACAGGAAAATGCATGTATTTCAGATGCTCATACACATGATAAGCAGTAATTCTGAAACATTAATCCACTAGTACCAGACACACGTTCAAAATTGCATACTGTTGTCTTTGCCATTAGTGGTAATCATTTTGCCCAAGAAGGTAGTGTTGAAATATGTCATGTCCTCCTTCATGAAGGGCTGTGTATGTGGGGAACAGTGGTGGTGTCTGGGGTTGGCTGGCTCACCTTGGTGGGGAAGTAGCGCTCGGTCTTGAACTGCTTGAGGAAGGAGGAGAGGAAGAAGGTGCAGAAGAAGAGGATGACGGACCAGAAGAGCACGTCAGGGATGTAGGGGCCGTGGTGCCCACACGCCGAGCCCAAAAAGTCCCCCTTGAGGGCTTTACATGTCTGTGAACACACACACACACACACATACATACACACACACACACACACACAAATATTGAGGGAGAGCAGACATATTGTGTGTGTGTGTGTCAAGTAGGGGCTCCATGTATGAATGTGTGTATGCACACATATGTATGAATATATATATTCGTCTGATTGGTTGTGTCTGGTTTGTGGGTTTCTCAGTATGTGTCTGGTGACTGTATAAAACTTTGCGTTTGTGTGTGTGTGTGTGTGTGTGTGTGTGTGTGTGTTTGTCAATATGTGTCTGTATGGGTTTGTGTGTGTGTGTGTGTGTGTGTGTGTGTGTGTGTGTGTGTGTGTGTGTGTGTGCGAGGAAGAGAGAGGACACAGACCGAGACATTGAGGCTGCTCCAGGGAATGGAGGCAGCCGTGTGGCCCGTCTGGTTCCAAATATTCAACGTCTCATTGGTCACCTCGGCAGGAGGAGCACACTGGCATCTACAGAGAGAGGGATGGAGAGAGGAAGAGGAAAAACAGTGTGAAAAAAGAGAAAAGGGTAAGAGTGGGAGAAGGGAGAGAATGAGAGAGAGAAAAGTAGAGGGGAAAAAAGAGCAAATACCAGAAAAGGACGAGAAAACAGAGAGGGAGGGGAGAGAAGGGGAGATAGAGAGAGAGGAGGGAAATAAGCAAATAAGAGAAGTGAGAAAAAAAGGAGAGAGAGAGAGAGAAATGACTCTGTCAAGCATGGAGGTATTTATACTCTCTAGGGGAGCAGCTGCATCCCAAATCCAATTAATATGCCAGAAAGTCCTCAGAAGGAAATGATTCAACTCTATGCTTGAGCACTGTTATGTAACCCTGCCATTACGTAATCCATAGGATACATACACCATCTCCGATGACTACTGTCCAAAAGGAAAAATTCTAAATGGAGAACGATCAACATTTTTACTCACAACTGTTATGTTTTGAATTCCATAATTACTCATACGTATAGACAGGAATAACAAGAGAGAAAAAAAAAAAAAAAAGTCTAAGCGACGCAAATAGATTTTGTAGGATGCAAGGCGATTTGTAGTGATGTTTCTCTTCCATTCCAGCAGGTGGCAGTGTGAGTGCACTCACGTGGTGAGCGTGAGGTTGTCCAGGTTGTTGTGCTTGTTGACGGGAAAGTGCTCGCCCAGGTCGAAGAGCTTCTCCAGCGCCTCGTAGATGAAGATGATGCAGATGAGCGCGGCGAAGGCCTCCTCCGTGAAGCGTGTGATGTAGCACACCAGCGAGCTGGCGTCCGTGGCCACCAGCACCAGGCACAGGAAGGCCGTCCAAAGGCCGATGCAGGTGCGCAGGGACAGGTAAGACAGCCCGTAGTCCCTGTGGAGGAGGGGTGGGGGTGGGGGACAATGAGGAAATAATCTCAGATTTAAAGTATTGTGTCTGTCAATCAAATAAAAAGCAGATAAGGTGTTGGAAATGGTCAATTTCAACATTCGGACACGTTTGAATGCTTCAAATCTGCTGCAAAGTGTTCTTTACTTCATAACTAGACTATACGCACACACACACTAGGATAAACGTTTAGGTTTACAAGGGGAATGGTTTGCTTTAGGGATATTGTTATAAATAATTTAATTTAATTATGTATTATTTATAACATATTATGTTACATAAGTATACTGGCATAGATATAAGCAGCCCTGTTGTGAATGAATGTCGTTCACAAATTCAACATAATGCAGAACAGAAGGAACCAATAGACCCAGCTTGACTAACTGAGAACTTCCCCTTTGTCACCACTAGGTGGCATTAGTGGCTGGGCCACTGTGCAGCCATGATGAGAGGCTGATGGGTCGGGTGGCACTCACTTGCAGAACTTGAAGAGGATTTTTTCAAAGACCAGCACCGGCCCAGTGCTGCCCAGGATGGTGAGTGGCTGCCCTGCAAACAGCGAGTAGGCCATGCCCGTCAGAGACGCCCCGAACAGAGACTCAATGGCACTCTGAGAGAGAGAGAGAGAGAGAGAGAGAGAGAGAGAGAGAGAGAGAGAGAGACAGAGAGAGAGAGAGATGAATCAGTACCCTGGTTGATCTGTTCCCCTCCATTTACCACACAGCTTTTTCTCCTGCAGTGCTACATATGAGTCTGTCTCATTTTGGGAGAGGGTGACTGACTGCATGAACGAAATGTGAGGGGGGAAACGGTTAGATAGATAGTTAGACAGACAGAGCAAGAGCGAGAGAGAAAAGAGAGTAATGGATGGATGGATGGATGGATGGATGGATGGTAGAGCAGTAATACTGTATATGGATGGATGAATGGGAGTAATGTGCGGTAGCTGTGTTAATATCCCACACAGTTGTGCAGCTGTGGGTCCTGGGTGGTGGGGCAGTTGGGGGCAGCTGGTGAGGCTGTGTGTATGTGTGTGTGTGTGTGTGTGTGTGTGTGTGTGTGTGTGTGTGTGTGTGTCTGTTCCACCCTGCCGCTCCGCCTGTCAAAGCTCATAAGTCTGCTCACACTCACTGTCTGCTGAGTTTACACACACACTGCCCCAGGTTACACTGCACACACGGCCCTGTCACTGCTCTCCATCGCTCACACACACACACACACACACACACACACACACACACACACACACACACACACACACACACACTGCCCGCACCCAGCTTACACTATGCAGTCCTTTGCGTTTTTTCCTCTCTCTCTCTCTCTCTCTCTCACACACACACACACACACACACACACACACACACATACACACACAGACAAACACACACACACACACACACACACACACACAGCCTGTTAATGACTCAAATGCTCAAATATGGCCACTTCTGTGGCCTGAAACTTAAAGGGTGTGTGTTAGAGGCCCATTATTAATAGTCTTGTTCAGGGCAGGGCAAGGCAAGGTCCTTTTAACTTTTTCCTGAAGACTGACCACACCACAACACCACAATCTGCAGTGCTAATGTCAACTGTCAGCAGTGCTGCCTCTCAAACTTTTTAACACAATCAAAGCATTTTGTAACACTCCACAAAACATCTAACTGCATTTAACACAAACGGCAACATAATTTGATGCATTATCATATATTTCGAGTATGGGGTTTTATGACAGCATATGAGGTGTTATGCCAACATCTCAGGTAGTTGTTTTTTTATGATTATATCACCAACTACACCCATTCTCTGAGCCAGTCAGACTTACAGTCTCTCTCTTTCTGTGTGCGTCAGCACGACAGACTCCTACCGCCTGTCTCTTCAGACACACTCTTACTGTGGGCTAGCTTCAAAGCAGCCCTCAAGTACAGAATGAGGCTCTGTCTCCCTTCAGCATCCACTGGCGACAGAGCTACTCTCTTAAAACAGAGAGAGAGAGAGAGAGAGAGAGAGAGAGAGAGAGAGAGAGTGAGAGAGAGAGGTGGGAGGGAGAGAGCTGTCACCGCACTTATCCTTCAAAAATGGTCCCAGCCTCCCTCCTCTCCTCCGTTGAGCTCTGTGCAGCGGCCCATGTCCCTGTTCTGCCTTGTAATGGACTGCATTTATAAAGCTTTTACTCTACTGCTTCAGATACTTACTCATACCCGTGTACAATAAAATGCCTCACATTCAGACATAACCCCCCCACCCCACCCCACCCCACCACACACACACATCACACACACACACACACACACACACACACACACACACACACACACACACACACACATACTGTACACAAGCCCACATCTATGATGGCTGAAGGCAGCCATGCAAGGAGCCAATCAGCATGCTGGCAGCAACGGGCCCAGGAGGAGCTGGACTCAATCCCAGAATCCCTCAGTTAACAACAAGCCACTGCTCTCCCTCCTGGAGCCCTGCTCCATATGGCCACAGCAGCCGTAGTTAAAGAGCACAGATCCAACGCTTGTGCAAACTCACTTCTAACACCTTGTCCTAACTGCAAGCGACTGTCAGATTGCCATGTAGCATTTTCTGTTCACTGTCTACATACAGTAAGAGCCGTTCTATTCGATTAGATTCTACATTCAATCTAGCCGAGCAACGTGACTTCCGCGACTAAAGTAGAAACGGACCAAGTGACTAAAAATGTTTTTAAAAAGTCGTTTGCCAACGCGACTAGTCATGCTGCTTCGAGTTGCATTCAGTTCGGACAGTCAAATAAAATGTGTGATTTCGTAGCACACAGGAATGCTGTTTTATTCTTTGTATTTACAGCATTTTACAGTAATCAACCTGGAGAGCGGTAGAATATCGTTCGAGGCAAAAAAAAAAAAAAAAAAAACACAGCTCTGTCAGTGTTCTCCTTTGGCTAGATATGGGTGTGTGTCTACAAGACTAAAACGAAGATTGAACGCCTGATAATACACCAGGAGGTTGTCTTTCATCTTGTTTTATCTCCGAGTGCTGCAGCACTCCTAGCTCCATTGACTAAGGTGTATGAGTGTGTGTGTGTGCATGTGTGTGTGTGCGTGTGTGTGTGTGTGTGTGTGTGCCTGTGTGTGTGTGTGTGTGTGTGTGTGTGTGTGTGTGTGTGTGGGTGTGTGTGTGTGTGTGTGTGTACGTTTATGCATCTGTGTCTGTTTGTGTGTGCCTTCACATCAAT
>JAODXP020000029.1:24163964-24178964 GCA_027497455.2 Sardinella longiceps
GCAGAGTTGGTGTGTTGGAGTTGGGTACTGGTGTGCAGGGTTGTATTGAAAACAATGTTGTAAGCTCAGTGCTCCGCACTTTGTGGGAGCCGGTTTGCGGAACCCTTTCCAGTTTAAAGAAAAGCACGCTGGGCTTACTTAACAGATGACTGCATTATGTAAAAGTCAGCACTGCAAGCAGCAGCATGAACGCAAACACCCTTATACGGCCCCTCTTGAGAAACTCTCATCTAACTCTCCAGACTAAAAAGTCTTGGCCAATGGCAAAGTGTTTGAATAAAAAAATCGCTCTGTTTGGGCGACATCTCTCTAATTAAGCTTGTCATGTACTTCCCTACCTCCCGGTCTATATCTGACACGTGCAAACAATGCGATGACACTAGGTAGGAACTTGTGAGACTATGTAGCTGCGACTTTGACGGCAAGAGAAAATGCCACCAGTACCAGTGTGTGTGTGTGTGTGTGTGTGTGTGTGTGTGTGTGTGTTCCATATCTATGAATATCTGTGCTCATCTCCTCCGGGCCGAGCCCATCTGCTGCAGACGACACGTCTCACACTCATGTGCTTCTATTTAGTTCCTCGGCCCTCGAGAGAGAGAGGTGTCACTTCCATTGGATGACTTACTTACAGGCCCTTGGCGCGATAATGTCAGACTACACAAGACTGTGAGTGTGTGTGTGTGTGTGTGTGTGTGTGTGTGTGTGTGTGTGAGAGAGAGAGAGCGAGAGCGAGTTAGAGAGTTACAGTGTCTATAGGTGTACTGTGAACATTATGAATTTGTATGCCCAAGAAAGTGTGTGTACCGGTATGTGAATTTAATACATTATTATACATTGAGTGTGTGAGTGTGTGTGTGTGTGTGTGTGTGTGTGTGTGTGTGTGTGTGGAGGAGGGGGGTTGGGGGTCTGTTAGCTTCAAAAGGAAAAAGGATATTTGCCTCAACTTCTTAGTTTGTGTCAGTGCTTGTGTCTGTGTTTGAGTTTGTGTGTGTATGTATGTGTGTGTGTGTGTGTGTGTGTGTGTGTGTGTGTGTGTGTGTGTGTGTGTGTGTGTGATGAGTGTGAGAGAGAGAGAGAGAGAGAGTGGGGGAGGGGGGTTGGGGGATCTTTGCCTCAACTTCTTAGTTTGTGTCAGTGCTTGTGTTGTGTGTGTGTGTGTGTGTGTGTGTGTGTGTGTGTGTGTGTGTGTGTGTGTGTGATGTACAAAGGTCTCACTACTCACTGTCCTGTCCTCTGCAGCTCAGGGCCGATCTGATGCGGCTCCTCCTTGATGTGCTCGGAGGGCGAGGCAGTGCCATTGGGCTGGGGGGTCTCTTCCTCTTCGTCTACACACACACACACACACACACAAATTGATGCATCACACAACCTTCACTTGCTATACAAAAATAATAGTAAAAGTTTAAAACAAAGCTGAATACATGTTACAAAGTATGAAAGACAAGGTCTCAAAACGATCATCACATGACGTCAAGGCCTCAAAATATCAGGCTACAAAAGTAACTCTACTGAAGACCCATGTGACGTTTATACATGCTTATATAACTGCAATTTACAACAACGCAATCATTTTAAATTACAAATCACTTCCTCTTCCAACACTAAGCACTAAAGAGCCTGTAGTCATTAGCAAGTCAGAGCAAAAACATAAGATGGCCTTTATTTGATCGGAAAGAATGGCCACCGCCTGCCGGTAATGGCTGACTAATTCTTTAAAGGCAATTAGAGATACTGTGACTGTGGCTAGCCAGCCACTACACCCCTCTTAATGCGTGAGCTGCGTCAGTAACAAGTGCCACGCTTAAGGCAATGTGAGTAGATTTCTATGGAGCTCGTCCTGCCCCTGAATAGCCACTGTAACAATAAGGACGCAGTTGGGGACTGAGTGGTGTGAATGGGCGTACGCTAACCACCCCGATGGGGAGAGCGTTCAGTCCACCACTGAGATGTGATGAGAGGAGCTGAGCTCTTTTATTGATGCTACTGTGCAGTTAGCCTGATACGCAACCAAACAAGATGTTCCGAGTCTTTGCTTGAGGCTACGCTCTCTCTCGAGTTTATTACAGCCAAAATTGTGACTCATGCACACGGCCTGCGTTTTGTGTGAGAATGTGCGTTTGTGTGCGCTTGTGTGTGTGTGTGTATGTGTGTGTGTGTGTGTGTGCGCGCTTGCACCACGTCTGTTGTCTATGGTGAGTTCACACTCTCCAGGGTGTGTTGCTATTTGAATGGGAGTGTGTGTGTGGTGAATGTTTGTGTGTGGTGCTGTCAATGGTGTGTTTGCACTCTCCAGATTGTGTTACTGCTTGAATGTGTGTGTGTGTGTGTGTGTGTGTGTGTGTGTGTGTGTGTGTGTGTGTGTGTGTGTGTGTGTGTGTGTGTGTGTGTGGGAGAGAGAGAGAGAGAGAGAGAGAGAGTGTGTTACCTGTGAGGGCACGTTCTTCGGGGGCTCGATGCGTATGCTAGGGTCCCACTCTCCAGGCGGCAGCACTGTCACCTGGTCCAGGAACTCATCGATGCCCGACAGGAGATCTGCCCGGTCTTTGGCCTTATAGGCCACATCATGGAAAATCTATAGGACAAAAAACAAACATTTTTGACATTTAAGTTTGGAAAATTAAGTAGATTAAGTTAGATTAAGTTATATTACTGCTTACTATGTTTTGTTTTGTTTTTTACAGCACTTTGGGCAACTGCTGTTGTGTTCAAAGTGCTTTATAAATTGTCACTGACCTCTCATTAATTACACTTTTATTAATTACAATTTTCTGTTATTCTTTCTTAAAGTGTATTTGTCTTCTTTGGATGCCATTTGTTTGATAATAGATTGATTAGTTGGATGATTCATCCATTCATTTATACAGTATGAATCTGTCCACCCTTGGGTCACATTGAAACAATCCACTGCCTCTGAACTCTCTAGGCCTTAAGAAAGATGGATTTTTATCCTGCCCAGACAGATCTCCCCTGTTGTCCCTGAGACGCTCATGCAACATTAGGAGAGCATTATTGTATTTCTATCTGTGTCAGGACTAACAGGGCTCTTGTGAGTCTGAAAACACCATTACCGGCTATAAAACCAAAGCGAAAGGCGACACGACTAACCCCCCATCTGTGTGCATAATAAATAATTGTGACTCACACACTGTGATCCAGCCATTAGTTACCGAGCACACACAGAGAGAGAGAAACACTAAAAAAAAAAAAAAAACGATACCCACAGGCCTCACTAACATTGACAGTTATGAGAGGAAGCGGGAGGACAAAGTGACAGTACATCTTTGTCTCTGTGTGTGTGTGTGTGTGTGTGTGTGTGTGTGTGTGTGTGTGTGTGTGTGTGTGTGTGTGTGTGTGTGTGTGTGTGTGTGTGTGTATGTGTGTGTGTGTGTGTGTGTGTGTGTTTGACTGCAGTGAGGAGAAGGGTGGTGGTTTTTTAGCGCTCACCTCGTCTGTCATCAGGGTGGCCATAGAGCGACCAATCTCATGATACTGTGGGCCTTTGCCGTGTGGACCCAGGAGCAAGAACAAGAACCTGAGACAGAGAGAGAGAGACAGAGAGAGAGAGAGAGAGAGAGAGAGAGAGAGTGAGAGAGCGAGTAGGCAGAAGCTTATTAGTCCAATGTACTTTCATTGTTACATAGTGTAAAGGCTTTAGGCAATGACAATATTAAATCTTGTTAAACCTAGCATTAGTCAATCTAAATCTATCTGCAGGCGCATACACACATAACTGTTCTGCATATCTGTCTGTCAAGTCTCCTATTAATTGGACAATGCTCCAAATCAAGAGAACCCAAGGAACCATATCCAACATAAAATGGATAGTTCCGGTCCTTGATTATGATTGGTTGAATCGTGTTCATATTATTTTGTATTATATTTTATAGCACGGCTGAGATACACATTTCATTTATATATTACTATATTGCTGTAAAGCCAATGAAAAGTTTCTATTGACTGCGTTTGTGTGTTACTTGGCAAATGTTCAGCAGAAAGAAATACTGTATATTTGTTGGCGGAGGACTTGATGTTTGGGAATAAATCAAGTTGGCTAAATCGAATCAGCTTCGCTTTACTCGATTTGTGCCTAACACCACCCCTCCGTTGTGCCATATTAATGATATAGAAGGCCTCTCTGGGCTTATTGCTTAAGTACAGTTGCTAATCCTTTATGGGATGGGTTTTGCACAAAGGCAGAGGAAGGTTAGCAATGCTAACTTAGCATGGGTGTGTATTTTTCTCAGAGAAAACAGTAATAGGTGAATGTTTTGCTTGCAAGTATTTGCTGTACTCTGGAATGAATACAAATTTATTGTAGCAACTTTAATTTAATTTCACTGCCGGTTACGCTCCATGGAAATGAAGATGAACCAAGATGTCTAGAGTAATATTCAACTTGGAACAGATCTGGCGTTGATGAGGCAATGTTAAACCAACAAACTTTAAATTGAAACTAAAATTGAACACTTGAGAGATGGGGTATTGTACAATGATTAGAGAAAGTGAGGGAGCGAGGGGGAGGTTTTCTCTGATAAGAAACTGCCTAGCGACTGCTGTAAATTCTCAAACTCCTTGATAAGCACCAGACAACGCTAATAGCACCCAATCTGGAGATTATTCATGGAAGAGTGCTCATGTAGTCTGGCAGCAAGATGCTGCTGGAAATGGTTATGCCCGGCCTCTCATCTAAAGCAGCCTACAACAAATGCTGTGTTCTGCAGGGAACTGGGAGATGTTTATCGCTACAAATGAGCTCCAGGAAGGAATCTTCACTATTCCGACAGTAGAGCTACTGTATCTAATAGATCTCAACATGCTGTTTCCAGTTTCCATAATGCATGTTCTTCTGACTGACAGTAAAGTAAATGTGCCTCGTGTGGTGGGAAGGCAGTTCTGTATGACAGGTGGTGGCAATGTCTGAGGTACAGTATATACAAGTATAATATATTTGTAGAGAGCATGGGTTTCAACAGGTCCGTGGCAGCATTGCAGGTGGTCCGTGACATTGGTTCCAGTTATAACTTAGTGTGGTTGAAATAGATTTCTGAAAACTTGGAATAAGCACAGCTTTGAGCGCAGGAATCCTTTCACAACTGTGCTCACATGTGTTTAAAAACATATCCATCACTCCAAATGCAGTGTAGAAATGAGATCCCTGCATAGGCCTACTGTGTACTGTCGCTGGCTAAAATGTCTCTTTGGACATGATTTGTTGCAATCTCTTTGCTTATAACTCCCCCACGATGCCCCACTGACAGGGGAACGCCAATGACCTCTTAGTCAGAATGGTGGTCCCTGGGAGTGAACGAGGTGATAAACCCTGGTACAAAGTATCGGCTTTGTAAACAGAACACACACAAAGATAGAGGGCTTGGGCTAGGCCATGAAGTTTTCCAGCAAATTAACACACAACACGTTTCAGGAGCAGTGAAGGCATATCTGGTCATGGCTACTGAATGGCATGAATGGCAAGCCTTTGCCAGTGTTAAGGACTAGGGAAGAGTAGACATGATGTGAGGCAATGGAGCCATGTAACAGCAACCAACTATTATTATTATCATTTTTATTATTACTTCCTGGTAAACTGACTACTGTGATAGGTCCATGGGGTACTGTAAGAAGTTGATGAGGGTCAGTAAAGGGCTGTGTGTGTGTGTGTGTGTGTGTGTGTGTGTGTGTACTGTACATCTGTGTCTAATCTGTGTGTGTGGCAGTATGTCTCCACCTGGTGGGCACGGGCACCTCGGTGAGGCCCGTGATGAGCACGGCGGGTGAGAGACGCACAAAGGCGTTGATGGGGCGCTCCAGGAAGTCCACCTCCCCCACCAGCACGTTGGAGGCCTCCGCCCCAGGTGGGATCTTCTTCATGAAGTTGGAGTCAACCTGAGACAGAGGAGGAGGAGGAGGGAGGAGATTAAAGGAGGAAGAAGGAGGAAGTGGAGCGGCAAAAGTATATAGACAGCTAACATGGGCGAGATACTCAACCAGGACATTGAGGGGCAGACACACAAGCAATGTAGAATACATTTGCATTACATTACATCATGTATGCATTTAGTAGACATTTTTACCCAAAGCGACCCATTTGTATCAATTACATCAGGGACAGTCACCCTGGAGCAACTGGCACAACGGTGGCAGCCACATTTTCCAGGCTACTACGGTAACTGCACGTTCGGACCGCAAGCGATAAATTGCCAAGAGTCGCTGAAGACTCCCAAGAAACATCGCTTAAGCACAGCACCCAAAACGGCAAATTTGCCCATCACGTTAGCATTCAAACGTTCGATCCAGCTTCTCTACAGGCATCTCTACAAGTCGCCTGCCACTTTTGTCGCCGAAATCGCCCATCTCCATACAAAGTAAATTACTTCCGTCGCCTGATTTGCTTTCGGCCTGAATGCACAGTAGCACACTTGTTCCTTAACCACTACATCACCATGGTATAGAGAATGGCAAGCAGAGGAGGGTGAGAGGCAATTCATTCACACCAGAAGTCAAAAACACCAGAGGCAAAAACAGCAGTATCAGCAAGAAGTACTTAGATGATAAGGCCTACAAGACATTCTGCAATGGCCCTGAATCGAATTGAAAACTGAAGACTGTCACTGTTGATGATCAGTGTGGACTAACATTGTTATAGTTGCAGCTTTATATTGATCACTGTCGGCAGTTTAATTACAGGTTAATTGATTAGCGTGGAATAATATTGCTATAGTCTAGTACAGTAATCATTCTTGTTTTAACGAGTCCTAAAAGCGGAACGCAGATGCGGTAGAACTGAAGGACAGAGGCAGGGTGAGGGCTATGGGGTGGGATGCAGAGGTGGGGGTATGTGGGTGGGGGTTGTAGTTTACTGATGGTGATGGAACCTGAGGCAAACAGAAGCAAGGAGAATTGGACAGCAGGATCGATCAGAAGATTTCAGGGGCCAGGGGTTTGGCCAGCTCAAGTGGATGAAGACGGGGGGGCCAAGAGGAAATCGATCAGAGACATTTCGGTACACATCTTAATCTCTCTTTGTGCTGTCACTCCCCCCCACCCCCCACCCCCCACCGGAAGCTTTATCATCTCCCCTCATCTGGCAATGAAGACTCTCTCTCCCCTCGGAATAATAATTAGAAAAAGTTTCCAACAGCGGGAAGATCTATTCGGAAGTTCTTCCAATCACATTAGAGAGATATGCGGAAGAAATATGGCTGAGAAATATGGCTCTGCCAGTCGCCGCTTCAAGGTCGTATTTTTCTAATGTGATTTCCTCCTCCCAGCTGGCGTGGAGGCCGTGCGGCGCTGCTGTAAAGATGGCTGGCAGCGAGGCTGGCACCGGGGCCGCTGTTTAGGACTTGCCTGAGCTGGCCAAGAAGCTGCTGCTACTGCTGATGTAACTGCTGAATCGCACAGTAATCTCATTTTAAAAGGGGGGGTGAGGTGGGGTGTGTGGGGGGGTTTACTGAAGGTACTGGCAGTGACAAAGCCACCGGCTGCTAAGAGTCCCACAGTGTGTGATAAGTGTGATTAACAAGCTACTGCTGCTTCGCTGAGGAAAAGAACCTTCCAGAGAACTACACTTTTTGCCTCTCTGGCGCTTTCTCTCTCTGTTGTACTCATTTCTTTTTTGCTTTCTTTCTTTCGCTCTTTCTCTATCTTTATATGTCCCTATTCAACCTTTCCTTTCCCTCTCTCTCTCATTCTCTCTATCTGTCTTTCTCAGGACTGTCGAGTTGGCAGTGTGGTTGGCTTGGTGGAGGCTGCAGGTGCCAGGCTCACAGAAGCACAGAACAGACCCATGGGTGCCAAAAGCCTGGGTCATCTCTGTCCTGATTGCCTGATGATAGCATCTGCCTGTGTGGGGTTTCCCTGGCCCAATCCCCAGGGGCTGAGTTGGGATAGCACACAGAGATCCGATGAGTTTACCTAACCGCAAGCCCCCTGGTGGCGGTGTGGTGGTAGTGTTGTTGGTGGGCACTGTTACCCCTATTTCACACATCCGTTGATGGATCTCATTGACTTTGAATGGAGCTCTCTCGAAATGTATGTATCGAAATGGGGTCCGTCCATTTTAACGTTCTAACAGTTGCGTCGAAAAGTTGATAATTGTTCAACTTTCCAGACGGAAACGGATCCATCAGCCAATCAGATCGACTCCCCCTATGTCAGACACGCCCTCCGTCGTCCGTCCACTGATATCTGCAGTATTAAACTGACGTTACTGTTGTTATGACTGCTTAGTGTTACTGACCCCTGGTTTGGGCGTCCTGCGGTCAGCTCCCTTTCCTCCGTCCAGGTTGCTGCCGATGGACTGTGCAGGTGCCATACCTCCTGTGGGGAGGCAGAGAAAGGGGGAGAAGATGTTTTATTCAAGTAGGGGAGGGTGGGGATGGAGTAAAAGAGACGGCTGAGCGGAGGGATAGAGAAAGAGAGAGAGAGAGGGAAAGAGAGAGAGTTCTTGATTCGGGGCAGACACAGAACACAGGTAAACAACAACGACAACACCGACAGCAGCAGACCAGACCAGACCACATGCTTCACGGCCCACAGAGTGCGAGAGTGACTGAGAGTGAACATGACAGGACAAATCACAGGCGGGTTCCAGAACAGAACAGAAAAAAAATAAATAAATAATGAATAGAAAGTGACGGAAAAACACATTGACACTGACTCCATGCTCGGATGTCAGGACCTGTTCCTAAGACCAGTCTGGGAAGCAAACAAACAAACAAAGCAAACAAAAAAACTTCTTTCATTTTCCTTCACTTCTGTCTCAGGACATGGTGCTATCCTTCCCTAGCGAAGGTTTTGGATACAGGTGACAGATGCCATTAATAGCAGTAAAACATTTCTGCTGGCATGATATGGACCAAAAGTATATTGCAACTTCGTAAAACGTTGAAACATTTGCTGAGAAGCAGAATTTGGATTAGTTTGTGCAGGCCAGAGAAGACCGTTTGTTAGTTATAGCGGGTCATTGAGGCCAAAACAGCTGCTTTAAACCATAGAAAGGCTCAAAGCAGCCCCACACTTTGTTGATAGTAGCCTATAATGACGGCTCCAAAATTTAACAAACCAATGAGAACTAAGTGTATAGATAGCAGGCTAGCATCTACTGTAGCTTGATGGTCTTCTCCGGCCTGCTCCCCCGACAAACGTTCCAACTTTTTATGATGTAATATACTATTGGTCCACATCACAGCAGCATTCTCCTTTATGGCACACACGTAAGGGATAATACCCACCGAGGTGTCCCCATATAGGGTAATGATGGACGAAGTGGAGATGAATGACAAGCACACATCCATTATTACCTTATATCAGGACATCTCGAAAGCCGGTATCCCACTTATCACCCGGTGGCAACTAAAACGTATAGACGGTAAGCAAGTGTTTCAAACAGAAAAAGAAACATGTGGCTCCGTTTTTAAAGAAGTTAACCTGTTCTGTTGCGGGTACTATCTTCATATGACAGAAGATCTACCAGGCTACGTATAGTTATCATTCTAAAAAGGATTGTTTTTCAAGCATTTTTCTCTCAGGTTTTTATCACCCGGTTGAATGGAATACTGTTTTCTGATTGGTTGACAGGGTGTCCGTTAATTCTTGATAACAGCACAATAATTAACGGACACCCTGTCAACCAATCAGAAAACAGTATTCCATTCCACCGGGTGATAAAAACCTATAAAATAGGAACTCGCTCTTATTGGTTTAGTGCTGTTAGACCTATCCTTTACACAATCAGCAGACATAACAGGGGAAAGGTTTGACTTGGGACTGGATTCTGATGCCATTGTGCCTGACGTGACAAACAAGCCCACAAAGCGAGGAGATCAAACAAAAGGACGTCCTTCCAAAGCACCTGCTCTACTGGCCCTGTACTCAAGCCCTCGCACAGAGAGAGGGACACAGCGTAACAAAGAAGGGGTCAGGCAGGGGCAGAGAGAGGTGTCTGTTTTCCGGATCCAGGAGGGCAGTTGAGGACTAGGACTGCTGGTGACGGTGGTAGTTGGTAGTTGGTTGTGAAGTGGAGAGAGAGAGAGAGAGAGAGAGAGAGAGAGAGAGAGAGAGAGAGAGTGGCGACTCTGGGTAGACTGGCATTCCTCACAAAGCCCCCGGGGGCTGTAAAGGGGATTAGTGAGGACCAAACCCCGCTGGCGCTATGCGGCCCGCTCCATGCCCGCTCTCTAGCCCTCGCCATGGCAGATTAAGGCAGGAATGCCCGCTGATGAGGGCTCTTTCCAACACCTACCTCACCACGCACCCACCCACCCCCCCCCCACCCCCACCAACCCCGCTCCAACCCCTCCACCTCCAGCTCAAAAAGCCCTTCCTATCAAACGAGACTTCGATTTTCAAATCCTGTCCTCTCCAACTTCTAAATCTCAGTGAATGAGACACAGAGAGAGAGTCGCCAAGGTCACCACAGTTCTGGATTGTGGGGAGTGCTCCGAGGGCTCAGAGAGTGCAGCGCAGATAGGGGTGCACTCTCCCTCTCTCTCTCTCTCTCTCTCTCTCTCTCTCTCTCTCTCTCTCTCTCTGGATGAAAGCCATAGTTGATTGGGACCAGCTGGGACCAGCTTGGAGGAGAGGCTGAGACACACTGTACCCCTCTCGGGAAGGAGATAGCGAGGCGGTTGTACTTTTGTGGGTGTTGCAGTGAGTGAGGACTGCCTGTATTGCGCTAAGACAGATAGAGAGACGAGTGCTAGTCTCCTGACCAAATGTTCCTCAAGTACTAGAAGTGGATGGAGATGGTGAGATGCTAACCTAACTGGCATCTGTTTCCCAAAAGCATAGTTGCTGCAATGGGAACTTAGTTAGCAACTTTTACTAACTGCTTTTGGGAAATGGACCCCTTACACACTGGTGCTGGTAAAAGCGCAGTTCATTCCTTCATTCTTGTGCATTGGGTACCACAGGGTACAATACAATGTGCTGTTGTGTCGTAAGGCATAAGGATTATATCAAATGCCAGTGCCAGTGCCTCAATACATCAAAACAACTTGAGCAGTTAGGCCTTAATAATACCAAAATGATATGTTTAACTTCCAAGGAGCAGTTGTGTACTGATGATCAATATGAATGCTGTACTGCACGTAGGCGGATGAATCTAGAATGTTCCTCGATGTGATTATCCCCGCCAGGGCCACTTTAACGAGACCGCAATAAATAATTCACACAATAAAAGCATAATCTTTTTTAAAAATAATCTATGGCGCTGACCCCTTAAGGTCTACACAACAAACACAAACAAATGAAAGTCTCCAGGGTAAAAGCCTTGTGTAAGACTGATGGTTAAGACTCGGAGGGAACGTTCCTTAAATATGCCTGCGTGTTTACTGTTTTTAAGGGCTTCCACTTAACATAACAGTATGGGCATTTTCCCATCGGACGGGTCGGGTTGTTCTCAAGGCCGTGCCCTCGTTCCTGACTCGGCTATAAATACAGGGCACAAGAGCGGCGGAGCGGAGCACAGCGGAGCGGGGAGAGGGGAGCGAGGGAACTCTGGGAAATGCCGCCGGTGGGGTGGCCGTGCGCTGTGCCAAGGAAGGAAGGTCTGTTCTCTCTTACGTCACACCTTTAAATTTAGAGCGGTTTCCATTGCCAAAGCAATGGGGGGTTGTGGTGAGGGGGCAAGCATGCCCCTTGTTACGCACTCAGATGTACACACTCGGGAACACAGGGTGGTTGGTAGGCTGGTGAGGACGGAGAATAAGATGGAAAAACACTGCGACTGCAACAGTGGAACAAATGGAAAACGTATTAAAAGCTATTACGTAAACATAGTTGGGACGTATTACAAATGCGTTACAAATGTTGAGAGATGATTGAGAGAAATGAATTTCCAACAACACCAAGAGTATGTCACCATAGGATATATTTAACATCCATGAAGAATGATAGTGCCCCATCACACAAACACACACACACACTCTCACTCTCACTCTCACTCTCTAAGGGGGCAGATGGGACGCTAGCGAGATAGGAAATTAAAAACGGAATGAAACATTAACAACATCAAGGGCAGAGAGAGAGAGGAGGGAGGTTAGGAAAAGCAGCGGAGCTAGCGAGAGTGCTCCATTAGCCAGCACGTGCGCACACACACACATACACACACACACACTAACATACACACAGAAAGATAGAAGACAGGCCCGACATCACGTCACACTACAATGGCAGGCCCCCGGAGACCAACCAAGAGCAATTCAGGACAGTGCTCCATCGGACCACACAACGAAGACAACAGCAGCTGCATTGCACGGAGCAAAGCGTTGGGGAGGAAGCAAGCCACCACCACTACCACCAACACCAACACAGCCACCAACACAGGCCCCCAACACAGCCATGCAGGAGGCAAGCACAGACAGAGGGGGGGCATTGGGGGGGGGGGGGGGGCAGCAGCATGGGGCAGAGAGTGTAGGATGAGGAGAGAGGGGTGTGTGTGTGTGTGTGTCTGTGTGGATGTGTGGATGGTGGGAGGTGAGGAGGTGAAGGCGATGAGGATAAATGATTTGGGGTGTGTGTGGAAGGGTTGTGTATGGTGTGCCTATGGAGATGTCAGAGAATGGAGAGAGATAGGAGAGTATAGTCAGACTATGGAGAGACGATAAGAGTGACTGAGAGGAGAAAAGAAGAGTGAAGACAGTGAGTCAACGGAGAGAGGGGGGTGGAGTGACTCATTACAGAAAAGTGAGGCAGAGTGAGAGAGGGAGAGAGAGAGAGAGAGAGAGAGAGAGAGAGAGAGATGTTAACAATGATGATGGCAAAGATGCTTAAGAATGATTATGATGCTGATGAAAGTGATAATTATGGTGGTGGCCTGATAGAGATTGTGTGGAAGATTAAGGATCACTATAAAAGGTCTTTCTATAATCTAGATCACAAGTGTCCTTTGACAAAATATGATACAAAGAGCAATTTTGTTTTTGTTTGGGGTATAAGGGGTATAAGTTTGTGGCATAGATCAAAAAATGCGATGTAATCCCGTAATGTCGACGTATGACTATGGCAAAGTTCGATTTGACAATTTGTCGCTGGCAAAGGACTAAGAAAGCCTACAGCTCAGCGACATCTGTCAACCACGGTTTGTTTCTGGCGAATGACACTTGTCGTCTGGACTATAAATGGACTTGAGTGATGAGGAGGAGAATGAGGGGTAGGAGTGAGGTTGAGTGAGGTTCAATGATGCTGATGACTCGAGGTGACAGACAGAGAATCAGACGGAGAGGAAGAGGAAGAGGAAGAGAAAGATTACTTTAAAGGTCATGAGTGATGATGAAGAGTATCTTTGAAGATGGGGGGTTGTTGGGATGTTGCAGTTGTTGGACAGGGATAATGAGTGACAGAAGGAGGGGGAGGAAGATGAGGATGAGTGGGTTGTTGAGGTTGGGATGAAGAGTACTGGTGAGCAGAAGTCAAGTGAGTGATGATGAGGATGAGGATGATGATGGTTGTGGTTTGAGCTGAATGAATGGTCATCGACTGAATGAGAGAGTGAGTGAGGTGGTGGATGAATGGTGGTTGGTGTAGGTGTACAGGGAGGTAGGCTGAACCAGTGAAGCTTAGAGATGCTTTGACTGGTTGTTTGCTAGTGATAGTGACTGTGGTGAAAGAGTAAGAGACAGTTTGACAGACTGGACTGTGTGTGTGTGTGTGTGTGTGTGTGTGTGATAAGAGTGTCTGAGAGAGTGGGTAGGTGGGTGGATGGAGTGACAGCCACATGCTGCTGGCGGCGCTGCTGTGCAGTAGTTTGGGCTCGGCGCCAAGCCCGGCTCGGCTGGGGCCCGCACGCGGCCCGCACTCACTCACACTCGCAGGCTACAACAGATATATTTGCCTTCGGGGGCCGGCAGCAGTCCCGGCCTGGAGCTGGCGGTGCTGGAGCCGGAGCCGGGGTGGAGGGGGGCCGGCCGGGCGTCCGACGCCTCCTCGTCCCGGATGGGGGGCACCGAGCGCAAGGTCTCCTCCTCGTCCTCCGCCGTGGCCTCCTCCTCCTCGGTGGGGGGCGACACCACCACCTCGGGGATGTGCAGCTGCTGCTGGGGGCCGGTGTGGGGAGGGGGAGGGGGCGCGGCGGAGGAGGACAGGGAGTTCGGAGCGGGAACCCCGCGCCGTGCCGACGGGGGCGAGCTGTGCGGGGTCGGGGAGGGGGTGACGGGCGAAGGGGTGGTGGAGGCGGCGGCTGCGGCGGAAGAACCGCCGCCGCCGGGGAGGAGGTGGTTGAAGAGCATGGAGACGCGCGACTCCCGCCGCTGCGTCAGGTTGGAGGAGGAGAGGCCCGGCTTCAGGGAGTGGCGCGAGGCCGACAGACCTTCCCCTGCCAACAGGAAGAGATAGAGAGAGCGAGAGAGGAGGAGGAGGAAGAGGAGGAGGAGGAGAAGGAGGAGGAGAGAAGGGAGAAAAATAAGGTGGGTTTGTAAGAGGGGGTAAGTATGGAGGGTGCAGGGGTTAGGATAGATGCAAGGATGAAAAGGGTGAAAGGGTTAGGTGAGAAACTGTGTGGCAGAAGCTTTGTGTGTGCATGTGTGTGTGTGTGTGTGTGTGTGACTGTGTGTGAGTGTGTGATCAAGTGTACTGTATGTACTTTAAATGTGTTGGAGTGTGTGTTAAAATCAGCAATTGCACGTGATGAAGCTGCAAGGAGTGTTAGAGCGTGCGTGCGTGTGTGTGTGTGTGTGTATGCGTGCGTGTGTGCTTGTATGTTGGTGTGTGTGCTCCATGCTTGTGAGCACATGCGTGCTAGTTGTCACACAGAGCTTGTGCTGCTGACATGACATGAGCGATGGGGTGGGGTGGGGTGGGGGTTGTGGGGGGAAGAGGTGGGAAATGCATCCGCACAGACCAATCAGCTTGTTTGGTCTCAAACAAGCCACCAATCACTCTGTGCCACTGAGGGAGAGAAGTGCATCATGGGCAATGCAGTCTGACGTGCATGCGGGTGGAAAAAAAGATTCAACAAAACAATCAGCATACTTCACCATTTATCAACTTTATTTTCAATTC